>JARFIW010001075.1:600000-1122500 GCA_036346225.1 Platerodrilus igneus | reverse complement strand
ACTATATCTTAGGAAACAAAGATATTATAGATAAATGTCGACTATGCCAATGCAATGGAGAAACAATCGAACATTTGACATCCGGGTGCAAAAAATTAGCTGACACTGCTTCAGGGCTGGAGATTTTTAATACACAATGATTTTTCAAAAAAATATCCTGAACTAAATTTATCAATACAAAATGTAGTCGATAGAAGAAACGTAATAATTAAAAATAAATACCTAAGCGAACTAGAAATTCAAGAAATCAAAAGAGAAATAGGCAACGTATTTTATAATGAAAACATCGAAGAATGCGTAACTGACGTAACAACACCTAACCAAAATTCAAATAGTAATGTAGCATTGACAGACAACTCTATCACCGATTTGATATTAAGTAATTTAAAATTTTATGAAGGATCAAACCCCAACAATCGACCAAGATTACCAAAACTGAAATACAGAAGTGAAACAGAAGAAATTTTATCAAACGTAAATGAAGCCTTGGAAAACATTTTGAAAACCTTTGAACTTGACTTGACATCTCTACATGAATTACTATACTCTGCTATTTTAACATGTTTACAGATAAATGGACAATCGTCAATTAATGAAACAGCTAAATGGAATAGTTACATAAGTGAACCATCTTGGAAAATTAGGTTGACAAAAAACATTAATACCTTAAGAAGCAAAATGGATATCATTAGTGAATTTTTGAAAGACAATCCAAGTCTTAAAGTTCGAAACAAAATTAATAATATAATTTTAGGTGCAAAATTACAATACTCATCAAAAAACTTAAAGGAACAACTTATCGATTATCGCGATTTTTTAAATCAGAAAGTTAAGTTAAAAGGAGCAAGATTACGACGATACAATTTAACAACTAAAAGGAATAGACAAAATTTCTTATTCGTAACATCTCCATCAAAATTTTTTAGAACACTTGAAAATCCAAATAACGTGAGCAGTACCAAAGGACAAATAGATAAAAACGTATTTATAGATTTTTGGAAAAACTTATGGCAAAATGATGTTAAATCAGACCTAACATCACCTACAGTAACAGCAATTAAACACTCTTACAAAAAAATAGAACCAATGGACGATAATATAAACATTACGGAACAAGATCTTTTTGATACTCTAAAAAACGTTTCTAATTGGAAAGCTACAGGTCCTGACGGAATTCATAACTTTTGGCTAAAGAAATTCGATAAAATTCATAAATATTTAACAATTTGTTTCAACAACATTCTAAAAGGCAGTGAAACAGTACCAAAATTTATAGCCACAGGAAAAACTATATTAATCCACAAAAAGGGCGATATAAAATCTGCTGAAAATTACAGACCCATTGCATGTTTAAATGTAATCTATAAATTATTAACATCAATTATAAGTGATAAAATCTATACTCATTGCGTTGAAAACAAGATCATTGCAAACGAACAAAAGGTTGTATTAAACAAGCAATGGGGTGTAAAGAACAGTTAACAATTGATTCAATTATTATGAATCACGCAAAATCAAAAAAACGAAATTTACACGTTGGTTTTATTGACTTCAGAAAGGCATACGATTCTGTACCTCATAACTGGTTACTGAAAATTCTAGAAATATATAAGGTCTCGCCAAAAATAATCGGACTTCTACATAACCTTATGAACACGTGGAATACTAAATTAATTTTAAATAATGAATGCATAGCAGACGTACAAATTAAACGTGGAATATTTCAAGGAGACTCATTTAGCCCTTTATGGTTTTGTCTAGCTATAAATCTTCTATCAGATTTTCTAAAATATACTGGTGGAGGATTTAGAATGAATTATAAACAAAATGAATTTAGGTTAACACATTTACTTTTTATAGACGATATAAAACTTTATGCAGAAACTAAAAAGATGCTACATTCAATGATAAAACCACAAAATTATTTAGTGATACTGTAAAATGACTTTTGGGATAAATAAATGTGCTACATTTAGCATTATAAAAGGTAAAATTACAGAAGATGACTAAAATATTGAGGGAATCCCATCATTATCGGGCAAACAGTTTTACACATACCTTGGTTTTAAACAAAATAGAACTATAAATCATAAGGAAATGAAAGACATTTACACTTTAAATTATAAAAAAAGGCTTACAAAATTACTTAATACAAAACTTTCTGCAAAAATATGTTTTTAGCAATAAGTTCCTGGGCTGTTAACTACTTGACTTATTCTTTCGGCATTTTGAAATGGAGCGAAACAGACTTAAATAATTTAGATAGACTAACAAGACACTTACTAACAAAATTTCGATGTTTACATCCAAATTCATCAGTAGACAGACTATACATTCCAAGAAAATTCGGAGGTAGAGGATTGCTTAATATTCGCGATTTATGCAGAAAACAAGAAAACATTCTTCAACAATATTTTCATGGTTTAAATAATAATGAAAATTCCAATTTTAAAATATGATCAAAATTATACACCGCTGGAAACCGAAACATTCTTTGAAACTTTCGATTACAACACCCATAACACTTTTAACCATGTAAATTTAAAATCAAAATTTTTCCGGAATTACCCACAATCGCTTAAGAATTTTATTAACATTTTCAGCTCTCACACAGTGCAGCAAACCGAATTTCCGCAAACGATTTAACCACCACGCCACGCCAGCATCATTTGCAACCTTTAATTCACGCACGAGCAAACTTTCCGCCGTGTTTGGAATATTCAGTTACGCACAACCAATCCCCATTCCCTTTTCAGCAAATTTCTGAGCCAATAATTATACATGAGCCTACAACCGATAGATTTCACCATCCGAGCAGCGAACGAAATCGACCAGACCGCAACCCTTTACCCAGTTTTAATTATTTCATTCAGACGACAAAACCATTTTAGAACTTGATTTAAACACACTTCACAGTTCAACCGATATCAACCATTCTTACGAAACTATCGTACACACCCCTGTTTAATGCAGACGTCCAGAAACGCACTCGCTATGACCATACGATTATCCAAATAGACATTCATACATCCAGTCCAGATCTATTCATTGCAGACGCACACAGCCATCCTGGACCATATTCTTAATTGGTTCAACTCATATGAACTCACGCACCCGATTCAATTTTCGTGCACTGCCAGATACACCTATTATAGCGATTTCGTTCTCAATTATACATTAATTTGCAGTCGTAAATTTTAACACCATCGTTTAAACGCCGACACCGAAGTTACACATACGTACATACGCACATTGCGGAACGCATTGTTGGTGATTCAACCATATAGTTCCATTACACAATCGTTTTAGATCACGACATCCCTGAGTACCTTTGTAACACGTAACTTTCACGATTTCATTATACACATACATTGAATACGCATTTCACGCATCCGAGCAACAGATTTACGCCATGCAAGTTAACTAACCGAATACTTCGACCGACCCATCAACTCACGTAGTCATAATAGATTCAACACCGAATCTGCTGTTTTTACCCCGAGCTACTCTTTAATCTCCGAGCGACTTGAGCTATCATTCTCATGTGCACATCTACTGTACATCCGAACGTTATGCAAAAGTACCACCTTTACATACAGACCCCTAAATTCAAATTTGCTTAACAAATTACTTTAACTACGGAACATTATATAGTAAATAAACAACAACTATTCAATTTTATTTACCACGCTATCCATACGAAATCTATTCAATGACACTTCAAAACAAGCCAGCATTCCTCGATGCTGTCCAAGACCGTACATATCCGAACGATGCGCTAACACTTGGTTAAACCATCGGACACCCCCCTTTGGTTCGCCGTTGAGTGACTTTTACACGGTGATTCATATTATCGTCAACATCCAAAATCGTCATTCCATAACGTTACATCGTGCAGCCATACTTTAACAAACCATTTACACATGTCAGCAGTAGGTAACTGATCATTTTCACGTCCTTAATTCACACTGTTCACGCGCATACTTTATCGGTTGCTCAACTTTACACTCACTGAGTACTTGCATCGGCTGTCCGTCTGAAGCTTGTAGCGAAACCAGCCCACATTTATACTGCTCGATGATACACCGTCACGCAGTCGGTGCCGTTAGACCTAGACCAGCGCATACTCATCTGTAAAAACATCACATCGACGACAACAACATTAGTTTACTGACGCATACATGCACCAGGTCGAGACACCGAGTCGCGCTAAATACGCTATTGCGCCATACATTTGCGCATGTGCCTTCGCTTTTCCATCCACCGAGAAAACCGACGCCCCGTAATTTCAATTCACATCCCAGTTCCCTTCCTCACATTATATTCACATCCTTGCAAATTTTACACCCCACCCAAACGTTAAACTCCCCATGGATGAACCAACCAAGCATTCACGCCATGTAAGACACATTTCTCAAAGCTTTTAATTCAAACCCGCCAATCTCAACACGATTCATTCATGCACGTCCCTTTACGTTTGCAACCCTACTTACCACCCCTGAGCTACGCATTCATTTACTTGCCAAATCCACGTTAATTTTCCACAATTTCACACGCAACGACATTATTTACCCAAAAGCCATCTACGTTTTTAAGATACGTACCAATCCAACCCTCCCAACAAACCAACGCACATTAAACCGTCTTTCCGAAAACAGCAACCGACCATTCAACCATCTGCCGTATCAACCGTTCAAGCCCACACACGATCCTTTCCCCGTAAGATTTCACACCCACCGACATAGACCAACTAACAACCGTTTCAAAACACCGCTACCTTAGGCCCAAGTAACCACGTCAAGCCCGAGTCGCCCAAAACACGCATGTACACAACACATTCCGCGCCCAATTTATCCCTTCATTCTTGTCCATTCCACACAATCTAAAAACACGACGTCTACCCACGTCACGGCATTAACCCAAAGGGTGAAGCCGAAATTGTGCCTTTTTAGCTCAGCACTTAACCACAATTAATTTCCATACCTTGAGCCCCACAAATTTCATTTTAACTACGTTTGCCAAGAATACCATTTTAATAAATGCGGAAATCATTTTAACTCCAATTTTTACAACCGCAATTCTTTCCCCACCTTATTCACCTTAAAAACAATTTTCAGCACATCCTTAACAATACCTAGAACCCTTCCGTAAAAGACTGCATTCAAACTCTTTTAAACCTTGACCAAAAACTCAAAACAACCAATAGCACCGCTGCAAATATTCAACCTTCCCAACCAACGAACTCCACCAAAGATTTAGACCTCTTCGCCAACACCATTACACTGTGCCCGCATCACCTTCCACGAACGGCACCCCTCACATACCATTACCCCAACCCGCCACAAGAAATTACAAAGCCACTCCTCAACACAAACATTTTAACCAACTCAACACACCACAGCCATAAGCAATTAAGCAGCACTATCAACGTTAACCCCAAACCCTTTATTCCTCAGTGATTATTCGCCGCCGTAACCGACCATTCTTCCTCAAGACCCAAGCACACTTTAATCCCTTGCCATCAACCTCTGCAGTTTAAATTTACCAACTTAACGCATCACTCCACCGCCACGCCCCCGCCCCCCCCAAACAGCAGATAAAAACCCCCAAATAACAAAAACCCACCCATTTATTTTTAACCATTTCCCACAAAACCCGGTTTTTTTTACTTTTTGGCCCCACCGTTTCTCCTTTTCCCCGGAAATTTTCCCATCGGCCCCCGATTTTTCCCCTTTTGCCGACCAACCCCCCTCAACCAGCCCACCTGCAACTGCCCCCGGGGAGGGCCCCCCCATCGCCCCCACTTTGAACAGGGCGACCAATGATCCAAACACTTTCTGAACGAAGCCCTGCCCATTTCACGACAGTCATTAACATCTTTAGAACTTTTCAAAGGTTTCTACCGCAACCGCCAGAACCGAGTCATCATCGCACAATTTTCCTCATTTATTCAGACCAGTTGCTGACGCAGCAGCCGTTACGCAGACCATTTCCATTGTCTTCCACCAGCACGATGGCATGGCACGACATTTACAACCAGCCACATTCGCGACCATTTCTTTGAATCAGCAGAGTCAGTAAATCATCCACGTAAGATTTTATTTGCCTTATCTTCTCATTTCCAACAGAACAGTGCAGCCACTTTACCTTCCGACACCATGCCACCTCCCCAACCGGTTAGGTTAACAGCAGCCGCCACGCTTAGCAGTTGTTTCAGCTTTCGGCATTCAAAGGACATCAGCCACAGTTCTCAGCGTCAACGCGTAACGCAACCACAACGCATCTCAACGCAATCAACGTCAGCAGATTGCCTCACACTTCATCCGAACCTGTTCATTCCTCCACACATGCAACACCACCCAGTTATCTGTCATCAACATTATTTCCCCATCGTTTTTAACACCCATCTGTCGTCAATCAAAGATAAAATCTTCATATTCGCTCCTTCATCCCACATCTGTCCAGCAGAACACAGATTTGATTCAGCGATCAGCCCGATACTTTTTTCGCATTACGCTCGAAACAACCGTCTAACCCGCGCCTTATATTGCACCGCCGCACGCCCGCCAACACATTAACGGTCCAACCGTCACCACCGCACAGCAACCATCCAATCTTCAACACGCCCAGTAAACGATTTACCCCACCACCCAGATTTAATCGGTTCCAGAAGGCCAAAAACCCACAAAATTTTAAGCCCTTTCCCCGCACGGGGAAAAAACCCTTTACGTTTGACCCAAAACCAACCCTAAAATAACCCGATTTTTAAAATTTTTTAAGACCCTTTCAGCAAAAATTTAAGAAAACCCCGGTTAACCCCGGGCCACCCAACCATTAACCTTTTAACCAGGTCCCAATTGGGTTTTAAATAAAACCTTAAAACTTTTTAATTTTTTAAAAAAAACTCTTAAAAGCAATTGTATATGGCAGTTTGGGATGGTCATTTAAAATTAATTTTCCATGGTATTGGTAAAAATTTTTTCAAAATTAAAAGTTAATTTCTTTTCATTTCCCAATTTTAGTCCTTTTAATTTAAAATTTTTCCCTTTATGCATCCTTTTAGGATATCTCGTTTGGTTTAAAAATTTCGTATTTCCCAATTCGTACCTTAAATTAAAAAATTTTTTTTCAATTTAGATTATATACAAATAAACGACCTAAAGGTTTAATTTCTCCTTTTGGGAAAAAGAAAGAAAATACATTTGGATTATCTTTAAAAAAAAATATTTACCCGGGCCCCTCCCTTTTTAAAAAAGGGTTTTTAAAATCCAATTCGAAAACCCCAAATTTTCTTTTTCCCGCCACCCAAAACATTCTCCCAAAACCCCACCCCAAAATACGGGTTTTTTTCCCCTTTTTTTTTAAAAAAAGGGACCCTTTTTATAAAAATTTTTCAAAAAAAAATTTCCCTGGGCCCAAATTTTAAAATAAATTTCCTTTCAAAGGTTTTTTTAAAAATTTTGCCACAAACCAAAAAACCCTTCCCCCATTCTTTAAATTTCCCGAAATTCGGGCCCGCAGAAACAGGAAAAATTTTCTTCCCCCAAAACAAAGTTTAAAGGGGCAACTTATTTTTTCCCCAATTTAAAAACAAAACAAAATTAAACATTTCTAAATTTTAAACCCGGTAATTTTTTAAAGGAAATTTACCCCTTTCTCCGCCCCCCATTTTTAAATAAACCCGGAACCCCCCCGAAACACCCAATACGACCCCAAGTTTCGACTTACACCCTTTTTCACGCACACCCCCCAACCCTTTCTCATCATACATTTGCGCCACCTTCTTGGTCACCCCCTGTACCCAAAAAAAGATCGGCCTTTTATTTTCCCACCTTCTCTTTCATTTTAACACAATTATTGAATTTAAATACAACCTTTTAACCAATTTCAACAAAACCCAAGAAACATCCCATTTATGAACCTTTCAACCCGGCCAAACCCCCCCCCTCTTACATCCCGCACCACGAAAACAAACCCTTAAATTGCACTCCCTTTTGTTTTCAACACATCCAGACCACGTCATGCTCGTTAATGCGCCAGCCGACAGCCGAGCTCCAATCCAACATTGACACTCCTCATGAGACAGCATTCCCGACACTGACATACATGACACGACCACATAGCGACATAGCATCCAAGCACAGTTTGCCACAGACCACCGAGTTTTACAGAGAAAGGTCATTATAAAGCAAAATCAAGGTTAGCCAGCGCCGCGGCGCTGACCCATAACCCATTATTTTTCCTTTATCTAACCTAGGTCCACACTTGGTTTATAATGGAAAACTCATTAAAAGCAATTAGTGTTACATTTTTAATGAGAAAACTCATTAAAAGCAATTAGGTCATATGGTCATGTGGTCATATGGTCATGTGGTCATATGGTCATGTTGGTCATATGGTCATGGTCATTGGTCATTCACCTTGGCAATTATTCATGGTATTTCACTATTATGTCATTAATTACATCCATATATCCGGAATTTATGCGATCCTGTCGGCTTAGTCGGATAACAACATATTCGACTATCTTCGGCAATATACGTCCCACTCTGTAGAATACATAAGAGAACAATTTTTCGTATTCAATTTAGTATTCGATAGTAGCTAGAACGGTAAACATGAGCGTCTCCAAAGGTGATTAACGTTTCTCAACTTGGGAATAAAGTGAAACCGACAAATGAGCGATTTGGATTATGGCTGTTGACAGAAAATATGTGCAACAATAATCTGGTAACAGATATTGGTAATATTTGTTATGTCGAAGGCGAACAGATGCTGACTGGTGGACTACACACCACCAATTACAGAACCATTTTGTGACAATATAATGTTGGTTAAAATTTATGACCTTTTCTGACCCGAACAAACATCTGCAAGCAAAAGGATGTTTATCCTAAAAAAGAAATTTGTGGTGCATTTAACAGCTATCTACGAAGAAAGTTTGACCGATTTGTTTCCGCTAGGCATGGTGTTAAAGCTAAGCCCGTTTTCTTGGAAAGCACTAACAAGATGGGCCAGAGAGTAAAAGAAATTATCGGAAAAGAAGACCTCGAATGCATTAATAAAAATTCCAAAATCCTATATGTGTTCCATACAAAGTGGAACTAGCAGATGTTAAGTTGGAAACTTTATTGGAGGAACTACCAGATATATTAGACGAATCGAAAAAGATTATTTCTATCTTTTGACATGGATGTAACCCAAGATTTTGCGGGTATATTTAGCAAGATGGAGATGTGTAATTATTTAACTACAAACCATAACTTTTGCTATAAGGGCGAATACGAAGAAAAGTGTAATATTATAGTTGACAACGATAAAACTGAGGAATTGATTGTTTAACATGGCTAACAACCAATGCAAGAATTAAGATATACAACAAATTTGTGTGTCAGATAACAAGTCCTGGTGTTAATAAACAACTTGGCAATCATATACTAGATTTTTACGTTGTCCAGATGTACGGTTTAAGGGAAACATTTGCGTCTACTTTGGCCAAAGAACATGGTATTACGCGATTGGAAGCGACAATATACAATTGTGCAATTGGAAGCAATGTCAGTGGGAACGGGTGTATAAACCCTTAAAAGACTGTTTAACCTTATTGGAAGATAGTGTTATACTTCCTAAAGGCGCCAATGTACTCGGTACCACTTGCCAAAATGTGGAGTAAGCTATCGGACAAGCTACAAAATAGCTGCTGTTTAGTGTTTAATAACCTGCTACAGTACGTGTATTGGGGAATGGTAATACAAAGAAATTGACGGGCTTGCAAAGATTAAGTTGTCCGAAAACCAAAAGAAAGGGAAAAATTGATAAAGTATGTGCTTTGGCTTTTAGTTTTAACTATTTACCTGTAAATTATTTGGAGATAGTAGAGGAAAGAAGCCAAGATAAAATAAAAATCTTACACAAGTGCTACATTAAAGCAGGAGTACATATTTTTACACAATCTGCAACACCATATTCTACAATTCCAAAAGAAAATAATCATTTCGGAATTGGGATTGATAGATACGCATAACATTCGTCCAGAGGTTGTACGACAACGCGTAAATATTGGTAGTAAACTTTATCCGTTTACGCTAAAGGAAATTGCTCCATTATGCATACCATACGCTGTAAGTGGAAGGAAAAGACAACTGGAATTAGAGGAAATGGATGCAAAAAGACGAAAATTGAAATGGAAAACACTGCGACAATACGCGAACAAATACAAAGATGTGTTAGACAAAGAACATCTTATTAGAGAAAATGAGGAAGAATTAAAAGATTATTTTATGTGTCGATGGATGACTTAAATACATCCGGGTTCTACAAGCTGTTTGCATTTGCGGTTAGTAAGAAAGACTCTTTAGTTATGTAGGCGTTTTGCGGAAAAGGATGGTACTAAATCCGTATACTTTTTAAAAGGTTATTCTAAAACGTATTTATCAAAATGGCAGATAACAAAGAAGAACTAAGGAATGCGGGTTTCGTAACCTTGGCGTACACCACACGCAAAGGGGTTCCGCTAAACATTGTATATTTGCCCAGTAAAGAACCTTTCGGATCATTTAAAACCGAGGGTCTTACAACCTATAACAACCATTTTTTCCCAAAGTGGACGCAAATTTCCCAAACGTTTGGAAAGAAAAATCTGATAGAAGAAGTGTTTATTAACACAGGATTGTTATCGAAAAAATTTGGTTTAAAATTAATCTGCAATGGTTACCAGGAAAATCTTTCGTTTAATCGTTTAAATATAAAAACTTTTTCTTTTCCCAATGAAAATTAGGTTTTATTTAATTCAAACTATTTGTAAAAAGAAAACTTGGGTTAATATGTCAAAAAATAGAAAAATTTTCCATTCCAAATAAGGATTCCTTCTTAAATTTTAATTAAATTAGTTATTTGATGGAACAAATTGGATTTTAAATTTTTTATTATGATTCGAGGTTCTTTTCGATAATTTTTTATTTCCCCATTTGTTTTATTTATAAACCTTGGTTCCCACATAACAGAAGGCCATGACAATGCCTTACCGCTGGGGCGATAAGGGCATGCGGTTGGCTGGATGTTCTCGTAGAGGGGGAGTTAAGTCACCCAAACAATTTTATTTTTAATAAGAAACGTTTTGGATTTAAATACGATTTGCCGCAGTTTTAATAAATTTTTTCGACAAGAAAAAGGCTCACCTAAAGGACAAAATTCCTTGGGTGAAAATAAAATAGTTGTTTAATTTATAAATTTACATTATTTTTTAAATATATTTAATTTTGCCCCTTCCATTTTTGCCTATCCTTTAAAGATATGTTTATCCTATTGGGCCACTTTTTGATTTGGTGGTTGGTAAAGCATGCTTGGGTAGAAAAAGGGTTTTAAATGGGAATAAGATGGGTAAATTGTCTTTAAAGAATAATTTTTGGGGTGGTCCTATTTAAATTATTTCAATTGGGTCCCTAGAAATTTAATATTGTTACCTTGCATTTTAATTTTTAAAAGATTACGTTTTTAAATAATATAAATCCATTGTAGGTTAAGACGAAAGGGGGCCAGTTAGATTTGTTGGTAAAGTTAGTTCCCTGTTTGGGGGAGATAGGTAAAAAGTAAAGGGTTTTGTTAGTAAACCGGGCTTCTTGGATTTTTCGGTGGGACAAATCCAAGTGGGGTAAAATTCTTAATAAAAAAATTTCATGTACGGACCAAAATTAAAATTGTTAAATTAAAAGGAATTTTGGTTTGAAAAATTTTTTGGTAAATAAATGCTTAATGGAATATGGTTATACCTGACCCAAACTCTTTACATACAATGTCCGGAAGTTTTTTCATTAAAAAAGGTGGTGTTTTGGGGAAAAAAAAGGGTTGGCGAATGGGGTGGTTCGTTAGATAACGAAATGGAATTAGTTTAAATGTTTAAATAAGAAATGTAAAGCCAAAAACAATTTATTAAGACAAAATGGCGTGTACAAAAATAGAAATGGGCTTACGTCCTAAAAAAGGCGATATTCCAACAACTACAAAACAGTGCCAGAAAGGGTTAATTACAGTTCTGAAAATTGTTTAAGCTGGATTGTAATTATCACAAACTTAGGTTAAAAAACATTGGGAAAAGGTTGTAAAAAATCAAAGGTTGTTAATGGATGGTAATTTTTTCCACTTTACGAAAGGGGAATGAACCTTTGAAGATCTTTTTTTTGGGATCGGTTCCGTCTGAAATATTATGGGCCGACGTTGCAAGGTTAAAGCCTTGGGCAAATTATTTTCGAAAGTGCGAGGCATGTTAAAAATTGGTGCTTTGCGGTCCAGAAAAGGACTTTGCAATTAAAGGGTAGGCGGCGAGGTATGAAGCAAAGGTTGGTAAGGTTTTTGAGAACTAACGTGCCAAAAATTTATTATTTAAAGGGTTAAAAGAAATTTGGGTAAAAAATGGATTCTCTTGGTGTTCATTGGAAAATTAACCTTATTTTAAAATTTAGGAAGAAAAAAATTAAGTTGTTCCTTGTAAAAAGTTGGTATTTCTTAGAATGGTTTAAAGGTTTTGGTAAGGACAGATTTTGGCCACAAGGGGTGTGCACCTTTGTTTTTTGCGCGTCCAAATGAAGACGTTTCCATTGTTTACACGGTGCCATTCGATGGAAAACGAGGGATATTGTTTTAAAGTTAATTTTGGGGAGGATTTCGTTTGTTCCCTTGCTCCAATTCGTTCGTGTTGGAAACTTCGGTTTAAGGTAATAAAAGGGCCGAGAGTAAATTTGTTTTTGTTGCTACAAGGTCTTTGTCGGATTTTTTTGTAAAATTGGCCGAAACTTTTGAACTTGTGCTCCGGAAATGTTTCAAAGGCCGAAAGTGTGGTGCCACTGGGTTGGCAAATCGCCCAAGTTTAAGTGGACCGGTTTCGCTTTACGAAATGGTAGCTTCAGGAAGGAAAAGAAGGGCTTAAGCCTAAAGTTGCCCAAAGTTTGGACTAAAAAACCCAATTATGAAAGTATGCATTTCGATGGAAAAAGGGTCGTATGGCCGCAAGGGCAAACGAAAATGTGTTCCTTGCGAGATGGTGGAATGGTTAACCGGTTAAAAGTTCCAATGCAAAAACGAGTTGAGTGGAGGGGTTTAAGGAAAGCGTTATGGTTAATAAAAAAAAGGTTCAGCCGGAAAATTAGGAACACGGGTTTAAAAAGGGGAAAGAAGTCCGAGGAATTTAAACAAAGTGGTTATCGTTCTGTATTGGAAAAAGGGGTTTAAAACCTGCGGGAAACGGGATGAATGCAGCGGTTGGTTTGGAAAAGTGCCTTTTGAAATAAAAAATTTCCGGTAACAAGGTTTCGGTTGTAAAATTGTAAATATGTTTGAAAGGGTTTAAAATTAAATTGTAAAATTGTTTGTAATAAAAGTTTTAAGAATGGTTTTAGATTTTCTTTATGTATAAGCCGCAGGAAATTTATAATTTAAAGGGTGTGTGTAAATGGTAAGGGTCGTTCGATTTTAAATCTATTTACAGATTCGGATTGTGCATAAAATTTAGACTAACAAGATGTACATGTATAAAAATTTATAAGAACGCTCAAAAGTCGCTACAGGTAAGAAATCTTAAAATGGGGTAGCTCTCTGGGGATGGTGCTATGTAAAAATTTAAAGAGATTTGGATAGCTGAGAAAATTCTAATATTGAATTGATACCAAACAAGGTAGGTTTATCTCGTGGGTGGAAATGTGGAGAAAGATTTATCTCGCAGAGGGTATATGGTAACTTTGCAGGGCGTGGTCCGATTTCAAATCTGTTTGCAGATTCGCCGGTTTGAAAATTGTAGACTAATTTAATGTATTGCATGTATAAAAAATTTATAAGAACGCTCAAAAGTCGCTACAGGTAAGAAATCTTAAAATTGGGGTAGCTCCTTGGGGATGGTGCAATCTAAAAATTCCTAGAGATTTGGGTAGCTGAGAAAATTCTAATATTGATTAATACCAAACAAGGTAGGTTTATCTCGTGGGTGGAAATGTGGAGAAAGATTTATCTCGCAGAGGGTATATGTGTAACTTTGCAGGGCGTGGTCCGATTTCAAATCTGTTTACAGATTCGGGATGGCATAAAATTGCTAAGCTAATTTAATGTATCGCATGTATAAAAAATTTATAAGAACGCTCAAAAGTCGCTACAGGTAAGAAATCTTAAAATTAGGGTAGCTCCTTGGGGATGGTGCAATCTAAAAATTCTAGAGATTCGGGTAGCTAAGAAAATTTAATATTAATTGATACCAAACAAGATAGGTTTATCTCGTGGTGGAAATGTGGAGAAAGATTTATCTGCGGGTGGAAAGAATGCGGGTGTGACGTAATCAAAATGGTTTATTGGCGGTCCACAGGGCGGAGCAAGGATAAGATTCATCTAAATAAGACTTTATAGTGCAATTTACATGTAAATTTGGTCCAGATGGGAGCAAATGAGGATTCTGGAGAATGAGGCGGTATGTTCACTGATTTTCCTTACTATGAAAAGCACATATTACAGCAATGTAACCGACAAATGCCGTAAATGTGACAAAAATTGGTGAAACAATAGAACATATGTGTGCTAGTTGTTCTGAACTGCTCCTACTGGTATTTAAGTCGACATAACCAATTTCAAAATCATACATCAACGACTCGCTGTTAAATATAAATTAATAACAACCCTCTTATTATAAATATCAACCTAAATCCGTCTTAGAAATGAAATGTATTATTATATTGGGATCGACAAATAAACAGACCGATCTATACCGTACAATAAACCGGACATATTTTTAATTGACAAAATTAATAGTAAAGGATTTCTTATCGATATTGCTGTTCCTTTAAGTCATAACCTGATAAAACTGAAAAATACAAAATTGAAAAGTATAACGATTTGGCTATAGAAATTAAACGTATTTGGCATTTACAATCAGTAAAACAATACCTTTGGTGATATCAACTAATGGAGTCCTCACCAAAAATATTAAAAAAAACCTAAAAATACTTGGATTATCTGAAAAGTTATACTGTATTTGTGCAAAAGCAGTGATATTACAAACATGTCATTTAGTACGTATGTTCCTAAGTTAATAAGCGTATCTGAAATGAAAACTTATTAATTACTTACCAAAGTTATGTAAATTATTATGTTTATGTAGTTTTGAGAGAAATAAAGAATAATAATAATAATAATAATAATAATTTTGGCAAAGCCGTTTGTGTCTGTAAGCGATTCAAATAATTATCCCCCAGCGTTCAAGCAAATTAAAAACAATCCAAAAGTACCCTCCAGTTATCGACCAATCTCACTCACTTGTCTGAGGATCATAGAGAAAATGACAAATAAAAGGCTGAGGTGATACTTGGAGACGAACAATCTGATTTCACCATATCAATTTGGCTCAAGAAAGGGCAGATCTGCAATGGACCAACTTGTACTGCTAGAAAACGCAATACAAAGCGCTTTTGCAAAAAGAAATCATCTGGTTGCTGTTTTAATCGATATAGAAAAAGCCTATGATATGACTTGTAAATACGGAATCCTTGAGAAACTTTATCAATTAAACGTCAAGGGAAAATTACCAATGTTTATACGCGAATTTTTGAATACCTTTAGGGTTAAGGTGGGTACCAGCATCTCCCAATCATACACACTAGAAAACGGCTTTCCCCAAGGATCCGCCTTCAGTACCACCCTGTTTTTAACTTCCATTAATGCCCTAATGGATTGTATTGACACCCATATGGGTAGAGGTTTGTATGTTAATGACCTCACCATATACCATGTATCAAATAGAATACCAGATATCGTTCAGAGGCTGCAAGAGAACTTAAATGCGACAAACACGCAGGCGGAGCATATGGGTTTTCGGTTGTCTGCATAAAAACTGAAGTTATTTACTTTTGTTGGCGGCGCAGTTGTCATAGCAACCCAAATTTAAGTATAAATAACACCCCGATAGAAGTATGGAAGAAGGTAAAAATATTGGGGTTAATATTCGATTCACAACTTAGATGTGGCCCACATATTGACAAGACCGCAAAAAGAACCAAGAAGGCCCTCAATGATATCAGATGCCTAGCTAACATAGAATGGGGAGCAGAACAATCTACATTATTAACGTTACATATGTCACTAGTCGTCTTTATAATTGACTACGGCAGTATAGTGTATACATCTGCAAGAGAGTCGCGTCTAAGAATATTGGATAGCATTTACTGCTTAGGTATAAGATTGGCATGCGGGGTTTTTAGAACCAGCCCATTAAATGCCATACGTTATGAAATGGAAGTCGTCAAACTAAACCTTAGGCGAAAAAAATTGTTGCTTAACTACACTGCCAAAATATGGAGTCAACCTGACCACCCAGTACTTGACACACTTTTCCGTAACCACGTAATGGAACAGTACTCCAGAACCAGTATTACCAAGCCGGTAGGCGTGCGAATGTGGGAAATATTAATTCATTTCAATATTCCACAAAATTTTGAAGCAGCATACCCGGTAATTTACACAAAATATGCGGCCTGGACTTTTGTTCCTCCAGTTGTACGGAATGACTGTGCGTCAATATCAAAGGAAGGAGCATCTCCTGCACTGGTTAAAAACGCTTTTTTGAAATTGTAAACGAGTACCCCGATGCAAAGTATTATTTACAAATGGATTAAAGAGAAAGGTGCGATATATGGTCCAAGCGTAGAAACCTTTTTTCGCCTCCCGACTATTGCAAGTGTGTTCACGGCCGAATTACATGCCGTACTTAAGGCGCTACAATTGGCGGAGGAAATGGACAACAATATCGTTTTTGTTTGCACTGACTCCCTCAGTACGGTATTGGCAATATCAAATAAGTTCAACAGCGATTCCCTTATCACACAAATTTTAAATACACATCAACGATTTTGCAATAAAGGAAAAATTACAGTTTTGCTGTGGACACCGGCCCATATTGGAATAGAAGAGAACGAAAGAGTTGACAAGCTAGCTTGATCAGCTGCAAACAACACTGATACTGCGCTAATGTGTATACGTGCAAAAGATGTTAAAAATATCTTAAAACAGCCGATGGTTGTACAAAAAAACGATGATTATAGTACATTAGTCCCTCATATGAAAAAATATAGAAAACGTACAATGAAACTAAACCGAAGAGAGCAAGTGGTTCTTTCCCGGTTTCGAATAGGTCACACAAACGACACCCACATATACCTCCTTAAAGGTGAAAGAAAACCTAAATGTCCTCACTGCAATGTTAACCTCGACGTTCAACACATTTTAGAAGAATGTATTAATTGGTCACAGCAAAGAAGTAATGAGAAGATTCTACCGACCCTTGAAATGTGTCTAAACGACACTGCCTAGAACACCGCCAGAGTAATCAATTTTCTAAAAGTGATCAACAGAACGTTGTGAAACTGGTTTCAGATATAACTGATACAGCCACGTTTACGGATATCTGTAGGTTAACAATTTATTATTGCGGCTAATGACCATTGCAACGGAAGCCTTAATAATAATAATAATCAATATATTAATAATAATAATAATTATATTAATAATATTAATAACGTAATAAGAATAATAATAAAGTAACAGTGATAATAATAAATTAATAATAATAATAGTAATATCCCTCAAGGTATTGTTACTCCCCAACGAGGTACAGGCATGGCAAATCCCAGGTACCCGAGCTCAGCTGTCTGCTGTCCCACCCTTAACTTCTATCAACGCCCATCCTACCGAACAAATCCATTCCTCTCCCTCCTCTTTGCCCCCATTAAATATAATTCCGTTAATAAACCTCAAGCCAAGCTGTAAAGCAATCCGTGGCGAAGGCTTTATGGGCACCGGAGATCAGAACTATGTCATAAGAGGATATATATATATATATATATATATATATATATATATATATATAACGCAGCTCTTCTCAGGCAGACTATTACCACCGCAGTACTTGTGGGTATACGATGGAATCCAATAATAAAAAACCAAACGCATAATAACCAGAAAGAAAAACAAATAAACGCACAAATACTACACAAAATAATACAAGACACAAACAAAAGAAATCACAGAAATGGAAAAAAATTTTGAAACAACATACATATAATTCAAAAACACAAACAAGATCATCAAACCGTTCATACACAAAATACCAGATAACAAACATAAACACAACAATTACACATACTAACATAGTGATAGTAAACAAAGTACAAAACGACACAACTATGGAAGAACTATAACTAATCTCGCCACAATAAGAATTCACATAAAACAAAAAGAATCAACAGACAACAAACAAAAAAAAAACAAACAGTACCACTATGGCAATGCAGAATACAAACAAAGATACTAAAACTGAAAAAAGACATAGCATAACTAACAAACTGCATAAAAAACAAAATTTCAGAAAACAAGCGAAAACTAATACGAAAAATATCGAAACAAAAAGCAATAGAACATCTAGACAAAAGGCAACATAAACTACAAGTACTAACCAAAAGACTCAGAGATATCAAAAAAGTAATAATACGAAAGAACAAAACATTCATCCAAAACCAAAGGAAATTCTACCAAACTATAGACAAAACAGGAATAATAATAAACAACCCACCAAGCATAACAGACACCGAATACTTTTGGTACAATCTATGGTTCAACCCAATACAACACAACCAGCACACGTAATGGATTCAAACAGAAACAAACAAATACAACACAATAAAGGAAATACAAGAAATAAACATCACACACGAAGAAATTATACAACCCATTAAAACCACTGGAAAGCATCTGGAAACGACAAATTAGCATACTTCTGGCTAAAAAAAATTACAACGACGACAGACACACGCGCACGCACGCACGCACGCACACACACACACGCACGCACGCACGCGCGCGCACACACACACACACACACACACACACACACACACACACACACACACACACACACACACACACTAGCAAAATTCTACAAATATATAACACAACCACAGACACTACACACATTAACAGAAAGAATAATATACTTCACATCAAAGAATAAAATACAGAAAAACCGTCAAATAACGCCCAATAACATGTCTACCAACTATATACAAAATACTAACATCCATAATAACACAAAGAATAACACATGCAGCACAAAACAACATAATACGCGAAGAAAAAAAGGATACAACAAAGAAATACACGGATGTAAAAAGACACAGAGACACCGAAATAACACACTGGCTAAAATTCAAAAAGGAGCTTTACACTATGCATACACAGATTACCAAAAGCATACTACAGGATATTACACTCATTGCTAATACACACACTACAAGTATACAAAACAAACACAACACTAATAAACTTCATAGATACATTAATCAAATACTGGAACACAACACTAATCATAAGAACAAACACAGGCAACGTAAAAACGAAACTAATAGAGATCAGACGATACATATACAAAGTGGACTTCTTAAGTGCTTTCGGGTTCTGCTTAGCATTAATCCCACTATCGAGCGCACTAAACAACACAGCACACGGATATAACATTACACACATCACGCACGCACACGCGCGCGCACACACACACATACACACACACATACACAAAATAACTCACCTTGTATAATATGGACGACCTCATCAACAAACTCACAATTCAATCACCTACTTAAAATAACAGAAACATACGGCAACGACATAAACTTGACCTTGATGTTATATTAATTATGAAGCCAGAACCACTCAAAAGATGTAAAGATGTCCATGTTTATTTTATCACGGCCACCCAGATCTCCCGATATTTCGTCAACTGAACATGTGTGGTACATTATAGGTAGAAAAGTGGGGAACTTAGCTAATCCTCCGCATACACTGGAAGCTCTCCGTCATGAAATGCAGATTGCTTGGGACACAATACCCCAACAAGACATCGACTATCTACTAGATTCGATCTGGATTCGATGCCACAAAGAGCGAAGGGTGTGTAACTAATAGGGGAGGAGGGACAACACAATATTAATAAAAATTGTATTAGTATTTTGGTTTTTTCTTTGAAATTTTAATCAATTATCACCTTGCGAGGTATGGTCAAAAAATTCTCCAACCCTTGTTGGTGTTGCAATTTCCATATTACTGGGTATATAAAATGCTATGATAATAGGGTTATTTAAGGGTATATAAGGTCACAAGGGAGTTGTACTGTATGTAAACAACATAGAAATTAAGAAAACGGAACATTTGAATCATAAAAAATACATAATTCGTTCAATAGGCAATAAGCAAATAGAAAGCATCTTGTATAAAATCGACAACCAGCCCCAATAAATAAAAGGAAGCTTATTTTGTAATAACTTAAATCAAAATAGAAAACTTTGGAAGTTATTCAGTACATTTAAAAACATACTCATGCGCCAAAGCAAATGCAAATTGGGCATATTTAAAAGAGAAACAAATCTTTTTAAAAACTGGGCGCATTGCATAAAAAATGAAAATCTATGGAACGCATATAATTTGTACCGGTTTGCAATAATCAAAATTTTGATTAACAATCATATTTTATAACGCAATAAGACATAGCTATCGAGACAATACGCGTACGTGACATTAGAAATGTAGGATTCGCCACATTTTTGTAAAGCCTGACATGTGTAAACAAAATATAAAACCATAAGTTTTGGTGTACGTGCAGAATTAAACGTTAATATTTAAAAGTCCCTGTACAAAATTATAACGACGTGATGTTAAAAGGTGCAAAATACCATTGGCTTACGAAATCCATATAATAAAGCTTATTGTCTATGTGATTTTTGGAGCGTCTAACCAATGCATAAAATAAGCAACTTGAAGGAATACTCAACCGGCTGCATGATAGCGCAGTGAAACGTCTCTGCCTTGGTCGAATATCAAGATAGCGGACGGTCAATCAATAACAGCACGTGAGACGACTTGTCTATATAATGCATCAAAACTTATAACAAATTCATTCCATAAGTAAGTACGTGTAAATAGCAAGTAAACAGAAACAATAGGTATAGGTATATAGGATTAGTATAAGGATCATATGGTAAAAGCACCTACGACAAGAAGTATGTAGGATAAGTGTGTATAAATAGGAATCAACATTAGGGAGATGTTATAAAACATTCATAATAGATACGTGTAAATAGGGGTGTAGATGTAAGATAGGTTTAATTACAACAGGGATGGAGTTGTAAAAATAATTTGGGAGTTTGTGTAAATAGGAAAAATAAAAAGAAAAAAATCTTGGACCAATGTGAATTTAAAAACTCACGGTGGGCGCCAAAAATAACATTAGTCAAACATTTTATGTATTAATTTGGGGGGAAAATGCTATGATAATAGGGTCATTTAGGGTATATAGGATCACTAAGATAGTGCGCTTTATGTAAACATCATAAGAATTCAGAAAACTAGACATTTTACAAAGAAAATGCGAAATTTGACGATTTGGCGAGAAAACAAATGCCAACGCCCTGTATATAAACTATAATTATAATTAGACTTAAAGAAAGAAAGAGAATTTCAAAAGATCCAACTAAATAAACAACTTTACAAGTCATAAAACGAAGTGGACAGAAGCTGCAACACAAAACGCGCGAGTAGTGCATCATTACTTTACAAGGAATCTCATTTAAACAAGCAAGTTTGTAAATGCGTAAAACAGAAAAACGCATATAATTGCATACATCAATAAATATAAAGCTACGTATCCGAGAAAGTATAAAATCCAACACCTTGATAGATAGGATATAATTATAGCACAGTGATAAAGTAAAGTTCATCAAATTTACTACACAAACAAGACATACGTGATTTGAAAGCACATGGAAGATTTGAAAATCCAACTCGTCTATACAAATAACTTGAAATCCTACGTGCAGGAACTAGCGTCTCGACTTCGTTGTACATGAAAAATTTGTAGAAATACCCAAGCCTGCATGTGAAGATCAAGGTACAAGACGGTAATATTTGGACTATGCGCTTGAACGACCAATTGTAAACAGATAGGCGTTCCCTTTAAATACAGTAGGATTTCGTAAACAAATGAGTTTGAATTAAAAGAAGGCATGGTTCACATCACCTAAAAGAAGATATTTACGTAAAAGAATTACAAGTGATTTTATAATTAATAAATTTTAATGTGCTGATAGTGCATAACTGTTAAAAGATTCGTCGCTTAATCTTCAAAAACGTAAGTAATAAATGGTTGCATTTAATAGATTCTAAAATTTATATTAACAAAAGGACTCTAAATAATTCCAGGATCCTACCTGGATGTCCAAACAAACTCTGGATCAACCAGGAGAAGTGAAACAAGAATATTTAAACAATCTCTCGACCTACCTGGAAAATTATATAAGGATATGCAAGCAGTATTTAACCAATTTCTGGGTACAACCCGGATAGGTTAAATAAGTATATCTGGATCTAACCTGGATCATTTAAATAAATAAGTTAAAGCTGAAACGACGAATAGTTGGAGCAGAAACTGGTGTAAATTAGAGGAACGAGACACGCTGAATAGGGGCAACAGGTTAGCCATTCTAAATATTTTGTTGCATTTTTATTTCTGAATACTTTTAAATATTGGGTTTATGAAAATTTTACGTGAGAGTTATCAAAAATCGTTTTAGCGTACGTTATAATTTACGTAGAGAACTAAGAAAGACTAATGATCATTCATAGGGCTTCACGTAATAGTATTAAGAGTGATTTTTGCTGAATTTTGTTCATTTAGAGGGTTTATAATTATTGAAAGAAAATAATTCAATTATTTAAAAGTGGTTCTATTCAAAGACATTATAAACGCTTTGTAAATATTGAAAATACTATAGTAATTGTGGTAAATTGTGTTTTGCTTAAAAGGCATAGGAAATAGAGGTAAAAAAAAAATCTAAAAATTCTTTGTTGCCGTGTTGTCGCAAGCTCCGTGCATGGTTAAAACTGAGCTAGCAGAGGTATTAAAAATTAAAATTAAAATTGAAATTAAAAATTGACAAAAAGAAAAATTTTTAAACCTTTTATTTCACAGAAAGGGGGCACCGGGTTATTGCAACGATATCACAGCTATACACACTCACACGCACGCACGCACGCACGAACGCACGCACGCACGCACGCACGCACCCCCCACACGCACATACACACACACACATGAGAATTAGAAGTAAAAGACTCCTATGCTGAGCAACTTTAATACTGTTTATTCCATTCCATGCCAAGTCTGCAACAAAGTATACATTGGTCAGTCATCCCAATGGCTGCAGTCTAGGGTTGTTCAGCATAAGAGTGACTGTAAAACTAAAAAGAACTCATGTGCGTTATCGTGTCATATACTAAGGACTCCAATCATCTTCAAAATTTTGATTATGTAAAAATTCCTAATAAATTCCTAATAATAAATCTTATTTTACCCTTTAAATGGATTCAGATAAAGCAGTTCAAAATCACTCAATATAATAATTGATAATATGTACAATGTTGTGTAACCTCAAAATTTTCCCCTGTATAGAATATTTACATTTACCAAATTTATGCTTTCCTGAAAGCCAGCAAAAATATCTTTTCATTACTCTCAAGTATCTTCGAACGTTCTAAGATGCTTTCCCTGTTTTCATATTTTCAAATGTCCTTTCTGATGACTTTTACAGATATATAATGTATAGCAAATATTAAATCTCAAACTGTCTTTAAATAATAAATGTTTAAAAATCGCTAACCTGGAACGGTCACTGGAGTTCTCCCAAAGTGTCTGTGGTCAGCATCCCTTGCTATGTGCGCACTATTATTTGGCCAGAAAGATCCATTTTTTATTTCTGGTATTTTTCCTTAAATTAACTTTGAGTACCTTTTCGATCGCACTTTCAGACGTATTTTTAGATTTGTGTTAAGGCTTAGACCTCACCATAAACATCGACTTGCATATAAACTTAAATATCAACTTAATACATAAGACATCAACGAAACTGACATCAACGAAAGTGGCATCAACAAAAACCGTCTCAATAAAAGCCATCTCAACAAAAATTGTCTCAACAAAAGCCGTCTATGTGTAAATCGGTTTATTTTTTGTCGCACAATTTTTGCACTTTCAAATTTTACTTATTTTGAATTTTAACGTTTCACTAATTAATTTCATCACGTGAATTTCTACTGCATTTGAGCATAGCTTGTACTTGGTTGAATATGAACTCACCTCTTTATTCATTGCCTAGCGTATTTATAAGCCTTTCCCACTAATCGTTTCCATTGGCGTGTTTATTGATCAAGGCTTGTACTTTGCCTTATCTCTGGCAGAATTCGGTATTTCTCAAAATCCGTGTCGAATTCTTGGCGACAATGCTCTATCAGTCACGTAAGCGTTCTGCATTACACAGCTATTTCTTAGGATTCCCAATTATTACCCACATTAAATCACGTAATTTTATGTTTGTAAGTTAAAAATCCAAACTTATCATATAATGAACCGCCTTGTGTTTATTTGTTTATTACAGAATGTTGGTTTTCTGAACAAATGTATTCTTTCTAGTCACGTATTTAGTGACATATTGAAATGCGTTTTCTTATACATGCGTTAATATTTTCGACGTAATTATTAAATATTTGGAATGCCAATTTATCTATGTTTCTCGATAATTTATTTTGATAGAATTAGTTGCTTCTAAAACTTTATTTTTACTCGTAAATAATACTTAAACATATTATACGACGCACACGTTACTATTCTAAATAAATGGTATCGGATTATTACTAAATGAGCTTCTTTCTCATGCATTAGATTAAATATTCTTTTTACACAGTGTCCTCGCAATTGATTTTTTGTAGAATAGTCAATTTACTCCTATAATTGATGGAATTATTTGATTTTCTTAAAGTTAAAGTTACTTATATCTATCCTACGACCCCTATGACTTTATCTCCCATTAAACTACCCTCTTATCATAGCAATATATATATATATATATTGCTATGTATAAACAAGAATTGGAATTATCGTTCTCCGACGTTGGGCTGTCTTATTAATATTGCTATCAACTCCCTCCAGGAACTTGACTGGATTTTATCTTGAACCAACCTTGTCGACCAATAACAAAATTTGATATGTTCCGCCTTACTCGCTATCAATTTCGTATTCAATTTATAGCTCCTCCTTGATTGTTTAAATTATCAAATCACTCCCATTAGCTTTATCTTATGACCTCGACTTGCATTTATTTGGAATTATAAAATTCAATTAATCCGATTCTATATAATGAAACAAATATTATGTACAGTTTTTGTAAATTATTTAAAATACACTTTTCAATTAATTAATGTTGTAAATCTCATTTATCAAAAATCATATCTTTTTAATCAAACCCAAAGTCACCAAAGAAAAAAACCTATTATTTTTATAAAAAAAGAAGTGTGGAACGTTCAAAACTTCTTATCATATTACGCACTTTATACGTATGCAAGTCCTCTGTTTTGTTGACTTTTCACATTAATTTATATTAAGCAAATTTAATATTCAAATAAAAAAAAAATAGAAAAATAATGTCTTATAACTAAAAATCTAACCTGGTCTATTTTCTTCGCATTGACGCATCCATAATCAGCTAATATTTCCCATGCATTAAGCCATCCATTTGAATAAAAATTATTTTCCCCCAATTCAGGATTATTACATGCCTATTCAAAATATTGTCTATCCACACGCTTGAACCATTGCATTTAAATTATTGCCATCACCCTCTGGACTACCATTATTAACTTATACTTATGCACCCCAATTTATTGTCATCTCATTCAGACTTATTCCTTCTTATCAATTTCCACAAACTTAGAATTGGATTATCATCCTCCGGACTCGGAAGTCGTAGTTTATTTTCCCCGGACTTAGAAGGCGTTTAGTCGGCAATCGTAATTATCATCTTAGTCGCACTTATACAATTTTTCACTTTTAATTATTATTACGTATCACACTTTATTTCATAATGGCGCACCTCGGCCTTTGTTGAGTTGAAAACTCAGTTCGTTATCACTGTGCTTGTTAATGTATCATTGACATCCTACTCCGTCAGTGGGTATGGTTTACAAACTCGTCGCTCATTTTAACCAATCAAATCATTGCATTTAAAGTAGTTTCTTATGTAATTTTTTATGCTTTCCAATAATTGTGGCCTGCTCGCAGGTGGTTCGTTATCAAACATGCGGTGTTTTGATGAATCTAATTGCTTTTCCATGTTGTACATAAACAACTGATGCAATTCGACTTTTAATTACGCAATTTTTAATCTCCTTTCTTATTAAAAATGGTTAACTATTTTGTAAGCATTTACACTATGTTTCCTGATGCTCTATTTCTTATCTCCGTATTAACCTAATTGTTTGGAACTCTTTTGAATGCGTGCTTAATTACACTTTAGTATGTTTACTTATAAATACGCGTGCTTCCACTGAAAATATCATTACTCGCCTTACCTAAATTAACTAAAACTCTATCTACATGGTGTTAAATATCTCCTATTTACCTAATGCATGTCCTCCTTATTCCTACGCTAACTATGCATCTTCCTATGTTTATCTGCGTCGCTTAAAACTACTTATACTTTATATACAGGGTGATGACTGCTTATTATTTACAAACTATCTCCATTTCTCAATTCTTTACTAAATAAATGCAGTTTTCTGCTTCCTATGGTAATTTCTAATTCTTAAACGACCTTTACTATAAAGTACACCCTTAAACAACCCTTTATCACAGCAATATATATATATATATATATATATATATATATATATATATCAATATATCTCAGCGTCAAACTATCCAAATCAATCCATTTTATTTGATGGTACAGTTTTAAGCTCCATGAAAGCACGGGACTTTAGGCAATCGTTTGAAAGTGGACCAAATCTTTTTTAGTTTATACGTTTACCCAAAGTCATCAAATAACCTTAATTTCCTTTTGTGCATGTTGCACGTTTGAACAATAATAATTTAAAATTGAATGGTTATTGACAGTCAAATTTCCCTTTGATTTCCATGCATTCGTATTGGAAAAGTTTTAACCGTCAGAACTTAATATCCTGTTTTGTTATGTAAAGTAGTTTTTATTTTACTGCAATCGTAAAATTGAATTAGTTTGGAATTTGAAATTATTTGTGTTGTTTTGTTTCAGGTATGTTCGATTTGTACGACCTAAATAAAGTTTCAACTACTGTCGTAATGATTGACGCAGAGTATAAGTTTGACGTGAGTTTCTAAAGGTGTGAGTAGGTAAGTTTTAACTGTCAGTGTTTATGTGTAGCCATTGATATAAAACATTTTTAAAAATCGCAACTTTCAAAAACGGAACAGTAGTTTAGCCACGAACATGCAACGCATTTCCTAGACATACGGTAAGGCAAATAATTTCAACTTGTACGTAGAGTTACTTGGGATACCAATTTTTAAAGATCTCAATTTCTTATTTGTTTTGTTCGTTCAAATTTTTGATGCTACTGTTATATAAGCTGGATTATAATAGTAAGTTACTGAAAGGATATTAATATTTTATTTATATATCTTTGCCTAATGACGATAAGAACCACACAGTGTTGTGTAAATGCAGCGCATGAATTGCAGCTGGAAAAATTTCACAAAGGAAGTATATATTGGAACGGTTATCTCGCTCCTAGCACTTTGAACATGTGAGAAACGATTCTAATAATTTGAACCAGAGCGCTAAAAGCCTTCCGCTACCTTCATAGATAATGGAAGAAAGTCCGACATAGCTAGGGGTCTATTCCTTGGTAGAGCAATGAGAAATATGTGGGGAGGAGATCGATTTTTATTTCTAAACAAAAATTAAACAAATTTAAATATGCACCAAGTACAAAAATAAACAAGTTAAGGACAAAGCAATAATCTAGGGGCGAACGTGGAAACCCAAAGAAAAAAAGGATCGCCTTCGTTAACCAAAACTTGTCATAAAAATAGGACGCAGCTCCTTAAAGAAATTACAAAGGTTAAACAAAAAATATATAGAACACAGTTTGTGTCTTGTAAAATAAATGATAATATATAACCAATTAGTTATTGCTTTTTTGGCACAAAAATTGTTAATCAGAAGTTGTACTATTATATTATCAGATTTGATGGCGTTTGACCAAAATAAATGTTTTAACCAATTGTATAATGTAGCAAAGACTTTCTTTTCAATAATCATAGTTGTTAACATGTAAATTAACAACAATGATATTTATAACTAAATCAAAATTATGTCTTTTTAAAGCAAAAGGCGACTCTCTAAACATAATTCTAGTTACACTTTTTAGATATTTGAACTTAGTAAAAATTTGTAAACACAGTGCATTGAAATATCATTTCTATCCTGGGCAGATCTTATAAGGTAGATTACAGATTCATTATAAGCACTCAGCTTGTATTTAAATATGCAACGAATTGAGATAAACTTTACTGTACACAAAAAAAAATAAAGAACAAACAAAAGTTCACTGCTATTTTTTATTAAGCACTTTCTATATTGAAGATCTAATTTTGTATGATCACAAATGCAAGTACTTTGCATTTATTATGAATTTGTATCTCTATACTAAATTTCTAAAAGCTAACTTCAAGATTAGAGAAATGTTGAATTTGAATTTTAGAAAAACTGGGATGAGGTTATCCTTTAACGATAAGTGTTTAAAATTTATTTGACGTTTTAATGTAAAGAAAGTCAGTAAGTGTAAACCTAACTAAACAAAAATACAACTACGGTGTGTAACATACCAGTTTATAAATGATCGAAAGTGAAACAGGTCATAAACACGATAGCAAAACGTTGTGCTTTTATGACCATCTGTTTAACAAAGACTAACGATATTTTAAGGACATGCAAAAAATTTAAACTTAAATTAAATAACGAACCAAAGTGCAAATTATGTGGGCCTCTCTCAAAAACGCCTTTTTAAAAAAGTTTACAAAAGATTGAAACAATCTTTATTCACAGGAGAAACGTTAATACGTCTTACAATTTGCAATACGCGTAACGATCTAACTACTAAAGTTAATGCTACCTCTATTTATGCTTTTTATCTAATGCTCTTTCTATTCGCATAGCTTGCTATTTCTATTCTCATAACTTGAATCTTATTTCCGTTGACACATTCCATTACAAGCTTCATCAGCTACAAACAACAACATTAGCCATTCCAAACTTAAGGAGCTTTAACTAATTTTCTGGATAAGAGCAAATACAACCACATGTTCGTAATTTCCAATTCTTGTAGATTAATACAATTTGTCAAGCAAAATTACTCGTGTATTTTTTCTTGCTTTACGTTCGTGCTTGTTTTTATTTTCTTTACGCGAGCTACACATCTCTCAAATCAATATATGTATAATTAAATAGAAATTATTAAGAAAGTTACGTTAGATACAACATTGTAATTCAAAGATAAATAAAAGAAAGATTAATAAAAGTTCACAAGCAAGTTGTGAGAACGGATGTGAATACATTGCATTCCAAACGTAAGTGATATTGCAGGTGCAGGTCACAGACGGTTGTAACACCACAATTATTAGAATTAAGATTATTACTTTGTATTATATAAATTGAATAAAGAAATAAGCAGACATGAGCTCTGCAGTTCCCACAAAAATGTGAGTGGCATGGACAACATAAATACATTGGTAACCTCAGATCAGTTAGTCAGTCTTGAGCTTCAAAGCTTTCACATTGTTGGCTGCTCAGGATACTCGCCCTAATTTAACTTCAATTATTAGTTACTTCGACTTTTTAAAAAGGCAGCTCCCAAGGCCCAAAACTTAATTGGCACAATCGTAAGGATCCAGAAGATCACTAGAAAACCCAAATTTGAAGAACTGGTAGTCTGGAATTTTAATTCCCAATCTGGAAGAACAAAACACAATTTATAGCAAAACGGTTGTATCATATATACAGTAAGATTAATAAACCGAAAAACGTATCGATTGCTATAATTAAAGCATCGATAAAAAGTGTCGAGCAAGTTGAAACTCATTTCAAGCGTATTTGCAAGGATGTTTTTTTGATGAAAAAAGTTAACAATTGGACGAATTCTCGGTTCTTAGGGTGAAAATCGATAATTATCTATTAAATATTTGTATTATCGCTGACCAATGTGAATTAGATCTCGTAGATAATAGGCCGCCGGTTGTGGAAAATATAAATAATCCTTTGTCGATAAATAGTAGTATTTGCTTGAAACAACTATCAGTCTCGCGATTCTCAGGTTTTATTTCAAACTTTGAAAGTTATCATGCAATTTATAAGCAATTGATTCATGATAATGTCAGTTTGTCTTCTGTAAAAAAAATTTGCTATCTCGTAGATACACTAGATGATTCGTCGCGTGCGTTAATAGAACATTTGCCATTAAACGGCTGTGCATACAATGAAGGTTATTACTTTCAACATATTTTAATGCTCTCGAAAAATGCCCTATGGTAAGTTTTTCTGACTCACACACGGAACTCTGGCAATTAATTAATTGTTTGATGAAAATATATTCGCGTTAAAGCAGATGGAAATAGATTTATTAGATTTTATGTTGTTTAATCTGTTATCAAAAAAATTAGATACAAACATTTTAAAGCGTTTCGAATTAGGAAATAGTAACGAGATTCCTTCGTTCAGAGATTTAAGGTCGTACATTGAAAAACAATGTAAAGTATTGGAAATAAATAACATTGCTCCAGAAAGGTACTTATAATCTCGAGATTCCGTGAAACAAGGAGAAAAGGAAGGTTCGTTAGCACTTCGACTAAAACTTCTTTAGTTGCGACCACCAATGATAGTAAAATGGTATTCTGTGTCGTGCGGTGCATCCTATTTATACATGTAAGCAGTTTCTCGATAAAACCTCTCAAGAGAGGTTTGAGGTGGTAAAGGTTAAAAACCTTTGTATTAAATGTTTAAAAACTTCACATTCGGTGAAAAATTGTAAGTTAAATTGGTCGTGTAGAAAATGTCATCAGTCACACAATTCGTTACTTCATTTTGATAAACGAGAAGAATCGGTGTCTCCACGCAGACAAACTCATCGTCAGAGGTCAGCGTCTTCTCAGGAGAGCGGCGCCTAGACTTACTGCGACTAGTAAACCTAGTGAAGACAATTTGTCGGCGGCGGTTGTGCATTAACAACCAGTCACTAGCTCATTAATTTCGACGTCATTAGAAAACAACCACGCTGTTAGCTACAGCAATGGTGTCGGTGCTCGATTATACAGAAAAATTGCAACCTGTTCGTATAATTTTAGATAACGGATACATGAAAAGTTTTATGACTGAAAGGTGCTGTCAGAAATTAGGTTTAAAGAAACGGAAAGCCAATGTCACTGTTCAAGGACTTGACTTGAATTCGTCGTTGGTGTCTGGTACACTATCGTGTGTAGTCAGCCCCTCGAGCAAGGTCTCCAACATACTAAATTGATTGTTACATTTTACCTAACATTTGTAATCAATGACCTTCGTAGTCAGTAAGGGTCACGGAATGATCGCATACTCGAGGTTTGGCCTTAGCTAATCCTAATTTTAATATTCCTGGTAAGATTGACATGCTACTCGGAGCGGAAATCTTTGCTCAGCCTTTGTTGAACCAATCGCGTTGGGGTGTCGCTAACGAGCCATTTGCTATAAAAACAACTTTTGGTTGGGTTTTAATGAGAAAGGTTATTTCCCCGAATAATTATATTACGTCGTTGTGTGCCTTCGTTGAGCCCTAAAAGAGCGACATTCGTCGATTTTGGGAATTAGAAAATAATCCATTCAAGAAACACATTTCTCGTGAAGAAGAAAAGTGTGAAAAGGAATTTGTGGAAAATTATAAACGTAACGAGAACGGTCGTTTTGTAATGTCCTTGCCCTTTAAAATTTCTGAACCCTCATTCGTGGCTACGAGATCGATTTCTATTAAAAGATTTTTGTCATTAGAACGTCGTATGCTAAAAAATCCTGAATTGTATTCGGATTATTAAAAAATTTATGGAGGATTATTTGAAAAGTAGTCTCATGGCTCAAGTGGAATCGCCTGAAGTTCGTCGGTTCATGAGGGAATGTATTACATTTCCCATCATGCCGTATATAAGCGTGATAGCACTACCACCAAATTGCTTGTGGTTTTCGATGCTTCATGTCAGGACCAATCTGGAAATTTGTTAAATGATAGCTTGGCTATTGGCCTTGCTCTGCAAAAGGAAATTGCAGTTTTGTTATTGCACTTTCGTGTACATCCCATCGTAATTACAGCTGATAAATGTATCGGCAGATTTTGGTTAAAGATACTCATCGTGATTATCAACGTATCGTCTGGAGATTTTCTCCGTCGGATCCTATTATGGACTTTAAATTAAAGACTATGACCTATGGAGTTTTGTCGTCGCCTTTTTTGGCCTTGCGTACTGTTCAAGAATTGGCAAGGTTAGAATCGATTAATTTTTCTTTCGCATCATCGGTATTGGCGAGCGATACCTATGTTGATGATATAGTCATTGGATGCAATTCGATTCAAGCTTCAGGTTAATTAATTGGTGAGTTGAATAGTTTTTGCGCTAGTGGTGGTTTTCAACTAAGAAAATGCAATAGTAATTGCTCGGAGGTAATATCCAACTTGAAGGAGTCCCTGTCCAGTTCGGAAGCAATTACATTTCAAGATAAAGATAGTGGTTTAATAAAAATTTTGATCCTTTCGTTGCACGCTCTTACAGATGTATTTTTGTACAACTTAAACGCTGAAGAGCGCACTTGCACTAAGCGTAATATTTTGTCAGCTATCGCAAAAAATTTTGATCCTCTCGGTTTGATAGCGCCTTTAGTACTTTTCGCTAAACGTTTAATTGAAGATCTTTGGCTTTTAGGCGTCGATTGGGACCAAGAGCCGCCATTGGAAGTCGTACAAAAATGGAAACATTTGTTGGGTGAATTGCCAGCGGTTTCGAATATTGAAATTTCGCGTCACATCGTATGTAATAATTATATAAAGATGGAGTTGCATGTGTTCTCACATGCTTTAAAGCCTGGTGTGCAGCCGTGTCTATTTTCGTTTGTTCCATTTAGAAAGTAATATTGCTATGTCATTAGTATGCGTCAAATCGAAGGTTGCTCCTACTAATCGCGTTTCATTGCCCCGTCTCGAATTGTGTGCTGCCGTACTCTTGGCAGATTTAGTAGATTTCATCAAAAATACTTATACAGATAGTTTATCATTTAGTAGTATTTTCGCTTGGTCAGATTCCACTGTTGTTATGGCTTGGATTCGGTCTTCCTCGCATAAGTGGAAGACATTGGTTAGCAATCGCATTTCGCATATTCAAGAACGTATTCCTCCTTTTTCGTGGTTTCATGTTAAGTCCCAGGACAACCCTGCGGATTGTGCCTCACGTGGACTTTTGGCCTTAGAATTGATTCATCGTCCATTATGGTGAACATGTCCTTCCTGGTCAGTGCGTCGTAGCGAAGAATGGCCAGTAAAGTCCTTGCTAAAATTTATCGACTCATCTCAGATGGACGTCGCAAATCGTACTCTGTCGTTGACGTCGCTATGCCTGATAATTTCTTAGACTTCTTATTAGATAAATTTTCAAAACTGCAGAAAATTTGTATTATTATTACATGTATTCGTCATTTCATTTGTAATGTTCAATGTCTGACGAATTTGCGTTTAAAATATTCTGATGGTTTGTCTCTAGCTCAGCAGCAAAAGGCTATACATTTATTGATTAAAAGAGTTCAAGCAAATGTTTTTGCCCAAGCTATTGCAAATATTAAAACTGGAAAACTTGTTAGTAAACAACTTCGTAACCTTAGTCCGTTTCTAGATAGTCGTGATTTGTTTGGGTGGGCGGTCGCCTGAGTAATTCAGAGTTATCGCATGATGATTTCAAATTTTGCTTCCTCAGTCACATCGGTTGACTGAAATTATTATATTAGAATGTCATGAAAGACATTTACATCCTGGAAATCGAACAACTCAATTTTTATTAACTCAAAATTATTGGATTTTGTTCGCAAAAAGGGCTATTCGGCAATGTGGCTTTATGTCCCCTTTCCCCATGGGGGATTTACCAGTTTCTAGGTTAACTCTAGGTAACGCGTTTTTGCATACGGGAGTCGACGTTGGTGGATTTTTCTGTCACGATGAATCGGTTTTGTCGCGCAAAATCTTTGAAAGCGTACATTTGCTTATTTATTTGTTTCAGCACTAAAGCTATCCATTTGGAATTAGTGTCTAACTTGTCGACAGACGCTTTCTTAGGTGCTTTACGTCGATGTATTGCTCGAAGAGGCAAATGTATTCAAATCCATTGTGATAATAGTACTAATTTCGTTGAGGCCTCTCGTGAAATCTCTGAATTAATGCGCTATTGGTCAGGCGTTGAAGGAATCGAATTTGTGTTTAACCTTCCTGCTGCTCCTCATTTTGACGGGTTGTGGGAGACCGGTATTAAATCGGTAAAATCCAATTTGAAAAGAATTATCGGTGAACAAATTTGTCGTTTGAAGAATTCTCAACGATATTAATTCAAATCAACGCGATTTTCAATTCACGTTCACTGTATGCTCTGAGTTGCAAACCGCATGATTTTTCGTATTTGACCCTGGGTCATTTTCTTAATGTTGAACCAGTCTCGGTGTTACCAGATCCGGATTTGTTGTCCATAAATCCCTTTCGTTTAAATCGCTGGAAACTATTACAACAAATGCAACAAGGGTTTTGGGAAAAATGGAGTGCTGAATATCTGCACACGCTGCAACAGAAAGGTAAGTGGTTGAAGAATTTCGCTACCCAGCCTATTGATTCGCTTGTCCTTTTAGAGGAACAAAATAACACCTCTCTACAGTAGCGTTTAGGAAGAGTAGTCGATGTTCATTCTGGTAGGGATGGTGTCGTTCGTGTAGCTACCGTCAAGACAGCCCAAGGGTTAGTTAAATGGCCTCTAGTGAAATTATTTTACTGTCGGGTATTTAATTTTTCAATGATATATATATATATATATATATATATATATATATATATATAAGTTTGTCGGTTTAGGTTTTTTAGTTAATAGCTCTAATTATTTCTAAATATAAAATAAGTTAGTTCATGCTTATTTTGGTGGGCGGGATGTTTGGTCTCTTTGTCGCACGTTTTCGTGGTTAATTTTAAGTCATTGTAAATTCGTAGTTGTAAATCAAATAATAAACCTGCCATTTCTTGTTCCGTTATATCCTGTCATAAAGCTACTTTGTGCCGTTGGAAATTAAGTTGGACTAAAAGGGTAGCGATAGACACTTGATCAACGACATCGAAAAGAAACGGTTGTTCGTTCGGTAATGTGAGTGAAGTCATTGTCTCCGAATGTGATTTTATCGATAAACCCCTAAAAAACACAGCGATAGTGCGTTTGTAACACGTCCAATAAATCACTATACAGTACACTTCGTTCAAGAATTGGAACGACATTTATAGAACATTAAAATACGCCTGAGGTAAAATAATATATAAAATTATAAGACCCCTCGCGCGTTAAACAACCACTATTTAAGAATAATACTTGAACAATTTGAACCATGACATCAAAGAAATTGAACAAGGCAGTCATTTTTAGAAAATTTCAAAAGTCTCATTATTTTGAAAATCGTACTATTTTTCTGAGCATGAATTTACATATTCTAAAGTCATGAAGCCCTCCAGCAGCAGCTATAGGACTATCCGCCATTTACCGGATATCCTGTATAGAAAACATTTTAGAACATAGTTAGGGCATCTCTTAACTATCGTTATTTAAACATAAGTTTCTAAAAGTATTAATACCTATTAACCTGAAGAGTTTTCTTTGAAGTGTCTCACAAAATTATTTCTAAAGTACGCTCAAAAATATAAGAATTTTACAAATTTTACGAATATAGATTTGAAGACCTTATAAAACGTATTAATTAATTTTTTATATGTCAATCTTTTGTTTTTCTATTAGGTTTATTTTTGTACACAATTATTATACCTTGTGAATGTGTGTTAAATAATTTTTAAATTATTTCCTGTAATTGGGTGTATTCCTGTTGGAAATAAACTTTTATTATTATTATTATTATAAATTAAAATATAAATTTCGAAACTAAAGATGCACAAAATATGAACCATTTTCCTAAGGACCATTGTAGTAAACATATCAGTACTTAAGAAGGATCGATATAAACTTCTCTCGATATTAGCATTTTGTATTTGTTGAACTTTAAAAACTATATGTTTCATCTGCTAGCTTCCATTATTTCAAGGTTGATACGACGAAAACAATCTTTAAGCATTAAACGACTCTTTGCCAAGTGATATATGTTCGATAAGCAATGGATGTAAAAAATTCTGCATTGGGATTTTTTCCAGATTGCTCATCAAGTGTAAATTTTCGATAGGGGAAGTGGACTGTTGTGTGAATGGTGAAAACCAAATTGATAATAACAATAATAAATGCTGAGGTTTTACAATTTCAACAATAAAAAATGCAATAAATCGGAACAGTGTAAACACTTGTCGAGAAGTTCTTCAATGTTGCGTAGCACAAAAAAATGAGTCCCGCGAAGGGAATACAGGTACGAACCGCAAATGTGACGCACAAGGCCGTGCATCTACCATACGTTACGAAGTATCGAACACGACTGCTTTTATTTTTATTGTTGTAGATAATAGGACAGGTATTATCTTTCACGTGTATGCACAGTTTCGATAAAACCGCCTAATATCGTCAAAAGAGGAAACCTCATATATTTCTAACAATATAAAAGCCGCATCTGGTAGAATGTAATATAACACTCGTTTACCAAATAATGTTCTTTACAGACCCAAGAAGTTGTGAAGATCCATAATTCTTAATATTCAACAGAAAACTGGAAACCTTCAGATGAGTGTCCATCAGGTGTTTCGGGTTCATGTTGAATGTAGAAGTTCAACTTCCAGACGGCATACTCTTTACAAAAACCAGGTCTCTAACGACATTTAAACGACTTTGCGATTTCACTTTTCAAACCATAAAAATAACCCTGTCAGTTCCAATGCGAAATAATTACATTGTTAATTTTGATACTTCTTTAGATTCAAGTTACTAAATTTTATATTCCATAGTTACACTATGAATTCTAGTACTCAAAAATTTACGCATAAGTTTCAAACACTTTAAGGTTATGCTGTAAAAAATTGTGTTAATTAAAATGTATAGAAGTTTGATATTGTTTGATTGTTTGATATTATTAAAAAGATCTACTGAGTTCGCAGATTGATACGAAAATCACATTTTGCGTTCAGCATTCTGAAGCTCTTCCTAACCCGGCTAGTTGTGACTGATCAAGAATACACGAGAGTGTTGGGAAACAGTCGACAACGTAAATTTTAAACAATATACTCGTATAACAAATCTAAGAGTTTGGGAAATTTGGAAATAAATAATAAATTAAGGATAAAGTTCACAATAAACAATTTAAAAATAAGTACAAGAACAAACGGTTCTCAAACTTTAACCGAAGCAAAATTCCCGTTGGAACTACTAGCAACTGCTGTTACTGTTTTCAAGAGACTTCATCAGTCTAGAGTTAATACTGATGAAGTTAATTGAAATTATAAAGTGGTATTTTTAATTTATTGGTTTGGGGCAGTGAATTATTTGTATAAACAAAGTAAACTTCAGGGATAAAACCACCGATTTTGATAGTTCTAGCTGATCTAATATTTTTAATTTTATCACCAAAGTTTCATGTTAATATAAAATGTCGCGTTTTTAAAATTATTAAACTGTTCTTTATTTTACAAATCGTAAAATATTAAACATCAAATACTTTGGAATAATATATTCAGATATCAAATGTGTCTAATTTTCCTGTCGTGAATAATTCTAAATTAGCCTGCCCTTAGTCAATGTGATTTCATAAATGCATTTATATACAATCTTGCGAGCTTTTTAACACAAAGTTACTCACGTGTACATACTGCAGGTAACATTTCAAATATCATATAGAACAAGCACGCATACAACTATTGGGCAACGATTTTACTCGTATACAAACATCAAACAGAATATTAAGACAACAAAAAAGACATTATTGGTGGTCGCATTCTAAGCTTCGATAAAAGACGGTACATCATTTCTCAGCGTGAGGCCACTGTCGCAGGACCCCCAATGGCTCTATATCGAGATAAATGCCATAATAAGGACTCCATATAGTTGTAGGGGAGATGGTGCATTATCTAGCAATATGTACGTCAACAAACACGGGCGTGTTTCGAGTTTGGTTTTCGGTAAAATGCTGTTTTTAGATGAAACTCCAACAAACATCCTTCCTTCCACTTAGAATTAATGTTATTGTTTTGACCCATAAATCTACCTAAAAGGGACTAGCGCTCGTGAGCTTTCATGTTATTTTCATCTTAAAGCTCGCGACTATCGGTTTTGTTGTAATATGTTGCCATTTGTGAAAAATATGTTTCCTGTTAGGAGCTTTGGGAAATTGGTTGCATCTGTATAGGGTGCGTGAGGGTAGCTGGCATTTTATATTATTTATTTAGTTAGTGTTTATTAGCTTGAGTTTTCTTTACGATTATTGTTTGAATCGTACGACCGTACTTAGAGTTTTCGTGTTTGTGCGCTTTTAAAGCGCCAAGCTTTAACAAATGTAAAACGACGATTATCTACATGTCTAAAATTTGAAATATTTTTGAAGAATTCGGCCGCTACAGCAAAAACTACAGTAACTCATAATTAATTATTTCTAGAAAACAATTGGAAAATTTAAAATTACTGTCTAAAATCAAGTTTTCCAATTGTTGCTGATTTGTACTAATATAATAAAAAGCCAGTGACACAATACAAGGTTTTGTGATAATTTTTTGCCAGAAGTACACTTTGAATCAGCTCCTACATTATTCTACTGAGAAAAAGAAGTAAATTACAAATAGCTTTCTATACTGTATGTTTTTATTCAAATATGAACAAAATAGAAAGAACTCCTCTTAGGCCCACTGAGCCAAATTTTTGTTATACATAATTTAGTATACGAATGCATAACACAAGCTTAACCTATTCTCCAATTTATTTGAAATTGAAACTAAAAATTCAATGATTTTAATTAAAATAAACTAAATAAGTTGTATAAAGATAAGTACTAAAAGAAATGCCACTTTTAAAAAGAAAACGTTTTTACAATAAAAAGAACTTGAACACGAAAACCTAAAGCAATATTACTATTATGAAAACTATTAGTCTATGTCTACTATTCAGGTGAGTCATCATTATGGGCATCCGAACCCGATTCCTCGGTATGCTTCTCATTATTTAGGAGTAGCCTACGGTAAAAATTATGATACATTGCAGGTATGTTTCTAGTGTTATAACCTCAAAAGGCAGTTTAATTTCTTATCATTTATTGCAAGTGATGTGACTTGAAGCTGCTGCAATCCTATTTTTTATGCCTCTTTATTTCTTTGCTATCTTTTTCTGGCTTTCTTCTTGTTTTTTAAAATTTTAATTTTTTATTTTATTTTCCTTAACTTCATATTCGTATTTAAAGAGGCCACTGTCATGATTCTGAAAACTTGTACGAGATCTCTCTCACTTTGCTAATACCAAACTTTTGTTTCTCTTTATCAAGTTTCCAATTTTGAGACTTAGTAATATTTTTAAAATCAAAAAAATTGCTTTGTGACTATCTTTCACATTATATTGTAACATTTTTATTTTTCAGTCGTAATTTAATTGCATTGAATTACAAGAATAATGCGCTAAGCGTGCATTGTTCCTTAGGGATCTAATTATATTAATATATCTGTGTCGCATAAAGCTATTTCCAAGTACATCTCTATTTGATTGTTTCGTGTTCCCCCCCCTCTGACGGCGCGACCGCTCGGCTCTGGTTTCGACAAACAGTCGGCCGCCTGCAACTGCTGTGTTAAGATGTATTTTCGGCTGGAGGCTGGCAACCTTCGCATCAACTATTAATCGTTGGGATATCTTCTAATAACGGTTGGTAAAGTATATATTATACGAATTAATGCAATTTGAGGTAATTTATTTAGCGCGACAAAATATATTTTGACAATGTAGGATGCGACAATAAAGAATGGAACAAATATAATTCGTCATCTAGGATCCAAAGAATTACCGTTATTTAGGAACAGTCGATTTGAAATTTGCCTAATAAGAAATTTGTCTGATAAGAAATTATGGAAGTTAATTTGGATGCAGTCGTTTCAAATTAGAATGGTTGGTAACTTTGCTTGAAGAACGGAAATCCCGTCTCAATTTGTTGTGAAGCGGCTAATGCAGTTTTTGGTTTGTTATTAGCTGTAAGATTTTTTGCATGTGTTTTAAAGTTTAGAACACGTAAACTTGCTTTTATGTTTAGTACACGTAAATTGTGTAAATTTCAATTAATTGTTGAGCTGGTTTTACAAGCTGTAAAACGAAATTTTGTCGAATTAGCCTTCTATAATAACATGCTTTGTTCCATATGAACCTTCGATAAGTTCAACGTATGTTTTCGACGTCATATTTTTCTGTTTTGCACAGTTGACGGGTGTTGTCTTAAAAGCAAATGCTTTGAGCAGCTGTAATGCAATTTAGACAAACATGCCTATTTTTGTGATCAGCTTTATCTATACATAGATTATTAAACGTAAATATGAAAGTTCAAATTCTCATTATGTTAGGTTCTAGTAATTTGTTATCTACCTGAAAAGATCTGCCCAGGTTAGAATTTAATTCACTGTGTTATGCTTACAAATCATTATCACTTTAATTTGTATAACAAGTTCATGTTTAAAGTAAAGTTGGTTGATTAATGAAAGAAAAAAGGAAAGTTAAAACTTTAACTTTGATGTAGTTGATTATGACAATTTTTTGTTACAAGTTCCGATATTTTAAAAGAGTTTTTTTTAGTATACATTTAGTTCAAAATCTAAGACTTTTATTTTGGTCAAATGCGATCAAATCTAATTACATAAAGCTAAAATTTTTCAGAGTAATAATTTGATGCCAATATTATATTGGAAATATTTTTTTTATTATTTCTTTATGTTTTTTTATAGGATACAAATGGTGTTCTAATTTTTATTTATTTAATCTTTGCAATTTCTTACAGGAGCTGCGTCTTATTTTGATAAGACAGGTTTTTGTTAACGAAGGCGATCATTTTATCTTTGGGTTTCCACGTCCGCCCTTAGAACTGTGCTTTCCAATTATCGTAATTATCTCAGAACATGGTGGCGCCTATTTGATTTAGCTTAACTTTGGTTTGCAAACAGAATTCGATTTCCTTCCCCCCCCCCCACACTTCTCATTGCTCTACCCAGGAATAGACCCCTAGCTATGTCGGAAGACTTTTGTTCTCTAGCGCCTTAATGTAGAAAAAAAGACGTTTCAGTCTTTTGTAAAACAGAAGTCGTTTCAGTGGCACCCATCCAACGTAAGGCCTAGCAAAAATAGTTACAATATAGTTTTACTATAGTTTTAGCCTTCATTATTAAAGTCACCCACTGCTCAGGTGCCTATAATACTGACTGTCGTACTATAGCACTTTCGATCAGTTACATCCAGCTGTAAGGTTATGGAAGTCAATTCAAATATTGCAGAAATTAATTTTTTTCAATTTTGTCCCCTACATTTATCTGAGTAAAAGATTACCTTTGTTACTTATCTGCAGATTTTCTTATAAGATTACTCCAGCTTGTTTGTTTTAATATGGTTATTTTCTGTTTATATTCGTTTTTCTTTTCTCTTATCATAGTTTTTTATTTTGTTTTTGGAGTATCTGGTATTTTAAATCGCTCTTTTAGTCTTTTCCAGTTTGTTTTTCTCAAATTGTATATGGGAGATTGTGTAATTTCTTCTTCTCGATATTTCTCTCTTCCTTGTTTATGTCAAATATTAACAAGTTGTGGTCACTTAGGGTTTCATTATCTAAAACTTTCCAGTTGCTTATCTTTGTACAAGCTTTTTCGATTTGTTATGGTAACGTCTATATTCGATCGTGCTCTCACCCTGCCACTAAAAGTTGGGGAATTGTCTGGTTTATCTTGTATATGTAGTTATTTTTCATATATTAACTGTTCTAGTAGTCCTGTTGGTGAAAATAAATCGAGGTTAATTTTTTATGAGCTTTTAAATAACCGATCGAGAATTCTTATATAATAGTAACAAGCCCAGGGTAAAGTTAGGATGAAAAATGGCTTTTAAAAAAGGAAACTCTTGAAAGACTTTTAGCTAACTGGGTTTTGACCCGCGGTCGCATGAGATTGGGGCAGTGGGTTTATTAAAGTCGGAAAACAAAATAATGGACGCCACCTAAATTTTTTATAATGCAACTGACTGTTTATTTTTTTTTTGTAATACGTTGTTTACTTTTTTATAGTTAATAAGTTTATCATCAAATTTAAGTTCCATTAAATATTATTGGCAACGCCGCTCAACTGCTTCTAACGGCCTGCCTTACTATTAGATTCATTCGGGTTTGAGTTCTAGAATAGTAAACAGCACTCTCATGTATTTTAACAGAAAATAAATTTCAATCAGTTCTATTCAATGTCTATTTACTAATTACAGTCCACATCAATTCTCTATTCAACATAAAAATTGGTCCTTGAGCGAGGATGTGCATTAGCGGCAATTTCAATTAAATTGCAGTCTTCTAGTTCAATATACAATTATTTCAATATTCGAAAATGCGTGTTCCTACAAGTGAATAAGCGAGGGTAGAAAATAGTCCAGCAGAATTCTAAGCAACATTAAGCAATATTCAACTCTATTGAGTGAAGTGGACCATTGTACAGATGATATGTTGGATGCAGGTAACCTAACGCCAAGACTAAACTGCAGGCCAATCCGTTCTGAGTCATGCTATTCATGGTGAAGTGTAGCGAAAATATAATGGGTAGCTGGATGTTAAATGAGGTCAGTTCGTTCCTTATTTTTTAATATGTACTTACCTAATTTCTATTATTTCACTATCATAAACCATTACAAATCCTATAAAAAGTAAACCTACCGACAATTGCAAGGAGAGGTAGATTTATTTTACAATTTTACATTCAATTTATGTTATTCTATTAGCAATTATGACGCTGAAACAATTAATAAGGAATAGACATTCTCTTATACAGCGCTTGGACAATTTAAAGATATTTTTAAACACTTTGGATACCGATAATCCGAGTGTAGCAGATGTTGAGTTTAGGGTCGAACATTATAATACGATCTTTGATGAGTTTGATTCTCTACAGAAAGAAATTGAAGAAAAATATACTGATGAGACTCTTCATGCTCATTGTAAAGTAAGGCGGGAATTTGAAAGCGATTTTTTTCGAACTCTCGGAGCTTTAAAAAATTATATTCGAACAAATACAGTTGAACGTGAAAACAATACTGTTCAAAGTAATAAGTCAATAAGTGCAAGTGCAAACAATTTTCAAGGTAATCTTTTACCAAAAATTCGATTAGAACCATTCAAAGGCGATTATGAAAATTGGCTCAATTTTAAAACCAATTATTTAGCTATAGTACACAATAATCCAGATATTAGTAAAGCAAACAAGTACAACCTCTTGCGAACCTCGTTGGTAAGTTACGCCAAACAAATTATAGAGGGGATTGATTTTGTAGAAGATCAATATGAAACCGCGTGGGAAACTTTATGCACTCGGTTCGATAAAAACGCATTTTAGCCAATAATCACTTAAAGGCTATTTTTCAAACAGATTCCATTCACAAGGAATCAGCACAAGCATATCGAAAATTACTTGATGAAACTGCTACACATTTGGCAGCATTAAAAAACTTAAAATTAAACGCAAAAGAAAGCTCGGACATCTACCTTGTATATTTAATTACGTCAAAATTAGATCCCAATTTGCAAAAAAAGTGGGAAGAATTTCAGCCTTCAACTGAATTACCCACATTAGAAGAATTGTTTGACTTTCTAAATAAAAAAGCAGATGCGCTAGAAAATTGGCAACAAAATCAATCAAAATCACACCAATCGCGTGATACGGGCAATTTGTATCACAATAACGATAAAAGATTTAATAAAAAATCTTCGGTTAAGTGCAATCTTGCAGTAAATGCAATAAAATGCAATTTGTGTCAAGGAGAACACACTATATATGTCTGTAGTAGCTTCTACAACTCTCTCAGCACATAGAATACAAAAAGTAAAACATTTAAAGCTCTGTGTTAATTGTCTTAGAACTGGTCATAATAAAGAACAGTGTCGATTAGGTCATTGTAAAAAATGCTCCAAAAGACACAGCACACTATTGCATAATGATGCGTTAGATAATAATCATGCAACTGATTCGCAGTCTAATACTGAAACAAATCTATTGGTTAAAAACAAAGTTTGTGTCACACAAGTGCTTCTCTCCACAGTAACATTTCAAATTAAAGACAGTCACAATCAATTACATACTGGCAGAGCAATTTTAGACAGTGGTGCGCAATCGAATTTAATTACACAAGATTTTTGTGAGAAACTTAACATGCCATTAACCAAAACTTTTATTCCCATTATAGGTATAAACCAAGCTGAGTCAATTATTAATAAAAAATGTTCAGTCAAGATATTTTCAAATACTAATCAATTTTCAGCAACAATTAATTGTTTAGTTGTACCTACTATAAGTACAAAAATGCCTTCACAATTTTTAAATTACTCTTCATGGAACATTCCCGAAGATATAAAATTAGCAGATCCGTATTTTCATGAGCCTAGAAATATTAACATGCTAATTGGGGCTGGTGAATTTTGGTCGCTATTATCCCAAGGTCAAATTAGGTTAGGTAAAAATTTGCCAGCACTTCAAAATACAAAACTTGGTTGGGTGGTAACAGGTTTAGCCCCTATTGATAAACCTAACAATAACCCTTCCGCTGTACTCAATTTTACAGCCACATGCTGTTCTGAAGACGAACAACTCAAAAAATTCTGGGAACTGGAAGAAATATCTAATACAAAGTTTATGTCACAAGATAATTTAGAATGCGAACAGTTATTTCAAAAGGATACAACTAGAGCTTCCAATGGTCAATTTGTAGTTAAGTTGCCCTTAAAATTTACCCCAGATTTATTAGGAGATTCTTATTACAATGCAGTTAAGAGATTTCATTCTATAGAAAAACGGTTAATGTTAAAATCAGATCTAAGCACATCATATAAGCATTTTATAACTGAGTATAGTGAATTAGGCCATCTGCAAGATATAACTAGGGCTGGGTCGGCGTATCGATATATCGATACGTATCGATACGACCCCCGTATCGACCCCCCCGATACAGCAAAGAATAAATATCGATATATCGATACTCGATATGTATCGATACGTATCGATATGTATCGATACGTATCGATATGTATCGATACGCATCGATACGTATCGATACGCATCGATACGTATCGATACGTATCGATATTCGATATAGAATATGTATCGATATTCGATACGCAAAATCCCGTATCGCTCACCCCTATATACATACTTATGTCACAAATATTAAACTTGAAACTTTAATTATTTTGATAACAAACAATCTTAAGTGAAAGATCGAATTGTCAGTAAATACATTATTTTAAAACGATCTTGTGATTTTATTCCCAAAGAAAGAGTAGAAAAATTTATAGATGCGTATCGATAGGTATCGCTACGTCTCGATATGTATACTTAATCTACACATCTAAACGTTCCGATACGAATCACTATATATATCTATACGTACCGCTACGTATCTATACGTATCTATATGCATCGATACGAGTCGATACGTATCGATACGAATCGATATGTATCGATACGCACCGATACGCATCGATACATGTCGATACGCATCGATACGTATCGATACGCATCGATACGTATCGATACGTATCGATACGTATCGATACGTATCGATATATATCGATATTCGATATATCGATACATATCGATATAGAATATGTATCGATATTCGATACGCAAAATCCCGTATCGCCCACCCCTAGATATAACTAATACTCATCATTTAGATTCACCAAGTTATTACCTACCACATCACAGTGTTTACAAGGAATCCAGTATAACGACACAACTACGCGTTGTTTTTGACGGAAGTTGTAAAAGTACTAGTGGATGGTCTCTAAACGATTTACAATATACGGGACCTAAAATTCAAAATAATATATTTGATATTCTGATCCGATTTCGACAATATACTTATGCGGTATCGGCAGATATAAGCAAAATGTATCGGCAGATATTAATGCACCCAGATCATCAAATTTTACAACGTATTGTTTGGAGAGATACTCCATATCAAACTCTATCTATTTTTCAACTTAAAACTGTTACGTATGGCACTGCTGCCGCCCCATATTTAGCTATTCGATGTCTAAACAAGTTGGCAGAAGAAAATTTAGAAAAATTTCCATAGCATCAAAAACTATTAAGGGTGATTTCTATGTCGACGATCAACTAACGGGATCGGATGATCTAAAATCATTAGAAATTGTATGTCATCAAATTTCAACTATACTCAATTCTTGTCATTTTCAACTTAGAAAATGGAACTCTAATTCAAGGGATTTTCTTGATAAAATTCCTAATAAAAATATTTCCAATTCAGTTCTTAATTTAGGGAAAACAGAATCTTCAAAAACACTTGGCATTCAATGGCTCAGCCAACCCGATTTGTTAACTTTTATTATTACACCATTGATTATTATATCTGAGGATGTAACAAAAAGATCAATTTTATCACACATATCAAAGATCTATGATCCATTAGGTCTTCTCAGCCCAACAATTATTATTTCCAAACTACTTATCCAGCAAATATGGACCCGAAACTTAGGCTGGGATGAACCCGTTTCTGGTGACCTGTTGGAAACCTGGAATGAATTTGTGTTACAATTGCGTCTTCTGAATGATCTAAAAATTCCAAGAAATGTTATTCCACAGCATTTCAAGCTAATTGAACTGCACTGCTTTTCAGATGCATCTCAGACCGCATACGCTACGTGTATATATGCACGCAGCTTCAATTTCGATAGAAACACATTTAATTCTTATCTTCTATGTTCAAAATCAAAGGTTGCCCCAGTAAAACCTACCACAATTCCGAGGTTAGAACTGTGCGCTGCTCTCTTGGGAGCCGAGTTATCAGATCAAGTAAATAAGATTTTGCATGAATAAATTCCTATTATATATTGGAGCGATTCACAAATTGTGATCGCTTGGCTTAAGTTGGAGCCCGCAAAGGTTCAACTATTTGTTGTCAATAGAATTTCTAAGATACAAGACCTTACAAATATACAAAATTGGAAGTATGTTCCAAGTAAGGCTAACCCTGCAGATCTAGCTTCAAGAGGTCTTCAACCTGTAGGTCTTATAAATTCGCAATTATGGTGGCATGGTCCAGAGTTTTTAAGCCATCCTTTAAACTGTCAATCTTCCCTTGTTTCGTTGCTAACTAACGAATTACCTGAACTAAAAGTTCAACCTAAAAATATACTGGTACTTCAAGAAAAGAAACCAATTTTGGAACAATCGTTTTTCTTTACAAGATATTCTAATTTTAGTAGATTGTTAAGAGTTACTGCATATATTTGTAGATTCATTACAAATCTTAAACAGAAGATAGAAAGTAAATCAATTAATCTAGAACCTCTTAGCGCACATGAAATTAACCAATCACGATTAAAGTTAATTAAACTTGCCCAATCTGAATTGTTTGAATCAGAAGTAAAATTGCTCAAATCCAAAAAGGAGTTACCAAAAAACCATAAATTATTAGCTCTTCAGCCATTTATCGACGCCAACGATATTCTTAGAGTTGGAGGAAGACTACGTTTTACTTCACTTGACTATAATGTAAAGCATCCTATTTTACTATCCTCCAAACATATTATTTCTAAACTAATTTTGATTCAAAAACATCAATCTCTATTACACGTTGGGCCACAGTCCTTATTAGCGGCTGTGAGGCAATTTTATTGGATAATAGGTGCACGAAACTTAGCCAGGCAAGTAATTAAGGAATGCATGTCGTGTTTTAAAGTTAAACCTAAATTTTGCATCGCGCCTATGTCAAATCTTCCCGATTCGCGTGTTAAACAATCATTTCCATTTCAACATACTGGTATTGATTATGCTGGTCCCTTTTTATAGCCGATCGCAAAGGGAGGGGGCGTCAAACAACAAAGGCCTATATTTGTGTTTTCATTTGTTTTGCTACAAAATCAATTCACCTAGAACTAGTCAATAATTTGACTAGTGAATGTTTTATATCATGTTTACGGCGGTTTACTTCACGACGAGGTGTTTCAACACACATATATTCCGACAATGGATCAACTTTTGTGGGAGCGTACAATGAACTAAAGGAGTTAGGTCAATTTCTATATAAAAACCAAAACTCTCTGTTAACTTTTGCTGCCAATACAGGTTTTGTATGGCACTTTATTCCCCCATATAGCCCTAACTTTGGTGGTTTATGGGAGGCCTCTGTAAAGAGCATGAAATTTTATCTAAAACGAGTATTAAAAGATAGTGTTACCACCTATGAAGAATTCAATACCCTATTAATCCAGATTGAAGGAGTACTTAACTCGCGACCTCTATTTGCAATGTCAAATGACCCATCTGATTTGATCTCTTTAACACCATCCCACTTTCTCCTAGGTCGTTCCCTTACTTCACCTCCAGACCTCGATGTTTGTGATGTAGTACCCAATCGATTGACAAGATTACAATTCATACAACAATTACAACAACACTTTTGGAATAGGTTTTCCAAAGAATATGTGACTCAATTACATAAGCAATATAAATGGAAAGAAAATGCTACGCCTATTGAACAGGGTAGTCTTGTTTTAATAAAAAACACAAGCTTGCCCTCCTTTCGGTGGAATCTTGGACGAATTGTGAAGCTTTTTCCCGGAAAAGATGGTGTTTCAAGAGTAGCCGAAATAAACACTCAACAAGGTTGCATAAAACGTTCCATTAGAGACTTGTGCTTACTTCCAAATAGTGAATCAGTGACTTACATGTAGCAATATTTTCTTGTTTCAATTTTTTTTTGTTTTGAATGTGCCCTTCAAGGTGGGGGCTATGTTTATTTTTTTTTTTGTAATACGTTGTTTACTTTTTTATAGTTAATAAGTTTATCATCAAATTTAAGTTCCATTAAATATTATTGGCAACGCCGCTCAACTGCTTGTAACGGCCTGCCTTACTATTGGATTCATTCGGGTTTGAGTTCTAGAATAGTAAACAGCACTCTCATGTATTTTAACAGAAAATAAATTTCAATCAGTTCTATTCAATGTCTATTTACTAATTACAGTCCACATCAATTCTATATTCAACACTGACTAAATCAATTTGCAAGTAAAGGGAAATTTGGAAACCTAAATTATCACTAACCTCTTTAATACAAAGTTTGATTAAGTCAACATTTTGACATATAATTTGAAGTAAACAAGATAAACCGAATCATTAAAATTGGATATTGAACTTGACTTTGTAACTAACAAGTGACGATTACTTATCTATATATATTACCTTTTTTTTAAGCCGGTAAAGTTTACGAATAATTTATAAATTTGAGAACATCATTAATTATATAAAATTGTTCAATAAATTATAAACATTACGAATTTAGAAAAGGAATAAACTTTTTAACAAAATATGTCACAAAATTATTCATGAACGATCAATTAGTTGATTCCATACAGCAATATGAGGTAATTTAAAACCTTTCAAGAAATCACTTCATATATACGGAATGAGTCATCGTAAAACGCAGCATAATCTTAAAAATTTAATAGTCTTACCAAATGGCGGTCAATGACCTGTTAACCTTTAAACCACACGTTGTTCAACCAACAATTCACAGCATATCTAAGTGTGGACCGGAAATCCAATTTTGTCCAACATAACTACATATAGTAGTAATAAATGGATTTCATGAAAATAAAATTTGACTTTAGCATAATCTAAGTTACACCCTAATAAATTTCATTATGAATTTAGATTATTTTGTTACGTGCCGAAATCGGCCGTAAACATTCATATAGTTTTAATATGCGGGAATTTCGCGCCATAAATTTAAGACTCGCTGCGCGTATTTCCGTCACTTCAGAAATGCGTTGCGCGAATTTCGCGCCGACGCGTGTGACGAAAGAGTGGGGGGAAATTTCCGAAAGACGCGTCAGAACTTGCCTTCGAAAAGCGAACAAGAGTAGTTGGTCTGGTATCTTATCGTATCTTTTTATTATGTAGATTCTTTTTTGCCTTTTTGAGTATCGTTCCTCAAACCCGTTCCTTATCGTACCTCTGCATAGGAAGAAGACCAGTGAATTTGGATGCAACCTGGCTCAAGATCAACGACCCGAGAACCATCATGAAGTAATTCTGAAGTAAGTTTTGCCTATTCACGTAAGTACCCCGTGGGGTTTTTTATATAATTTATATAATTGGAAAACGTATTGCAATAATTTGCATATTGTGTGATGTCATTGACAATTGACGCGTTAGTTTCCACATTATGTAATATCGTTGCCAACTGTCTTTTGTGGCGAGCATGCCGCGTCGACGGGAGTGTAATAATTTACATATTCAAACAAACCGTTGCAAAGATGAAGTTATATTAACACATGAGTTGTCTTAGATAACTTTTAACTATCTGCTTATTCTATTTCGGCGTTTTCGCCAGGAAAACTTAATTTCCAGCGCTATCTTGCCTGTCTGATAACAGCAAGCGATTTTCCACTTCAACAAGAAAACGAAAAGTGACTACCTGTCACGAATAGACGATCGAACTCGGATATCTTAGATATTATAACTAAAGAGCTAGGAGCACGCGAAAATGGTTTGTAAATATGTTATCAGCTGGAACCACATAATACGTTGAAGATTGTAATTCCAATTGAAATTGTAGTGTACCTTGAAATTTGTTGGGTTATTAAATATACAAGAGTACTAGAATCAATAATAGAATAAAACTTTGTTCTGTAAATACTAAAATATCGAAGTTATAGCGGTAATGTTGACAAATAATTTTGCTAGAAATTTTAAATGTTACATTCCTCCTCTATCATCTATTGACCCTCTAAACCTTAATTCAGATTTGGCGTTACTATCCATTATTATTAGTATCTATAGACGGTTCTAGTGATATTGAGTGTTAACAATATTGGTTTACTATTATCCATATACCTATTTGTGCATGATTTATTTGTATGATTACACAGTGCTTGTTGCAAAATTGTGTTAATATAGTAGTTGTTATTTCTTTATTTAGCATTACAATTGCAGGTTGAGGTGCTTCCCTAATTGATAGTATTTTTGATGCTACTGCTCATCCCGAATACTTTGTCATAGGATGATATGGTTCTTGTATTGCAAGTATATCTATGTCTAGTTTATCAGTAGGGCTGGGTCGGCGTATCGATATATCGATACGTATCGATACGACCCCCGTATCGACCCCCCAATACAGCGAAAAATAAATATCGATATATCGATACTCGATATGTATCGATATGTATCGATACGCGTCGATACATATCGATACGCATCGATACGTATCGATACGCATCGATACGTATCGATACGTATCGATATTCGATATAGAATATGTATCGATATTCGATACGCAAAATCCCGTATCGCCCACCCCTATATATATACTTTTGTCACAATTAATAAACTTGAAACTTTAATTATTTTGATAACAAACAATCTTAAGTGAAAGATCGAATTGTCAGAAAATACATTATTTTAAAACGATCTTGTGATTTTATTCCCAAAGAAAGAGCAGATAAATTATCGATGCGTGTCGATTCGTACCGATACGTATCGCTACGTCTCGATATGTATACTTAAAGTACACATCTAAACGTTCCGATACGATCCCGCTATATATATCTATACGTACCGCTATGTATCTATACGTATTGATACGCATCGATACGAATCGATACGTATCGATACGCACCGATACCCATCATACGTATCGATTCGCATCGATACGTATCGATATGTATCGATACGCACCGATACACATCGATACGTATCGATACGTATCGATACGTATCGAAACGTATCGATATGTATCGATATTCGATACGCAAAATCCCGTATCGCCCACCCCTATATATATATATATATATATATATATATATATACTTATGTCACAAATATTAAACTTGAAACTTTAATTATTTTGATAACAAACAATCTTAAGTGAAAGATCGAATTGTCAGGAAATACATTATTTTAAAACGATCTTGTGATTTTATTCCCAAAGAAAGAGCAGATAAATTATCGATGCGTGTCGATTCGTACCGATACGTATCGCTACGTCTCGATATGTATACTTAATGTACACATCTAAACGTTCCGATACGATCCCGCTATATATATCTATACGTACCGCTATGTATCTATACGTATTGATACGCATCGATACGAATCGATACGTATCGATACCCATCGATACGTATCGATTCGCATCGATACGTATCGATATGTATCGATACGCACCGATACACATCGATACGTATCGATACGTATCGATACGTATCGATATGTATCGATATGTATCGATATTCGATACATATCGATATAGAATATGTATCGATATTCGATACGCAAAATCCCGTATCGCCCACCCCTATTTATCAGCTACTTCTCGTAGTTCATAGACTACCGTTTTGTTCTTATTTTCGTTTATTTGTCTTATTTCTAATCCTGTATTAGCCCTTTCTATATTAATCATCGGGGTTTCTTGTATGGTAGTTACATGCTGGCAAGTTTTTTGGTATGGACCATGACATTACGTCCGTGCGCTCTTACAAAGTCTTTATAATTTTCGTCAAGGTCCAGTGTTTCCTCTCGTCTTTTATATATGTCCTATAATAACGTTCCTAGTTGTTCTAAACACGTTGGTATTTCATTTTGTTTAAGGTGAATTTGGTTAACGGCTTCTACCACTGGAAAGTGATTTCCTTTCCATATCCTATATTTTTCCATATCTTTCCAGATCTTTCCATATCTTTCCATATCTTTCCATATCTTTCCATATCTTTCCATATCTTTCCATATCTTTCCATATCTTTCCATATTTTTCCATATCTTTCCATATCTTTCCATATCTTTCCATATCTTTCCATATCTTTCCATATCTTTCCATATCTTTCCATATTTTTCCATATCTTTCCATATCTTTCCATGTCTTTCCATATATTTCCATATCTTACAACTTGTCTTAGCGCCGTTGCTTGCAGCTCTGGTTCTTCTAGTTGTGTTAGTCTCATTGTGTTATCTAATGCAGTTGTTAAATTGTTCGTATTCCTTCCCCCATTGTGTTAGTCTCGTTGTGTGCTGTTTCTTTTTCTTCGTCTTCTTTATTTGCTTCTTCTTCTATGTAGGCTTGTTTAATATAGTCTACTTTCACTACTTGTGATATTTCTTGTTTTATTTTGTATTGATTCTTGTCTTGGTGTATTCGTATGTTAAGTCTTTAATTTTAGACGGCTCCATATCATAAATAATTAGCTTTTTTTGCTTCTTGGTTGTGTATTATTTGTTGTTTGAGTAGAGTTATCCATGTGTTCTCTATTTTCTATGTTTACCTTAGTTTTGCTTTCTTGTACGCTCTTTTCATCTCTCGCCTTCTGCTTTTCATTCTCTGTCCTGTTTCTGTTTGTGTTTTCTTTTGTGCTGTGTGTTTGATTTCTGTATTATTATTGTTTTGTTTATATTCCATAGTCTGTCTTGTAAATAAGTATTCTCATTCGAGTTTTGTATGTAGGACATGTTTTAGTTTCCCTGTTACATTTTTTCCTTTTCTTCTTGCGTGATATGCAAATGGAAGGTTTATTTTTATCTAGACAGTTGGTTTTTGTATGCTTGTAGTCTTTTTCGGTTTTGGTGACCCAGTGAGCACATGTTTCTTTTGTGTGTCAACAATACTTGGACATGTGTTAAAGATCTTTGGATCTTATGCATCTTGGTACTGCCAAATAGTTTTTGCCGTAACTGTCTTGTATTCTAGATATATTCTGCCTGGTTTTAATGTTTCTTCCTTACCTGTGCGCTCACTTCCGCTACATAGTGTACGGTTGTCTTATGTTTTGGTCCTGTTTTAAATATAGTGTTCAAGTTTGCCTTGAATTCTTCCTTGGTCGTGTTATCTTTCAGATTCTGATAATATTTCATTTCCTTTACTTCATATTCATCTATATATATATATATATATATATATATATATATATATATATATATATATATATGTTGGCACATCAAATATTAATATTAGTTGATTTCTCTTTTCGGTGCTTCATATTTTAAAGTTTCTTTTAGTGTTTCATTTGTTATAAGCTTGTTTGCATCAATTTCGCGTTCAATCTCTAAGATGAATACTTTGTTAGTCCGTCTTATGTCTTTAATTTTGAATATTTTAAGTTTGATTACATCTGTAAATTTCTCCTGCACTATTTTTGCGTCCTCACCGGTCTTCAATGTTATGAATACCATAATGAGTCTTTTAGTACTTATGTTTTCTACAAAGTCTTTTTTCTGGTTTGGATTTGTTCTTATTATGTCTGCATAAGTTTCCGATTTTGTATTTATCATTTCTATATTGTTGATAGTTTCCATAGTTTTTCTGTCTGCTTCTCCTACTGCCTCTATTTTATAGACGCACTATGCTGTGCTCCACACATATGCTTTCAGCAATTTTTCTGTTTGTTTTCCTGTTTAGTCAGATTATATTCTCCAAAAAGTGGGGCTTGTGTAAATGCCCAGGTTGTTATTTTCTGTCTTAGTGTTTCTTTCTTTGCTTTGACTAGTTTTTGATTGGAATCTAATCCTTTTTCTATGCAAGTCATCAGATCGAGGTATTGGTTTTGTACTATCTGTATTGTATTTACGAGTAGTTTAACATTTTCGGGCATTTCCTCCATACTTTCGTTCTGTCTCCGCCTTTTCTTGGTTTGTGTAGTTTTAGTAAGCTCTTGTGTGTTTACATTACATTCTGTGTTTGAATCTAATTCTATTTCTTGTTTTTCCATTGGTTGTTCAATTTCTAGTTCTTTTCTAGCCGATGGTGGTGTTCTCACAGTCAAGGAGCTCCGTCTAGAAGCATTTAACTCTTCTTCACTCGTTGTTTGTTTGTAAAATTAATTTTAGTTGTCTATCTAACCCATTCCCTACCCCCACTAGCGTCTTTCATTTACGAGACTTTTCGCGCGGTTTTATTTATACTGTAACTATTGTGATATATTAGTCCATGGGGAGCCCGAGGGTCCTCACTTTTTGCGACCTACCTTTAGCCGCTGAGGGTTTTTAAACTCACCTTATGCTTAGACTTTCGTATCGCACTCAGTAGTCCTTCAGTCGTTGTCCATCCTAGAGCTCGTGGAGGCGGTAAGGTGGTGCCACTGTGCCGACCTGGGGATGCGTACACACGATCTACACCAAGTTATATTTATTTTTCTGAAACTTTTAAATCGCTTTAAACGTAATATCTCTCTTGTGGCACTAGACCCCCAGGATATGTGCAATTGAATACCTGCATGAATAATTAAATTTAATACATAATGAAATACCACCTTTTAACAAATTTGATTACACTAAACAAGTCCCAAACCTTGTTATTAATCACCAAAGAATGCATATTTTTCACAATTTTTACAGTAATAGGTTTTGATAGTATAGTTCCTCAAAGTACTAGTACGTTGTAACGTATTTTTTTCTAGTTACATTTCGTTCAATAAAATAAAAATAAAACAGCTATAATTTAAAATATTTAATTTGTGAATTACCGTCCAATAGAAATTAATGTATAAAATTCATAATAACACATAGATTCTTTTACGTTTATGCTCTAAAGTTCGTTACTAAGCTCTGTCAAGTTGTCAATTGGCACTTCATTATCAGCGTTCGAAAGGGCAGGCTGCTTTGCAGGATAAGTGAAGTCGAGATGGCCGTGTGTAAGCACGTGGCTTTTAACAAAGTTAGAAAAAAGTAAAAATTTAATAAATTCTTGGTGTCTGGAGGTCGAGCCTTACAGCGGTTGCGTGCGCATGATTTTCGATAAGCTTCGCTCCGAGCAGTTCAGTTGATCCTTACAGGCCTAAGAAGATCGAAGTCCCTTTGGACATCATTTAGACATGCAATATCTTAAGGACATATCTTGTATAATATCTCCGATAGTAACTTAAAACAATTTCTTAAGGCAATATTTTAAAGCAAGAATATATGGTTTCGTCCTATTTAATATAACATGCAGTAACGTAGAAGGTGATTTCACATGTGTTCCGTATATTTCAACCTTACCGATGAATAACATCAAACAAGGATATTATGGTTGGTTTTGTAATATAGTCGTTGCATTCCAAACAACTTTGATGCTTATGGAAATTTCCGACAGCTGAGGTCAAGGTCCAGTATTTTTAGTTCAGAGCAGTTTCTCAGCACGTGAGTGTTCTTTAGGATTTAATAACTTTGAAAATACAGTAAATTACTATAAATTATCTAACATTAAATATTTGAGTAACGTAAAAAGAAAATAGTTTTTGAGGAATCAGCGAATTAAATAATATGTCGATGGCTTGTCAGAATGTTTGCACATGTACACAAATAGTATATTTAATAAAGTTGTGAATGACATCCTATGTTAGATATAAAAAAACATAGATTCAGTTTTCCTATCTAGACGCCATATGCTGTCTTAATTTAATTTAAAATATGTTTAAAGATTTTGGGGTCATGAATAAAAATAAATTAGAATAATTACATTCTACAATGTCTGCACTTTGATAATTAAATTTTATTGTGAAGATCAAGGAAGTACTTCGCTGATTGAAAGAAATTTATGTATTATGAATAACTTAGAAGTTCTACGTCAATCTAATTAAATTTTATAGAAAAGATCCATTCAGAGACTAAAAACTTCACTAGTCTATTTCTGTTCTAGAAAATTATTATGAGAAAATTTTATAAAGATACAAACTTAAAGATTGCAGTTATATATATATATATATATATATATATATATATATATTCAGAAATTTATCCAAATAGAATCTATTTTGTTTTTGAAAGACGTTTTATTATTTAACATTCAAAAAATTGCAAGTCATCCCGGATTAGAAATTGTGTATAATGAAAACAAATTCCCTCAGTATATATTTTAGAAGCCTAAATTCTATTATTTTATTTTTTGGCAAATATTTTTGAGGACACAAATGGTGTCCATGTTGTACTCTTGTTTGTTCACAGGTAAAGCCGAGACATCTGTATGACATCTGGTGTTTGAGGTCTTGGTAAGTGTGTCCTAAAGAGTGAAATTCAGGTTTTATGGCTATGTTAGGGGTGTTAAGATAAGGTTTCCGCATTCCCCTTATACGAGCACAGTTAAATTTTGTTGGTTATTGTATTGAAAAATACGGTGGCGCTCATTAAATATATTTTTGGTCTTTTATTCACCCATGACCCAAGCATGATCTACCCAGAGCTAACACTCGACTAGCCGTTTATGTCTTAAGAGTTTTTCTTTGTCTCAAGCCATTTTCCATCCAACATTACCTTGGGCTTACATTAAAAAGAAGAAATTCTCGACCTTGTGATATCAGGTTAGGGTTTAGGAAATTTGGGGGTGTAATTTTTTTAGCTGATAGTCACGAGGATAAAGTTAATAATGAATATTAAAGATAGAATCGCAAAGTTTAATAATATATATTACAACGTGCTATGTAATTCTTTTAAAATACCTCTTTGTATTAAACAAACAAAGACATAAACAACTTCTAAAGCGGAAGGAAATGTTTAATCTGTTCTTTCTTACTACACACCCACCGACTACACAAAAAACATTTTAAAGGAAGTCTTAAAATTTGTAATGTAACCAAGTTGATCAAAGGATTTAACATTTTTCGCAATTCCTGTTAGCACTCAACTTTAAATTTAAAATAACAAAGGTGTCTATTAAAAATTTATTTTCAATAAAGCTTGTCCAATATCCTGAATGTTACGCTTAATGCCTTCTTAACAGAAGTAGTTCCTTGAGCCGTCGTTATTATTCCCAGGCACCATTTTATAATATCCGACTAATCTTAAATACAAAAGCCGGAAATGAATGTGCACCATTAAAATTTCAGTACACATAGAAATTAATCTCAAAAATTGTATGGCGTGAACTTTTCACACCTTGAACAACGCTTTGAAGCACAAGAAAGGGAGTTTATTAAATACTGAAAGGGTTGAAAGCCAGGTGACGTGTGAAGTGTGAGAATGCTACCGGATATGTCGTATAAAATGCTGCTTGCATGTAAGAGTTTATACCATGTTTGTCAAGCTGATGCTATTCAACTGTCGACTAAGTGTACTATGATCATGAACACGATTATGAGCATCTTGGGTGTAAAATACGAGACGATCGACTTCGAAAAGCAAAGGCGCTTATAGGTGTAAAATCACAAATTGCGTTTTCAGCCGCGCGATAAGCAACATGATTCGATGAATGACGCAGTTTACTTCCGCTCTTCTATCGTAAAAGTCATAGGCCAGACAAGGTTTTCTTTATAAACGATAGCAACCTGGGTGTCAATAACTTTCAAATATGGTTTTAAAAGTGAAATATTCTTGTAGCTTTAGAAAAGATTGTATAAAAAGCTTGTAGTAGAAATTACATGATTATCAATTCTGTAAAAATTTACAGTAACCATTACAAAAATACAAGAACTTTTTTAAAGTTACAGCAAAATATTAGTTAAAAAATAATTTGTATTAACGCTATTTTTTATGCTTAGTGTAACTAGGTCTATCAGTAATAATTTAATAAAAACAATCTTCGCCTCCACTCGTTGGATATAAGTGAAGCTTTATCCTTTTTTACTTGTTCGCGGCTAAGTCTGGGAATTACCCCAAGGGTGAGCAATGAGAATGGGTGTGGGGATGGTATAAACTCAACAATAAGCTAACATAAAAAAAAGAGAGAAATTGAGCGCCACTGTATCTATATGGACAACACTAGAAATTCAATACTCCTATTAGAAGATACAGAAACTCATTGGATTTAAGCACCATAAAAAACTTACAACTTAATGAACTAACACATCTGGAAACCTCTGGAACATACTTACAACTTCTTCAATCTCGATGATCCTAAAAGAAAAAGTGCACAACAAATTTTCTATTAAAAAGACATTGTTTGTGCTTTTTAATAAAAAAGCATACTAATAATTACGAGTGGATAATCTTGAGATTTCCACACCAAAGGTATTTGAATTAAAAATAGACATCTAGAATAAAACAATTGTAACATATCTGTGTTTTTAAATTACTTCAGCATTCGTCTAATTTCATTATTCAAAAAATTTATTTTCTCTAAAATATTCTTATTAAAATTAATTGTGCATGGAATAAAAAACTTGAGTCCAAAAATGTAATTTAATATAGTTTCTCTCTTTTCGTTTTTTTAAATATGGTTACAAATACAAAATAAAAAAATTAAATTCTGGTTTTTCTTATAAATCTGTCTTGACATGACAAGACCTTAATTTTTAATAATATTTCAAAACAAGATTTCTGATACCCAATGGACAGATCTGTGTATTGGTTTACATGTATATCACATCAATTTTAGTTAATATTCTTTATAGAAAATTTGAATCACATGCAGGTAATTTAAGTAAATAAAATTTCAAACTTATTCAGATATAGAAATGATTAATGACATTAAAGATTAGACATCTGTAATGAACTTTTTTAAAAAACAGGAAGTGGACTTTAGAATCACAAAACTTTAAACACATGTATACACCGCGTGTCTTACAAAATTACCTTATTAGTACTTTCTAACAATCATATTTCACGTTATTATTCGTGCACAAAATTTAGCATGATTAAGCAATCTTCTATTAAAATTTTATGTGAACACTTTTAAAAGTCTGACAAACATAAGAACTGAAAGTTTTGATACTTGTTCTTAATGAAGACGTTACCTCTTGTTATCAAACTGCGATGCACATTTTCCGGATCATGCTTACAAATTTGATGCCAAGAAACATCGAACAAAAGCTGTACGTTCTTCCTTAACGACAGTTGCCCAATCTCTATATATATATATATATATATATATATATATATATATATATATACATCTATCATTACTTCATGCGCTAAGGAATTAAAGATATTTTGTATTAGTATTAAATTACTTGAATAATGCGGTCTTACCGTTAACAAATACCGACCTCTCGAACCATTTTTAAGAGGAAACGTCTACCACGACACGCCTATTCTGAGGCTCCATTTGTCACGAACCCGTGACCCCATCTTTATAAGTTGCAGTCTCGATTACATGTTAAACTACAATGGCCGGCTTGGCTATCCGTACCGTGCACGTAAAGAACAGCTGATACGCCTTGCGCGTCACCTCGTGACCGTATTTACGCAAGCGCTATCTTAATTTTAACAACTGAAAGGATATAATCCGCTTATGGATTAGGCAACACAAACGACTTGTTCCTTTTTAAATACGTTTTCAGAGTGTATATTGTTATTAAATATTTCTGGGTAATGCATTTAAGCTAATTAAATGGTCATAATTTCCTGTTTCATTGTGGAATTGTTTCTTTCAGATATAACTATATCGAATACAAAAATCAAATATCACAGATCTACTATGCATACATGTGATTTCTCAAAACTAGTGCTACAGAATATATATTCGTTACAATACCTAGGAGAAAACTTTAAATTGAAGCTAAAAGTAAGTTATCCTGTTATATGGTTTTCTTCCTTCATCTATTTGTCTTTTCTCACCTTTATTTCTTTCTCTCCTCTGTCTCCATTAGTCACAATCCCAAGATTCTCAGGTTGGTTAGACGTAATTCCTCACTTTCTTATCCTAAGCTAACACATTCATAGTCCGGGAAATAAAGACAAAAAAAAGGTCAAACTTCAGAAGAATTTCCGGAAAACTGAATTTTTGCGTGAAGCTTTCTTTGCGGTTCTAAACAACATCCCAAATATCCCCACCGATGTATGCGCCGCTAAAATGTTACGTGGGGTCACAAAGGTCAAGATACAGTTTTTCGCCTTTATTTTTCTACTTCACTATTTCTCTTCCCCTCCCTCATTTCTTTCACTCCTCTTTCTCCACTAATCATGATCTTAAGATTCTCAAGGTTGGTTAAACGTAATTCCTCATAAAAGATTTAATTAAAGTTTGAAAATGTTTATAAATGGTAAGTTACACCATTTATAGCATTATCTTTGAGAATTAGATCACGTTTACAACACATTAATTTGTAATTTGCATAATTAATATCATCAGATGAAGCTTTTATACATAAAAGAAAAAAGCAAAAAGTCACATAAATCTATGTTTTTATATCATCATCATCATCATTAGGTCTTCAGTCCTGGAACTGGTTAGATGCGTACCCTCATTGTTCCTATTCTGAACTAACCTAGAAATTTCCCTAAAATTTGCACAGTCTGCATTTATCACTATCTACATGCGAAAGTCTGATCTCGGTCTACCTCTACCTTTTTTTTTCTATCTCTGTTTGTAATATATCCCGTACTATTTTCCAGAAATGCCTTAGAACGTATCCTGTCTTTCTATTTTTCCTATTTTTATGTTTTCCACTTTATTCCTCTACTATTTCTGTAACCTGTTTGTTATTAATTTTGTCTATCCATGTTACCATCTTCATACATCTTAAACACAACTTTCAGAAGGCTTCTTTCTCTTTCTGTCTGCTTTTCCTACTGCCCTTATTTCATAGACGTACTATGCTGTGCTCCACACATATGCTTTGCACAATTTTCGTCTTGTTTCTATGTTCGTTGTCTTTGAACATAACTGCTGTTCTTTCTTGTTTGATGCAGTTCGGTCAACTTCTATTGTTTTACAATTATATATCCTATTGCCCCGATTTTCAGTGGTATGTGAAGGGGAGTAAGCAACCTTTGGCTGCACCGTTCCCCGGCACTTGAACCTTTGTCGAATTAATAGCTTTATATCCTTTCGCACAATCAACATTAGTTAAAAATATATCATAACCAACGCCTGTAGTTGTTTATAATCATCGTATTTAAGTGCACTTATTCTTTCGTCATTAGGTTTTAAGTCTTGAAATTGGTTCGACGTGTACCTCAACTTATTTATGTTCAAAACTAGCCTACACAGTTCACTGAAATTCTCACAACAGCCTATATACAGCTTGATTCCCCTTCTATTGTTTTCTAGTTATATGCTTTATTTCACTGAGATTCAGTGCTATGTGAAGGGGGTTAAGCAGCCTGTGGTTGCCAAGGATCCTCCAACACTTAGACATTTGCCGTACTAATAGTTTTCCAGTAAACCCTTACACTACATAAGAATATTGCAAGACCAATACCTGTAGTTGTTTATACTAATCATCAGGTACAGTTATTTTTTTCGTCATTATTGTTTCCATTTTTGGGCTGGTTAGATGCATTCCTCCATTGATTTCTAATCTGAAGTAGTCTACACATTTCCCTGAAATTACCACATCCTACTTCTTCCATTATCTGTGTGCAATAGTCTAACCTAGGTCTACCTCTACTTCTCTTTTTTCCAATCTCTTCTTCTAATATATTCTGCACTATTCCATCATGTCTTAGTATGTGACCTATCATTCTATCTCTTCTATTTTTTACTGTTTTCCACATATTTCTTTTTTCCCCAATCATTTCTACTACCTCTTTGTTCTTCACATTAGGTCTATAGCACTATATTTCAAAGATTTCCATCTTTTTCTTATCTGCTTCTCCTACTGTCCAGGCTTCATAGCCATATAATGATGTGCTCCACACACATGTTTTAAGCAATCTTTTTCTTGTTTCTATGTTTGTTGTCTTTGAACACAGTAGTTGCTTTTTCTTGTTAACTGTAGCACGACTTTGTGCTAATCTTCTCTTTATATCTTTTCTGCTTTTACCATCTTGCGTTATTTGGCTTCTTAGGTAGCAGAAATCCTTCACCTCTTGTAAGTTCTCGTTACCTATTTGTATTCTTGTTTATGTTTTTTTTTCCCTCTTTTGCATACTAGAACTTTAGTTTTATTTTTGTTAATTTTCACACCGTATCTCTCTGTTAAAACTGCTTCCATTTCATTAAGAGCAGCTTATAACTCTTCTTTGCTAGATGCTAATACCGCTATATCATCTGCAAATCTAAGCATATCAATCTTTTGTCCCTGCATAGTAATTCCAAATGTTTTCCTGCATTTGACAGTATTCATTGCCTATTCAATATACAAGTTAAAAATTAGTGGGGATTAGGCACATCCCTGTCTCACCCCTTTCCTAATATTTACTTCTCTACTTTCTTGCTATAATTCTATTACCGTTGTTTGCTCTTTGCATAAGCAATGTACTATCCGTCAATCCCTCAAACTCATTCCAATCCTTTTGAGTATTTCGAACATTTTTTCTAGATCTACAAACCTTATTGACACGCTTTCCCCTTTTCTATTGTTTTCTGCATTATCACTCTCAGAGCTAGAATGCCTCCCGCGTTCCCCTGTTTAGCGTACACCCCTATTGATCATTTTCTACTACTTCTTCAGCTCGTTTTTCCATCCGTCTTTGTACAATTCTAGTAAATATCTTTGACACATGTGCTGTCAAACTTATTGTTTAAAAATTTTCACATCTATCTGCGCCTCTTTTTTTTTGGTATAGTTACTATGATGTTATGTTTGAAATCTTTGGGTATCTCGCCTGCCTCATACATTTAGTTTACAAGTTGAAAGAGACGTTCTGTTACTATAGGATATCCCAAGTCATCATTCTCAATGTCTGATTCCTGTTCTAATGCTGTTACTTCCTCTCCTGCATATAAATTACCTATATATTCTTGCCATCTGATCACTTTCTCTACATTTTCTATAATGGAATTTCCTCCCGCGTCCCTTATATTCTTGCTATATGGTTTTATATCCCTAAAGTTCACTGTAATTAATTTGTATGCTTCGTCTGTCTTTCCTATTTCCATCTTAGTTTGTACCTCTTAGAACTTTTCATCAATCCATTGTTCTTTAGCATTCCTGCATTTGCGAGTAATTTCTCCTTTTATGGCTTTGTATCTCTGTTTTCTTGTTTCGTTGGATCTAGTTTTGTATTTTCGTCTTTCTCCCACTAAATGCAGCATATTCTTTGTTATCCATGGTTTCCTATTTTGTTTTCTGTATATACCTCAGAATATCTCCTTGTCGCCATGTGTAAGCTGAATTTAATGTTATTCCATTCTGTCTCTGCTTCCTTAGTATCAGAAATTTACCCGATATCTTTCAGCACTTTATTCGACTTTTGTTCAAATCTTTCGTGGATATCTTTATCTTCTAGCTTTCTCAAAGTCAAAATTCCCTTTTCCGTTTCCTTTTTCAAATTTAAGAGCAGCTTTCATAATTACGATGTTTTAGTCAGTGTCTATATCTGCTTCTGGGTAGCTTCTGCAGTCTTTTTCTTGATTTCTAAACCGTTGTCTAACAATAATATAATGTATTTGATATCTTCCTATATCTCCTGGCATCTTCCACGTGTATCGTCTTCATACTTCTGACATTCCACGCTCCGACTCGCAGAATGTTCATGGATTTTTTTTATACTTTCGAATCACATTCCCCGAAGTAGTTCGTTCCCGGAGATCCGAAAGTGGGACTATTTTACCTCCGAAATGTTTTACCTCAGAGGAAACTATCATCTTTGCTAAGAATTTCTGTACGCAGTGTACTTGGGAGGTAATTGGTGTTTCCCGTTGCCTTCCACATCGCGGTAGTGTGTCTTAGACTGCCATACCGACCCCTATGGTCTCTGCCAATCTAAGTACCGAAAAAGCTGCTGCCCTCTTTCAGGGACTTGTCTTAGTCCTCACTAAAGACCCCACTAATTTGGTTAAACCTATAGTTCGGTTCCTTAGCTCATTGAAACACGCAACCCACTCTATCCGTTCTAGTATTATAGAACTTCGTCAAGGTGCAGGTCCGTTCAGAATGGTTTTATATCATATCACAATATTTTTATTTATTTAAAATAAAAACAAATTTTCGCTGCAGAAATCTTTGATTTTATTATTAAATAGAAACCAGCCGGAAAAAATTACAATCTTCAATTATTGTGGTATAAATTAAACAAATTAACAAAGAAATTGGCAGAAGTCTGTTTCATTTGTGAAAAGTCTTTGCTGGAAAATAAAACTCGTTGTGGAACGTGGACTTGACACGTTAAGACAGTCAAGTGTTAAAAAAGGACGAAAGAGATGAATATTTACAAAATGTTAGTTCTGAGGTAATTCATGTACAATGCCATAAAGATTTTACGCGGAAGTCAAGCATCAAAATGACGAAATGACTATAAAATTATTTTCGAGGGCCGTAGCTGTTCTATTGTAATTATAATAGTTTTGAATTAAGATGGACTAAAATTACAAGTCGAAACAGCCTGGGGTGGTTGCCAAAAGAGATACAACACACCTCTATATTCACAAAGACCACGAAAGAGCTATAATTTAATCCGTCTAAAATAACGACCTTTGGAATCTTCCGAACTAATTGGAACTCTAACTTCCACGGTTGTTTGAAGAGACTATCAGGGGGTATATATTAACGGATAATATCAAAGCGCCACTACTTTGTTAATTTTTATTTCTAGCGGGAAAGCACTAATAGAAAAAAGTGGAAACCACTTATTGTGCAAACGCATATAAGCACAAAAGCTCTGTGGTCACACACCTAACCTTGTACCTGTAAGAAAAGGTTAAATATTTAAAACAAAGGGGTCGCTATTTGCGTCCATGGATAACACATTAAGAATAAAATAAATATACCTCTGTCCGCAGCTGTGTCGGACTTAGTTATTTTATACACCTCTTAGTTCCGTAAGTACTGTTAAATTTGGAATGGAATTTTCTTAGTAGATTCAACACTTTTTAGGTAAAATTTTATGACTGTCAATTCCTCACTCATCAATATTTCGTATCGTTTAACACAACAAGTGTTGATTTATTATAACTGAAATTTTATTAATACAAATTTTATTAATACAATTTTTATTTGATATTTACATCTCCAAATCCCCTAATTCATATTTAGGCCTTTTTAAAATTTTATTTACATTACTCGACAATATCAAAGAGAGCAGATCTAGTATCTTCGATTTTCACTGGTACGTGATTTTTTATTTATAAGGTACATAAAATTGACATAAGCAATAGTAAATCAAACTAAATGTTTATTTAATTTCTACTGAAAATTTATTCAACCCTCAAGTCCAATATGTCAAATCTCTAATTAGACTACTCTTATTTAAAAATTACATTTTTATACTCAAATAACCCTCAAAAGTAAAGTCGTTGGACTTGGACAACAAAGGAGTTTTTTATTTCAACGCTCACCATCTGTCTTCTTACGTCATGAAATGTGGTAAACCTTGAAGTATGGACGAGCTAAATAATAACCGTATCCCATTAGGGCCTCTTGACATCAATCTCAGATTTAAAAGAGAAGGGTAGAACAGGTGTTCAGACCAGTGCTAGCCAAGGACAGCGAGACCAACTTCAAAAGATGCGAGGTAGTAATTTTCTTTTAATCCAAATCACCGCCAAGTTACCCCTTCACATCAATGCCTTCATAGAAGTTTTTATGCGATAAACCATCATTTACAATTGAAACATATTTTAAAGGTATCTTCTAGTTGTAAAAATTTATTTCCATATTAGCCGTAAAGATTACAAAATTTCTTAGTTTAAATTAATTTGCTATACTTGGATATAACTTAAAATAACTTCATAACTTTTCATAACTATCTTAACTTTCATAACTGTCATAATTGCGCTGCAAGAAAACGGAAATACTAGACAGAATATTTAAATAAAAAATATACGAACCATTGATTAACATCACCCCAGTTTTTTCTACGTAATTAATATTAAGGAGGTCACAAACTTAATGCGATTCTCCAATCGCTTGTCTTAAAAGTCGGGAAAAACAATCTTCTTCTATGACACATAAGAAGCGACTGACTCGTTTTGAATGTTGCAAATCGGTGCCGCGTATAGAAACAAACATTATGCTTGACCTTATATCGCAAACTGCACGTTTTCTGTAGTAACCTTATTTGAACTTGAACAAACTTTAATCGTACATTGATAGTTATACGAAAATGAAACTTGGTTTATGAGAGACGAAAGTATACCGGTGGCTTTCTAATTATGTAGGAATAAATAATTTAACAAAACGAAAATTTATGAAACTGAAAATTATTCTAATTAAAAAATGTATAGTAAAAAGGGGTTCTGGACAATAAATCTGGTTCATAAAACCAACACATCAAGATCTACGAATCCACCTCACAGTAGAATGCGTTCCAGTGAACCACGTTTTTCATTTAAAAATCTCTATATTTTTTACGGTTGTTACGTTCAATTGCACCCTGCCGAATGGTTTTTGCTTATTTTAAGGTTCTTTATAAATATTTCCGCGCTTTTGTTTTAATATTCTGTAACTACCTGTCATAAGAAACGCCCCTGAATGTACCTGCTAATTAAACATATCAATCTATTCCTATAAAGCGCATTCTACAACGCTGAAAATAAATGCTTATTCAACATCCTGTATGTTTTAATTTGTACAATTGTTATCTCGTGGATATAACCATTGCTCTTGTAATAGAGCAACAGTTTATTTATCAAAAACGTGGCTCTCAGATATATTATTCTAGCAAATTCTAAAGAATGCATTCGTTTTATTTTTAAACAGGAATATCAGTTTGAATAACATAAGATCCTCAAAAGTATTTAATAAGCGCAATTGTAGTCAAATTTGCCGGTTTGGTTATCTAACAACGATATTTGAAAGTGTTTTGGTAACACGTTAATAAAATATGAAGATTGCTTATCTTTTCGTGGTCCGGAATTTCATTCCTTTTTAATCCTGCTTTCGGCGGTGAAATACATACCCCTACAGGGTTTACATCATTCGTGTCTTCAGGAGCAACACACTCATTTTGCGGTTTCACGAACAAAGAGATCTTGCTGGATGCATTGCTAAGCTCTGGAGCATTGATTCATACCAGCGAGGTTTTCTTTTTTAGCTTTTCGGCATAGTCTGATATGTCCTTAGTCACAGGCCCCTTTGGATCTTCATCCTAACCACTAAAAAGCTTGTTACTGCCACTCGAGAGGATTCTGCTACAGAAATTTTTATTGTGTCTGACACGATAGATGTAGCTAATTTGATAGCAATGTGTAATGCTGAAAGAAAGTTTCGGTTTGCAGTTAGTAAACCCGGATCGATGGTGCTTGTTGCAGTTGTTGTGTAAATTTTGCCTGTTCCTGTTCGTGTATCTGCTGTTGCCCAGGGAGCAAATCCGATTGCAGTTGATGTCCTACCTGTTTTTGTCTTAGTCTACTGCTGTCGAAAAATAAGCAAGTCCTAACGCGGCTGAAAGTCTCGTTTAAGTTTTTCTTGTTATTGATTGTAGCAATTAAATTTTACCGCTACCACTTTTTTTCTCTTATGCGCAATGTTTCAGGCACACAACTACCACGCATGCTGGCGGCCGAAGTGCATTCCGACAGTCAATTGCTGGTAATCATGAAAAACACGTAAGTAATTTGTGCTTCCCGCCTGCGTGCATGTGTCATATGACATGTTTCAACTTGCTATCTCAAGTAGTTTGTATACACGAATTTTTTCAAGCAGACGTCTTATGCGTGTTTCCTTAAGATGGATAAACTTGAATATCGTGTGGTCTTAAAATTCTTCGCTTTGGACGGATTAACCCCTTAGGAAATTCATCCGAAGCTGACAAAAGTTTACGGAGACTCAGCCCCTTCCCTGTCAACCGTTAAAAAGTGGACAGCTGAATTTAAACGTGGTCGCACATCTCTCGAAGATAACCCACTTGAAGGACGACCAAAAACCGCAACCACACCCGAAACGATGATATCGTGTTGGACGATAAGCGAGTGAAAATAAATGAGATAACTGAGGTTGTAGGGATATCGGACAAAAGAGTGCAAACATCTTACACAAAGAGTTAGGGATGCGAAAGCTTTGCGCAGGGTGGGTGCCGCATTTGCTGAATGCCGATCAAAAGCAAATGCGAAAACGAGTTTTGCAGCAATGTTTGGCCCGATTCAATAAGGATCCAAGCGATTTTGTGCGGCGATTTGTCACTATGGATGACACATGGGTCCACCATTACACGCCAGAAACGAAACAGCAGTCAAAGCAGTGGGTGGAAGCCGGTTGTTCAGCACCAAAGAGAGCGAAGTCGATCGCATCTGCCGGAAAGGTGATGGCCAGCGTGTTTTGGGATGCGAAAGGGATCCTGGTAATAGATTACCTTGAAAAAGGCAGAACAATATTACTCCACCCTTCTTGAACAGCTGGATACCAAAATTCGCGAGAAGAGGCCTGGCTTGAAGAAGAAAAAAATCATCTTTCACCAAGACAACGCATCTGCACACAAGGGTGCGTTGGCGATCGGAAAACTGACGGATTTGGGGTACGACTTGCTCGGCCATCACCCCTATTCCCCTGATTTGGCGCCCTCAGACTTCTATCTGTTCCCAAACTTGAAGAAATTTGTTTCTGGGAAGCGCTTCATGTCCAAAAAAGAAGCTGAGAAGGCCGTAGACAAATATTTTCACAGCCTTCCAGACTCTCACTTCTGGGAAGGAATACTGATGTTGGAGAAACGCTGGACCAAGTGTGTTGAAGTTAGGGGGGATTATGTCGAAAAATAAAATCATTTTTTTACTGAAAATTGCAGTCTTTTATTGTAGGCCGAGAACTTTTCACCTTACCCTCGTATACTCCGAAAGATTAATATATTATGGATGTATGGAAAATGGAATAATATCTTAGAACTATCAGGTTGAAGTGGGTATATAAAACGTTTAATGATGCAAAATCCTAATTTTTCTGTCTCCAATTCTTTTTTACCATTTGTTTATCAGCCTGCATCATTACAATCAACTTTTATATACTAAAGCACGATTTATTTGTTGCTGCAGCTCCTGGGGAATTATCATTATCAAAAATTATTGTCAGACTTGGAGGTTTTCATTTGATCATGTCTTAGCTTGGATTGATTGGCTACATTATGCAAGGAATTGTATCAAAAAAGCTCCTTCCATTATGTAGGCACCTAATTCTGTAAATAAAATGTTGAATTAATATGTCTATGCTAGAACAGTGAGAGGCCATTCATTACTCCACGTGTCTTTGGCAATAATTATATCGCAAAATATTAATATTGATAAAGACTTGCACGCGACTCTTCGTAATACCATCGACGAGGTTATCAACGTAACTGTGTCGTATGATGACATAAAGAATTGAGATCATAATGTTGAAAATTTACTTAATAAATTTAATAAATGTTTACAAGAATATGAAAAGTGAAGTCCCATGTCAAAATTACGTGTACATTATTTTCGTGTCAATTGCAAAAGAATGCATAAGAGCTGAACAAATAGGAGGTTGGAAAGTGCATTTAGTCAGAGTTAGGAAAATGCTTCGATGTTTTCATGCATCTGGACATTATCATTACGCTAAATCCGCTCATTTACATTTCCAAGCTATGAATCGGATTGTTTTGCTAAAGTTTATTGCGGAATTGTTCATGGTTCGACGTAGTGATAAATTTAGTTGTAGAACTTGATCTAACATGATCATTGAGCAGCGTCTCATAAAATCTATGAAAGCCGACGGAGGTGCAGCATGAGGGAGAGCACACAAGATAGTGTATTAAGCAAATGGATTTATGGTGTGTATGCAATGGTTAGTATATCCAAAGGATAATAAGTACTTACTAATATATCAATGGGCATAACCGATCAGTTTGCAGACGCAAGTGGTTCACGTATTAAAAGAGACAATAAAGACGTAAAAAATTAATTGAATGGTTTTTTGTTATATTCCTTATCAAGAAGATTCGATGATAATGCCAATATCAAGTGTTGTCAGCAATGCTAAAATAAATTGTCACAATGCTTATGAAGTGGGTCTTGTCTCCATTATAAACATTATTGGTCAAATACTTGATAGCATGCTTGTTTTTGGTCTCTTTGTCTCACGTCTTTCGTGTTTAATTTTAAGTCGTTGTAAATTCGTAGTTGTAAATAAAATAGCAAAACTGTCATCCCTTGTCCCGTTATATCCTGTCATAAACCTCCTTTGTGCCTGTGGAAATTAAGTTGGACTAAACGGGTAGTGATCCACTTGCTCATAGACATCGATGGGAAACGTTTATTGGTTCGGTAAAGTGAGTTAAGTCATTAGTGTCTTCGAATGTGATTTTATGAATAAACTCTAAAAAATACAGTGATAGTGCGTACGTAGAAAGAAGCAGCTATATAGTCCACTTCGTTGAAAAATAGAAACGACACTTAAAGAACAATAGAATACGGTTGAGGTAAGTCGATATATAAAATTATAAGACCCCCCTCGTGCACTAACAATGCTGACAGAGTAGTTCCTCCTTTAACAGTATCTGATTCAGTGAAAGTTCGCAATGAACAAGCTCCGGTTGGTCCTTTATTACTTTTTTAACGAATAAGTATCACAAAAAGATTTGACCATCTACTTCAAACATTTTTGGAGTATGAACTAGCTCCATTTTCATTATCAATCTTCGATGAGAATAACATAAGTAAAAAAATCTGCTATTTGTAAATGCTTTCATCCAATAAATGTTGAATTAGATACCCCTAATGCCACTTATATCATTGATGGATGATTTTGTTTACACCGTGTTGAATGGTATAAGGGAGAAGCATTTAATACGATTTTTGATACATATGTTGTAACATACTCTTTTAATACGCTCTAATTAGTTCTATGATTTCTAAAAATAGTTATTTTCTAGTTTAATTTTAGCATTCTAATTATTAGAATGAAGGTCTTGTAGCATAAATATGTCTGTAATTGTAACGGCTGCAAGACTTCCCAAGTAGCGTCCTAGCGAAGTTTCCAGGAAGATCTAATCCAAGAGTTAATCAAGTTTTCTAAAGGCACTTTTCTTCAAAGGCACTAAACATGTCAGATTAGTTGCTATCTATGATTAGATGTCAATCATGTTTTAGGATCCTATTTATGTCAGGGTGGTCTGAAGCAATTTTTCAATTAGCGGAGTACTTAACTAAAATTAGTTCCGAGATCTACTTGTGTGGCTATCTTAGGGCAATTGGCAGTTTAATTAATCTTAAAGATTTACGACCGGCGTATCCTAAGCCGAGTATGAGAGCCAAGAAAAGGGTTATTTTTCAATTAACTTAAATGTATATAAGGATGCCAGCCGGTTGTAATCGGGGTTGTTTATTTCCAGACGCGTTAGAGTCTAAAGCTCGCGGACTTGCAAGATTGAGTAAGTGTTTTATTTCTCTGAATTCAAGTGCGTGCCGTTATGTTCAAAGTTAGTTTATTTCTCTGAGTAAGTAATTATTATATATGGTATTACTATGAACTCAAGGCTGTGTTATGCATCATAAGTCATTTATTTGTTTAAATACAATATCTGTCGGCTTTCATAACATACAACTTCGGGTTAAAGCTCCGTTCCAGTAATTTAATCCCGTTAGGTTATTGTTAAAGACCGCATCTTTTGAAGGGTTTCTTATTTTATTGTGTTTCGACGTTGTCCGAGGCTTGTAATAACTAAGCCACGAATTCCGTTACTGTACTATTTGACCCGTGTGAAGGTCGTGTTTTTCCTGTTATTGATGACCCCGTGATTAAAGGAAGGTCGTTTCAGTATGCAAGTTAAGTAGACTACGGTAGCGTTAATTAATTATATGTATTGGGGTGTTTGCACCCAGAACTGTTGTTACTATTCATAAAATAAGGACTTTAGAATTGTTTAGTTAAGTTGTGTTTGTGCTAGCCGGAGACTTAATAACATTTGCCCCTGTGAAGTGACGTATTTTCTGTCCTGCAATCTTGGTTCATCGCCACGAACAAAGTGCGACGAGAGCTATTACCGCGATCGGTCCATGGGCCGGTTAATTGCCATGGTGGCGCCCTATTGTAAATAATGTCAATTACTGTATAATTTTGTATGCATATGTAATTAGGTTAAGTTAGTTAGTAGCCCATTTAATAAAACAATTGGAATTTTGTCTTAGTGTGTTGTTCTTTAATGAACCTCCCCTTCTCACCGACGGCAGCAGCTTGCGAGGCAATGTCCCGAAACGTGAGGGTACTATAGTGTTAGAGGTCCTTCCCATTTATTATTTATTGTTAATTGGATACCCTCACGCGGTAGGTAAATATTCAAATTACAATGTCCATTATGTACCTAAAATTATGGTAATAATATCATAATCGTATTCGATGGTTATAACGATCACAAAAAAGAAATATCAAAACTGCTGAACAACGTCGTCGATGTGCAAAAATTTCGTCATCAACTGATATTCTCTTCGATTGATCTATTACTATTTCAATGAGTCAAGTAAAATTCCTTGGGAATGCAAGTAACAAGCATAGATTTATTTCTATGTTATGTGAAAAATGCAATGCTGCTATCATCAATGCCAAACAAGCTCAAAATAATGTCGATGTTCTCATCATTGAAACAGCAATTGAAGAATCCGATAGAGGAACACGTATTGTTGTAGGTGAAAATGTATACTTGTTAGTAATATTGATTGCACGAACACCCATAGATAAAATCATTTATTTTTTAAAACCTCAAAAAGCAAAAATACAAACAAAAATTTATTCTTCATAAAGCTTACGCTCGTATTCTACGTGTAAAAATCTCTTTTTTTGCTATAACCGGTTGTAATACTTCATCAGCTACATTTCACAAAGGTAAACTAAATGCCTACAGATTAATTAAAAAGAATAAGGAATTAATTAAATACGCCGATGTTTTTACTAAAGAATAATGCTCTTCCGAATTGATTTATAATAATAGTATCCGTTTCCTGCTGATTATGTGTAATGCACCAGTAAAAGAAGTGTCTATTGTTTGCAAAAGTACACAGCTTAAAAAACCTGTAGAACTGAATTCTCTTCTGCCAACATCTATAGTGCAGCTCGACAACAATTATACCGTGTGTACTACCAAGTGCAAGTATGGCTCTGGACTGGGGGTGGACATGCCAGATCAAATTTTGAAGCCAGTTAAAACTCATCTTTCACCCGCTCCTAATAGTCTACTCAACATAATTTTTGTAATTACACCTAAGGATGTACCTTGAACTGTGGTTGCCGAAAAGTTGGGTTAAACTGTTCACCAGTTTGTGGTAATTGCCACGGTCAGGATTGTTTAAATGGTATCGCCGGATACGTTTGATGATGTTAATAATAACGAGCCTACTGAAACTGTAGATTTTTCGTGTTTCTTAACTGAAACTATGGAAATACAGAAAACGAAAGAAGTCAGACACGGTGATTGAAATGGAGTCTGAAAGAAAACTATCATAGTCAATAATTCGTCTGATGAATAAAGAATTAATTACATAACCGTTTTATATTAATTTTTGTTAATAAAACAAACAGTTTTGAAACAAAAGGCATCTTGTACTCTACCTCAAAGATGGTGTGGAAAGGAGTATACGTGCCGTACACTGGGGTGAATTTGAACGCATTTTTGTGGTTTTCAATATTGTATCTGTGCTTTACATTAGAAAATTACCAAAATCTAAATATATTTTTATTAAACCTTTGTGAAGTCATATGTAGATCCGTCATTGATCAAAAAATAATAATTAATTTTTTTAAATAAATAAATATTGTTTGAATTCGCCCGATGGGTGGGGTAAATTTCAACGACACTTAAATATGCACGGTATTGTGATTTAAAACCCCATATGTGTCAATTCGAACAAGATACGTTAAAAAAATAAATATCTTTTATTCAGAATTAAATGGCGTGCCCGTGAGGTAAAAAACGACACATATTGTTATAAACCAGTTTAATACAAAGCAAAATCTGCTTTCTTACATAACTAACTTTTTGGATTAACAGGAAAAAAATTAGGTAGGTATAGAAACTTAAATCTATTTGATAACAAAAAGAATAAAAATACAATAGAGCTTAATCTATGACACATTTTTTCGGTAAATCTTTAAATAACCACCAGCTTCTTCTGAAGTCTTGTGGGGATTACAGTTTTATTACTATGTCACTTAGGTTGATTAATGACTCATCCTTCACGTCTAAATAATAAAACTAATTGTCGACTTTTTTGGATTGTTTTTGTCTCAAAAAATTAAGCAAGAATTTGCCAATAAAAAAATTTCTTTTTTATTTGGGCACTAAAAACTCACTAAAACAAAGTCATTAGCACCCAAACTGTTATCCACACTTTCGAAGCTACTGTTTGGACCATAGTTGTCATTCGAATTAAATTCTGTGATGTCATCCTCGTTCTTCGTGTCAGACTCAAGAATTTCTAACTCATCCTCAGAGGCACTTTGTTCCCTTGAGGTTGTCGATAGATTCAAGTCACGTACGGTGATTCTTTATCCTGGTGTAGCGTTAATTCATTTGCCTCGTTTCTTGATCTGCTGGTTTTTAAGTGCCTTTGACACCTTTATAAAGCTGACAAACATCGTGGTCCAACATAGGTTAATTTCATTAAGCTTTGCTTCCTTCTCTAGTTGGTCATCGGTAAGTTTTGGAAACTTTTTTAAAACGCTATTCTTGTCGCAGGGAATTATCCCGCAAGTTCTGAAATCAGAAAATATTTTTGGTAGCATTAAGACCTACATCATGAAGAAGCCTCTTTAGTACAGTGTGAAATTTTGATTTTGGTAGGACGCCCCCATTATATTGTTTTCATTTAGTTAATATTTTTCCCTATTTTCTTAAAAGGCGCGAAAAACTAACATCCAACGGTTGTAATAGATCTGTTGAGTTTGGTGGTAGAAGGATAAAATCGGTATCGTTTTCTTCACATAGCTGTATAACTCGTATTAAAAGATGACTGGACAAATTGTCTCCTATTAAAATTTATTACCCTCGCATCTTTGAAAATACGGCAGCGCTACTTTCTCAAACTAACCTTCTTATGCAGTTCCTTCAAACCACCCACTCCTTGTACGATTATAAAACGCATCATCGGGACCATTTTCCATTCATGTAGGGTAAAGATGTTGTGCTCTGTAAACAATATATGGTGGCAACACTTTTCCTGCCCCTGTAACGGTAACCATTTTTGATGTACTCGATTTGCTAGAATCCAGTATTCTGCTAACATATTTCGTGCCTCTTTTGCAAACTACTTTGGCTTTACCGGTGTCGTCACACAGGTTCGTTTCGTCGTAGTTGACAATATTACACGGTGGCACATTTTTTAAGGAAACTGACAAATTACCAAATTCATCATTTATTAAGTCAAGGTTTAGATCATCTCGACAGCGCCTGGTATTCTGACAAACATTCCGTTAATACTGGGTGCCTTTTCAAAAAATTGTAGAACCAGTCTATTCCGGGCATGTTATTTTTGAAGCATTTGACTGTTTTTCCTTCAGCATCCAAAAACTGCTTGAGCAACAACCGGATATCAAACCTAGTAAGGAAAAGTTTCCACTCTGCAGCTTTTTGATTTCCCTTTGAAAGACTAAGTTCCTCATCTTCGTTCAATGCTGTAGGACCTCCAGCAGGTAAGGGATGATTTTTCTTTATTTTATTGCAGAAGGTTTCTATAGGAATGTTGAACACCTCTGAAGCACGCCTGTACATCAACTTTTTATCCTTGAGGGCTTTCAACGCTTTTATTAACGATGATGTCGAATAATTACCAAAGTGCGTTGCCCCAAGTCGCTTTTTATACGTTCTAACCATGTTCAAACTCACCACGCTGTAAACGAATATTTTGTATAAGTGCCTCTCAAAACCGCATTTATTATTATATTTTAGTAAGATTTACCATACATCTTATAAAAGACTAGTATTGCAATTTTTTATGAAAACTTACTTTGATAGACCGAAGATACAACAGTTACTTTTCAGCGCTTACATAAATGGGTGAAATACAGTATACGATTATAAAATTCACGAAATGTTTACCTAACAGCGAATATGCGTGCTACTACAACCAATGTACTCATCTGACTGTGTTCTATAATCAAAATCCACAGGTGATAGACTAAACTCGTCGTTACAAGTTCCTTTGAGATAAATGCAGAATAAAAGCGGCGTGTTCGAATTTGTCCAACCCATTTGAATTCGCCCCACATTCCGGTATTGTGAGAAAAATAAAAGTTACTACTATTAAAATCGAATTTTTTCAAAACCCGTTAGTCTTGCAAAAAAAGGAATAACATTATTATTTATAGGCAATTTTTTAAGGTACACATTTGATAACTACTATTTTTCCGATAAAAGTGACCGATAGCGGGATTTTTCCGAAAAAACGTTTATCTTAACCTTTGCCCCCGCGTCACATTTTTAGCTGCGCATGCAGGGATTTTGTTTAGAACCACAAAAGGAAGGTTCATACGACAATCCAGCTTTCCCCCAATTTTTCCGAACTCAATGTTTCTATTTCCCAGAGTATTTTGTGCATTGTATCTAACTTTATCTACATCTTTCCTAATCCAGTTTATGTATTTGAGCTTTTGGTTTTCTGTACATACTTTACTTTTTATTCTGTCATCTACTTGTAGTCAACTAAGTTTTTACATTCAAATACGACCTGAGAGTTCGAAGAGAGTTAAATTTATTTCAAATATATGGTGTAAAAAAATCTGTATTTATATTTTACTGATAAAGAATAAAGTAGCATAAAAGATAGCATAAAAGAAAAGTTTTGGAAATGAGTGCAGATAACCCTCCTATAACACATTCTCCAAAAACGCGATTTTGCTCCAACGTGATTAAAATGTTTTGGATACCTGCCTGCGACACAGCTTCTTACAACACGATACTGTATGTGATGTATTATATTAGATTTGCTATTTTATTTAAGACAACAGTCAAATAAACAATTTCAGTAAATAATCGATTAATGAAGCTTACCTGGAACACAGAATGATGCGCACATACACTACCTACCGCAGCTGTGTGAATCGCATACGTATCATTAATTCACCACATGGTTATTGCATGTTTTACTCTCGGTGTTTTGTTATGTATGCGTATTTCAGAAAATATCAATAAAGAAAATTCGAAATTTCTGCTTTTGAAAATTATTTCCATCTCATGTTTTGGAACCTATCTTCATGCTATGTTTATCTAACCATGTCTAATACAAAAACAATAACAAAATTAGAGAAAAAATTGATCTTAAAATACAAATTTTGGATCTCATTGTGAAAGAAGATAAAGTGTGTGATTAATTGCAAAAAGGCTAAACTTAAACGAAGCAACGTTTTGGACCATCAAGAAAGATGAAAAGTAAAAATAAAAGTATTGTGAATGTATGATATATGCCTGCAAAATGTATAGCTAAAAAATGTCAAAGGTACTCCGAATTTAGATCGACGATTGGATGAGAATATTATTAAACTAGAGGTTTTGAAAATTTATACACCTCTTAAAGAAAACTAGAATTTGAATGGGGTTTAGTCCCTACGGGAATGATTGTTTTTGAGTAAAAGCTCTTTCACGTGGAAAGTTCTTTCGAAAGGAAACCCCTTTTGCCTTCGAATCCCTTTTGTGTCAGAAACCAATTCCCTGTAGACCCCTTTTGCTCAGTTTCGTTTTGGCGGCATCATATCCGCTAACGCTCGTGGCTAATAATAAAGCGATATACATTTGCAGCCACTTTAGGTATCGGTTCGCCCACGCGTTTTCGCACTCCAGGTTCGAAGCAACCTTTTTTAAAAATTGGTTTGTATACGCGTTCTCACGCTTCGCGCTCTACCAATTATTTTAAAATCTCTTTAACGACACAGCCACTTTAACATTATCGGTTTTATTTATTATATTAACGTAGGTAATTATTTTACGTTTAAGAAGCAATTTAAATTAGAAAGAATATTACTGCCACTAGTGAGTTGAAAATTCTGTTTCACAGTCAAACGTTCTAAAATATGGTTTTCTGTCCACGTTTCGTATTTCTTTCAAAAAGTGATTGAAATGTTTGATGCAAGATGGCGTCGGGAGTCTTTTTAAAGAAATAAATATTTACAATCGTGTGGGAAAAAGCGTATATCAAATTTGACTAATTTTATTAATTTTTTTTGACAATTAAACTTCATATGTTGGAAATTTATTTTTAAATCCCCCACTATTCACCAGACATGTTATCGTATCATATTTGTCTATTTAAAATAGGAAATGACGTTTCAAGTACTGAACGCAAGTTTCTAAGCGTTTTGGAGTCTGCCCCTACGTCAACCTTCGAGAGATTTTAATAAATTTTCTCAAAAATTAAGACTTTTTATATTTGAAACAGTACAGAAGTCAAATATAAATTGCAATTTAAGTCCTTTAGCACGAACATAATATTTAATGTAACGCATTAATTTTAAATTTAATAATTTAAGATGGATAATTAATATATGCGAAAACAAGCGGAAATCGACGCGTGCACGATTCCCGTATATAAAGTTCTAGAAAATTTGATCGCGTCGATTTCCATAAGAAAAATCGCGACAGTTGTCTTTCAAAAAGTTAAAAAAAATATAGAACGATCTTAGCAAAGAACCCGGGACTCCGTGTGTGTGTGCCCTTAGACGTGCGCGTGCGATTCCCGTATATAAGGTTCTAGAAAATTTGATCGCGACGATTTCTATAAGAAAAATCGCGACAGTTGTCTTTCGAAAGTTAAAAAAAATAGAACGATCTTAGCAACGAACCCGGGACTCCGCGTGTGTGCGCTTGGGCGTGCGCGTGCGCGTGCACATGCACGTTCAAATGTGTCTGTGCGTGTGTGTCTGTACGTGTGAATCTGTGCGAATGTGTCTGTGCGTGTGTGTCTGTGTGTGTGTGTGTGTGTGTGTATGCGTGTGTGCGTGCGTGCGTGCGTGTGTCTGCGCATGCGTGCGGCTTGCTTGCGTGCGTGCAAGTGTAAGTGCTTGTGTGGGTGCGTTTGTGCGAGTATGCGTGCGTGCGTATATACGTGCGTATGTCCGAGCGTGCGTGCGTTCATGCGTGCGTGTGTGTGTGTGTGAATATTCTTTATTGTAAGTCATTCCTAGGTCATTGGATCATCTTACTTTGTACATTCATAGAACACAAATGATAAAAACAAAATGCAATTTACTTGGTTTCAGGTCTTTTCTTTAAACTAGCTTATAACTTCGGGTGACGTCAGAAAGTTGATCCAGAGCAGAGTGGATGGAGTTACCTGTGGTGCGATGCAGTTTCGACTTGGTGTTTGATGTTTGATCGCAGGTTAGGGGGTTAAGGTGGTGGTATAGCAGGTTTGGTATTTAAAATCTCTTGTAGGAAATCATTCAAAGGAAAGGAGAGTTAGTGACATGGGATTTTAAATCAGGTAGTGGGGAATGTAGGTCGAGTTGTATGATTTGCTTGAAGTTATTTCGGATGGGAGTAAGGGCGGGACAATTATATAATAGATGCTCAGGAGTTTCTGGGGAATTTAGACGGTTGCATGAACACAACGGAGAGGGGATAAAGTAGAGCAAATGTAGTTTGGAGTCGAATTTGTCATGACCAATTAGGAATTAAATAGTTGTACGACAGGAATTGTGTCGGTAATAGTGGGGAATATTTGGTGGTATTATCTGCCGATGTCGGAGTGGGAGCTCGATTCTTGCCAGGCGTGTAGGAGAGAGTTGTAGATATGGTATTTGCGGTCAAAAGTAGGGATAGGGCGGTACGTGTCTGGGAATAATGTTTCATCATAGAGTTGGATCGGACGAAGAAATTTTAGGTTACGGATTTGCACGAAGTGGTGTAGCTGTATTTCTAAGGGAAGGATTTTTATAATGGTGTATGGACTGGAGTGGAGGTGGTTTGGAAAACTCGAGAGACATATAAGACTTAGGGACGTAAAATCGGGTATAGGATTATGCGGAAGTGGGGGGTGTGAGAGAATACCAAGCTTCAACAGCATAACGGACGATGGGGACAATAATGTTGTTTAGGCTTAATCTTCTTGTAGGTAGTACTAATTTGATTGATTTTGATTGGGACTGTTGGATGTTGCACAGAATTAACTTGGTTTTGGAACGATATTTTGGAGGTGGGTATGCATTTTCAGACGGGTTTCTAAATGGATGCCTATGTAGGGTACAGATTGAGAGAAAGTTAAGGGAGCTCCTAGAATATGAACTGTATGGCTGCGGCAGGAATCAAGGAAGCCTTTTAGAGGTAACATTCTGGATTTGCTAGGGGAAATGGATTGCTTGTTAAGGATTGACCATTGTTCGATGTGTTGGATAAGGATATTTGCAGTGGATTGTAGTGCAAGACGGTAGTTGCCATGAATAAAGAACGTAAGGACATCTGCATAGGCAAAGGTATCTGCGTTTGGGATGTTGAGGTCAAGGAGAGGGTTGATGGAAAACTTCCAAGGGGTAGGTGAGAGAATAGATCCTCGAGAATAACCTTCCAGTAGGTTTGTCGTAGTGGAAAAGTAGTTTGTGTGGAGAGTAGCTGTTTGGAAAGACAGGTATGATTGGATAACTTTGTACATATTGGAGGGGAAATTCAATGTCTTGAGTTCAATAATGACATTGAGCCACCAGAGAAAATCAAAAGCGGAGTGAAAATCTAGGAAGATTGCTAGGGCGTATTTAGATTGTGAAGTTCCTACTTTGGAAATTAAGGAATAGATTGTTTGTTCAGCGCTGAGACCTTAGCGGAAACCGTATTAGTTGTTGGAAATCAGGGAATTACTTTCGATGTGTGACTGAAGTTTTTGAAGAACCGATTTTTCAATGAGTTTACCGATGGTTGAAAGGAGGGCAATTGAACGGTAGGACCGTGGGTCTTCAGGGGATTCTGCAGGTTTCAGGGGTAGAGTAATATTTGCGTATTTGCAGGAGTCCGGGAAGATATCGGTGGTTAGACATTTTTGGAATAATTTGTGGATGAATTGACGGATTACTAGCCACGACTTTTGAATAATTACGTTTGTGATGTTATCCGGACCTGAAGATTTCTGAGGGTTTCGTTTGGAAACGATGGAATCAAGAAGGTCGATATCGAGGGTATCATCAGGAGGTGTGTTTGGAGGGATTACGCAATTGGTAATGATTTGGTATTGTAGAAGGGAAGGGGCGTCCATATAAGTAGGAGGAATTACAGTGTTTAAAAAGAGAAATACATTATTTTGTATGGTGGGATTTTGAATTGGAAGGGATATTAGTAACCTGCGATAAGTTTTCCACGAATCGGCACTAGGAAGGTCAACGATGCTCTTCGGGTGATCCTTCTTAGTCTAGTAGATGGTCCTATTGAAGGACGAACACAGCTGTCGGTATTCTGTGCCCAGAGCTGAGAGTTGGTCGTTTTGGACTTTGAGATTTTTAGTCGCTTGATTTTATGACGTATGATGTTCAGACGACGTCTAGTTTCTTGGTGTGTGGAACTCCACCAGGGCGTCGTGCGAGTAACGTGGTATCTTGTGATGGTAGTGGCTGCGGCACGGTGGAAAGTTTGGACAATGAAGTTTTCTAGTAATATAGGATGTGAATCTTGTGGTAAGACAGGTTGGAGGTTGGAGATCTGGTTTTTCTGAGATTTGTAGGTTGATGATTTGTGGAATTGTGGTAGGAGGTTAGGGAGGATATTGAAAGTTATTAGATTATGATCACTGGAGGTTATGAGTTGTGATACATTCTAGGAGTCGATTAAATTACAGGCTGATAGGGTAGCAAGGGTGACATCCATATTTAAGCTGTGGTTTAAGGATTCCTAAGTTGGAGTGTTTGATGAAGTATTTAGGATGGATAAGTTATGTTGCAAGATGAAATCTTCAACGAGGGTGCATTTTTTGTAAGTGGTGTCATTCAGCCATAGCGTAGATCGTGCGTTAACGTCTGCATATATGGTCAGATTCTGTACAAGTGTTTGTAGCGTATTCTCTAACTGTTGTAAATATGTCTAAATGTTTTTGTTATACTGGAAGTACGCCGAGATGATATAGATAATGCCAGTCCTCCAGTGCAATTCGGCAGTCTGTACTTGTGGTGTAGAGTGGGAAAGTATAATGGAAGAATCTATATGGGGGTTGTTGATGATAATGGCTGCTGTGAGATTAGGATCTAACAGGTGAAGATGTATAAGGGATCTAGTGTACGGGGGTAGGTTGGAAATTTTGTTTTTCACAAGGTATGATTTTTGTAGGACGGTTAGAAATATTCTTTCTTTGGTTAGGATATGGGCAAGTTCAAGTGTTGCGAAGCGGAAGTGTTGGAGGTTGGCTTGTATGACTGATAGGTAGGAAGCTATTAGATGAGGCTTATGGTGGGCATAGAAATTTGTGTGGCCAAATTAATAGCCATAGTAGTTTGTAGTTTGGATATGTTTAAAGATTGTTTGTATATAGGACAATTGGGTCGTCAAAGAATGGTTATAGGGGCGGTTGATACGTTGGCAGTTGGAACAGATGGGTTTTGAGGACTTCTGGTTACGACACAGTCTTAAGATGTGGCCTTGAGCACAATGTGCACAGGTGTTTCTTGACCGACAGATCTTGACTGAATGTCCAAATCGTTGGCAGTTTAAACGCCTTGTTATTAATACTTGGTCTCAAATTCTGCAAAACTTGTAGCTGATATAGACGTGCGATGTTAAAATCGTCCGGAGTTTGCAAGAGACGCTAAGAATGAGATTGTCGTTCGAATCGGATCTGGGACGGCGTATGGCTACAGATGTTTTGGAGCGGAACTCATTTTCAAGGATAAGGTGCTGAAGGAAGCTTTGCCGGTAGAGGAATGACAGAGTATCTAGGGTGGGTATATCACGATCTATATCGAATATGATCAGTTGGGATTATCTGGGTTTGGAAACATGAACGGAACAAATTTGTTGGTTAAGGTTTGAAATAATATTGACGTCGGACGATTTATTGGTGCGGATGGTTACAGCGGTTCTGGAAGGGCGGATACTACGAATAGAAAGGTCTAGTAGAGATGGGCACAGATTTTGTTTCACAATATTAAGGCGCTGAGATGGGATCGTTTCGGGGAAAGTAGGCTTTAAGGTAATAACTTTAGGAGGTGGTTTGGTAGGTGGTGCGTGTTGGGAGGTGGTTATGGCAGAAACGTGAGCGTAAGTGGGCGGAATGTGTGTGGGTGGTGGTGTTGCGTTGTTACCTGTTGCGTTGTGATGGTCTTCATGTTTTTCTCTAGCTGGTGGAGTCTAGCCTTGTAAATCTCACAGTCCTGTGAGGCGGCGGACGCTATTAGAGCAATATCTTCCATTCTCTGTAGGATGTGCTGGGCGCTATTGCGATTTATCTTATTGCCATCCCTGAAAACATATTTTTAATGGTTCTTATATTTTCTATATTTATGGTGGAAACCGCATCATCATCATCGTCTCTTGCTCGTTTTGTCTTGTAAAAATCCGAAGGTACAGAACTAACTGATGTGGCCTTGAATCGTGGTGTCAGTTGTACGTGGGACGACCTGGCTGATTTCTGGAAAGGCTTAACCGAGTCGGTAGATGTTGGAAGCGGCCGATATGCAAATGATGTAGAAGTGCACTTGTTGTTGTTGAAATTCTGAGGAATTATCAGCACGTGCTGACAATAGCGCTTGTTTGTTTGATGAAGTCGGTGTACAGCTGTTTTGAAAAGTTTTCAACAGTTGTTATATGGAATATATGTGACCAATAACTGGCTACGTGTTGTTGGTTGCTGGGGTTCTTACCCTAGCACTTACCCACTTGTAAAGGTTGTTTCCGAAATTTTTCGGGGTAATTTGATGTAGGATATTACAACGTTCTGAGACTTGACACGTCTGGAGCGATCCAAAAGGTTCAGTACGTAATTAACTGATTTTTGCCCTATTTTAAGGGTTTAACGCATTATATGCATTTTAAATATTTGCGAACGGTTGTTATTATTATTATTTATGATAATCGGATACTATTATATTTGACGAGAAATTGAACTAAGAAGTTAAATTATATTAAATATAAATCACAAGGAGCTCCTAACACGTCTTGCTCGTACGAAAGTCTAAGCAAGTGCATGATATCCGAAGGCAATAGCACTAAGTTATTGTGCCAAACGCTTTACGCATGGATTTTCTAATATCACACGAAAATACTTCGATTCGCTAAGAAAGTTACGATCAAATATAACGATTGAATCCAATGGGCAACCCGAGAAGTTTCCGTTGAATTGTTTTCTCACCAATGAGAGTAAGTGGCCAATGACAGTACCAATTTTTATAATTAGCATTTTTATCATTGTCTAATATTATATTAAACACTTGCCGACAAGAAGCCCTTTTCGAAGGTTATGCCATCCTACATCCAAATCTAATAGAATAAAAAAATCTTCAATTATCCAACTGTTTCCTTTCCTTAAATTGCATTATTTTTCTAAGCTTTAAATTCTTTGCGTTAGTTCAAATTTAGTTTGTACGGCGGTTTGATAGACAGACGCACTCAGCAAATAATTTCACTAAAGTTAATTCTCAAGAGAGAAAAACTTTTCCAACAACAACCCGCTACAAGTTTCTAAAGGTTCTCCCTGCTTTGTGAAAGCTATTTATTACCTTTTATTTATTTCGTGAAATGCACATACCTAATCGAGTCTAAGAAAGTTATTTATATTCAGTTATGGTTTTACGCTTGGATTCATCTACGGCAATCCATCATATTTAAATACATAAAGAAAGGAATTATCTTGACGCCAAGTCGTGGGTAATATCGTGAACTGTAATGTTTTATACATGTATGTTTGTGATATAAGAAGTTGTGACATAAATAATAAATGCATTATGTACTTCGGGAGAAATAAGTCCCCATCACTCTCGGATTGCTCACAAATAAACCGTACTACCAATTTCTTTCTTTGTTATCTGCGACTCGATGGGATCTGACACTGAATAATCTCCCACGTACACAACTTTTCACTTACCTGCTCTATGTCAGAGAAACCTAACTACTGCGGGTTTAAAATCCACATACTAAAATGGCGCATGTCCATGTCCTGGCATTTACGATTTCATATTTTTTAAAAGATTTGTATTTACTCTCAATTGTAATAATTGCTGTCACGTAACTAACAAATATCGAACTTTAGAAGTTTAAAAGTTGTGCTCCAAAGTTGTGACCAGTTATGGCTTTTTTAGGATAGCTTATTCTTACAAAGCTTTTACTGCTAAAATGTTGAAAATGTGCTTACTTATATAACAACCAAAATATCTCTATTATTTAATGCAAAAGCACTAATTCGAAAACATAAGTTTGAGAAATTAGCTATTAATATTTGTTCAATTATGGTATAATCATTAGATCGTTATCTTAAAATTTATTTTATTCTGTTACGGCTTCGATTATCAACTGAAATTTTTATACTTATTGTAACGGATTCTCCGATTATCCTTTATTTTTAATAAATATATCTAATAATTAACTTTCACAATCACAAGTATTTACACTCCTGCTTCAATACCAATAATTAATCTTTCCCCATTTTCTCACCAATACTCCTTTAGTTTGTCTATACCCTCTACGTTCTAACCCATTTTCATCTCTTAATATTTCTTTAATTCTACTTATTTCTTCTTTTTCCTGTATACGCACAAATCTACTGGTTGTCCAATCTCCCTCATCAGCAAACATCTGTACAGCAACCACGTATTATTTTCTTTCTTTTTCTTTTTCATACTTCCTGCTTAGAAATCCGCTGTACGTTATCTTTTTCAGGTTTACTTTATGTCAAACTGGTACTCTTGTAAGAATAAAGTCCACCTATATAACTGACTATTTGCAAATTCTTTTCTTGTAAGGAATCTTACCACTATATTATCGTCTCAACATTGAATGGATTTCCAAGTAGATAAAATTTTAACTTCTTCAATGCATATACTATTGCTAGTATTTCTTTTTCTGCTATGTAATACCAGGTCTCACAATCCTTAAGTGCCCTTGAAACGAAACAGATGGGTACTTCTTTTCCTCTTCTATTTGTACCAATTCAGCACCTATCGCAATCACCACGATCTCGTTCTTTTACTTCAAGAAATTCTAATGTGCCCAGTACGACTTCAGGGTACTACTCAGGGAACCAACATGCTACCACGATGGACTCTCTCCTTTGATTTCCAATCCACAATGACGCCTAGGTCTAGGTCATTCTCTCGTTAGATCCTTAGCTGATGTGGCTGCCAATTGCCATTAATCACGGATGTCCGACAAAAAAATATATTTCGTCTCGGACCGTGAACAATGGCTTTAATCTGCATCACAAGACCGTCTCGATAACGCATCTGCATAACAAAGACTGGGACCCGCTCGAAGCTTAATAGCAAAATCGTACTTATTGTTAAACCCAACTCGAAACGTAAAGTAAACAGTAGAAACCATCGATAGCTAAATTAGCAAAGGACCACCCGAATCGAGTCAACATACAAGAGGTTGTAAATATGCAGTAAAGTAAACCATAGGCAGAGATACGTTGATAAACACAGGTGGAATGAAGTTAATTATTATCACTTATGATATTGCTGGATAGGAATGAAAGGAATTTTGGGCACGATTCGTTAAGTGATAAACAACAGCATCACGTCGATAACCAACTGCCGTGTTTGTTCAATCATACGAAAATGAATGTCTTTTATTAATTAAAGTGATACTAGAGTTGGAAATTAAATGACGCTCATACACCGTCCGACCTCTAGCGATTTTGATTATTATTAAACGACCGAAATACCTGCAAACTGTAAGAAATAAATTAATAACCCCTTTTTAAACATAATTGAAACAAATGACAATTATAAATAATCGCGGTGCGTAAACACTCATGTAGCCTTTCTATCCATCCCGCGACCTGTCCCTTCGGTCTATTGAACTACAGTAGCCATTTTTGCGATGCGCTATCTGTTTTCAGATGATCATAAACATTACTTATAGGAGTGCTCTACCGGTCTCGCTGCAACCAACAGTTCTTTCCTCGTAACGCAATAGTTTATTTTCGCTTTCGAGAGCACCTCAATAAAATAACCAATCACTTTTTCTTGTCTGTCCTGTATCTAGGACGACACACTATCACTCGTAACATTACTTGCGTCCGTGTCTAATATGAAGTGCTATCTGATAAAAAGAAGAGAAGCTGCTTTCTATTAGTTTACACCAACAGTGTATGGAGAAGAATAAAAACTCTTTAAAAGTAATTATGGTGTCTTGACATATACAGGGTGTTCCTAAATATCATGTACATACAAAATGGTGTAATTCTTTGACGAACTTTTTGACTAAAGATTTATATAAATAAGGGTCCGCAATCGCTTCGTTTCCGATCTACAAGCTGTTAAAGCATCAAAATTTTGTTGGTGGTTCTCTTTTTATAGCTATTGCAGTTTTTGAAAGATTGTGATCAAATTTGGAATATAGGTTGCGCTGTAGGGCTTACCTCATTGGGCAAGTTCAACGGTTGTGAGAATCTACAAGGTGGTAGTTTTTGGGTGTCATGTTCTCTTTTCTCCTCTAAAGTTTTTTGAGGTGCGCCACTGGTAGATTTTATAACACAAAATAAATGTTCTGTTTTGTTTAAAAACTTTTTGGTCTCTTGCAGTTTTTTTTGTATCTGTGACCGTTATTTTAGAAAATAAAAAGAAACTATTTTCTGCGGTATAGAAAATATTTACAATACAAAAAATTTTTAATCCAAAAACCTAGCTATAACAAGGAAATTATGTTAAACCAGATGTTGGAAGTAACCAGCTCCAGCCCATATACATGCGCCCACTCTTCTTTTCTTGATGCCCGTACTCTTTCGAATACCCACAGATTATATCTTACGGTTTCAAATGCAGCTATAATTCGATTTCGTAAATCAATAACGTCACTCACTGGTGTTGTATTCACTAGAGATTTGAGATGCCCCCATAGGAAAAAACCTAGGCTATTTAAGTCAGGGGATCTAGGGGGCCATTATTACCTAAATTACAATTACCGAAACGTCGATTACACGTGTTAATGCAATCAACATTCCTTGATCAATCATAATGGTTAATCAAAATCTGAGTTTATGTTTGTGAACGCTAGGTATTAAAAATTGCTAAATATGATTTACAAGTTCATATCAAGCATTTATTAGAAAACCTTGTTTCCAAGTTGATGCTTATTAAGGGTATTTTCATCGATGCTATTGTATGAATTGAAGAAAATCGTGCAAACATAAAAAGGATTTTACTTGCTACACACATCAACACATGCAAGCACTGCCAAACGACGGCAAACACTGAGTTAGTTAATTTTGTTGTTAAATGTTGGGGCTAGTGAACGTACACCATTACCGAAATGACTCAAAAATGTTGGGACCAGAACAATGCTAAAAAGTAAGAAACAGGTGTGGAATTTATATTGACATCGATTGTAGGTGAATACGTGTTAAATAGTTATTATTTAAATCCTAATATATTAAAAATATTCTGAAGTCATCACTAACTATCATATCTACACAATCGGCCGAGGGACACGTTACCGAAATGACGACCATTGAATTGGAGTTTTGAAAATTATAGAAACTACTCCTGGGGTCCAATTTTTAAACATGAGGATTTTATTCCCATGGGAAAGTGGCCATATTTTTCAATGGTAAATGTATAACCCTATTTTTGAATTTTTCGTGTGAATAAACTCCAATGAAACCTGTTGGGAAATTTACCACTGGTACTCTGGTATGTGAATAATTATATCCATAGTAGAAAGCACATTCTTAACCTATCAAAATATTTGTTTGTTGACTGTTATGTTATTGTTGCTAATACCAATGTTGAAAAATGGAAGAGTTAATAAATATAAGGGCAATAGAAAATATTGAAATAGCAGAAGGGATGATGGAAGGCATGCGTAGACTACATAATTGTCAAAATCCTTTTGATTTATCAAGCGAAATTGCATTTAAGAAAACATTTAGATTGTCAAAGAAGATGGCAGAATATTTAATTGGACTGCTAAATGAATACTTGCAACCACCAAGCATAGCTTCTACCCTCAGTCAAAGAACGAAGGTAAGTTCAAGTTTTTATTCTGCAAGATCATAATAAATAAGAATGCATTGTGTAGGTTCTAATAGCTCTAGCATTTTTTGCATCTGGATGCTATCAAACAATGGTAGGTTATAATATCGTCTGTGATGTCAGCCAAAGTAGTGTGAGTAATTGCATTACAGAAGTTGTAGATGCCCTCAATCATCCAGAAATATTTAATACTTGGGTGGCATTCCCCAGAAGTCATCAAGAGCTAATGGCAATTCGAAATGAGTATGCTATAAAAACAGGCAAATATATAAAAGTAGTAAATATTAAATTTGTAGTTTTTTATATGGGATTCCTGGCATCGTAGGAGTTATGGATTGTACTCATGTTGCAATAGTCGCACCTAACCAATACGATGCAATTTATCCAGAACATATATACGTTAACAGAAAGAATTACTATTCCATTATTGTGCAATTAGTAAGACTTAATATAATGAGTATTGTTTAAAAACAAGCAATTGTTTTTATAGATCTGTGATTCAACTCTGAAGATATTAAACATTGATGCCAGGTTCCCTGGAAGCACACACGACGTACATATTTGGAATAGATCAAATGTAGAACCAACATTACGTGAATTAGTGCAAGAACGAGGAACAGAATTTTTTTTAATTGGTGAGTTGAATAGTCATATTAATCAATTTTGTTAATTTAATGTTTTTAGGTGATTCTGGCTATCCCCTTCGTGAATAGCTGCAAACTCCAACAGCTAATCCACAACCTGGAACACCTAACACCAATATAACAAAGCATTCCTTTCTGCACGTAGTACCATAGAACGCTGTAATGGATTATTAAAGATGCGATTTCGTTGTCTATTGCGTCACCGTGTTCTTCATTATGCTCCATCTAAAGCCTCATTAATAATTAATGCCTGAACCGTACTCTATAATATGTGCATTGCTGCAAACCTTCCTGATCCTGAACCTGTGGATGAAGATAATAATTTGGACTTGGGTATTACAGATGATGAGGACATCGAAGAAAATAGAGAATACTATGGACAAAACCCAGTATCGATAGCAGGTAGAACTCTGAGAGCTCAAATTATAGCAAATTATTTTACTTAATATTAAGCCATAAGAGCATCAAATTATAATAGAAACTTTATATTATATAGGTTTTAATTACATGGTTACATGGTTAATAATACATATATTATGCACAAATGAACTAAACTATGTAGGAATGTAGGTCATATTGTTATATTAACTAGATTTCAGACATAGTCCTTATATTGTAATATTAAATTAATGATATTAACTATTGATAGGTCACTTAAAACGAACTTATTCGATATATGATAGTTACAGGTTTTGTTTATTTTGTAAAGCAGCAGCAATGTCTTTTAGAGCTTTTGTGTGTAATAAAAATTTTTAATTCCAGTTTTTCTTTTGTTAGGCGTGTAAATTCGGCACTAGCTTTAATGGATTCTGTTAGCCGCCAAGTAGCAAAGTTTTTAATTCTGGGTGGTTTCAGTGGTCCTTTTACAGAATTGTCCATACCTGTTGAACATTCAGGTTTATCAAGATCTTGCAATTTTGGACTACTTGGGCTGGGTGCATCGATGATCGTATTATTATCTGCATAGATGTAATCATGATCATGTTCAATCTATGGAATATGATTCATAGTGATTCAAATAAACTTATTTAAGCATTGTTCGGTCTCTTTGTCGCACGTTTGCGTGGTTAATTTTAAGTTACTTTAAATTCGTAGTTGTAAATCTAATTGTAAAACTGCCATCCCTTGTTCCCTTATATCCTGCCGTAAAAATTCCTTGTGCATGTGTGAATAAGTTGGACTAAGAGTAGTGAACAAACACTTTCTTATGGATATCGAAGCAGAACAGTCATCGGTTTTTCGTTCGGTAACGTAAGTTAGTCATAGTGCATCGGAATGAGAATTTATTTGTTAAACCCCTAAAAAACACAGTGCAAGTGCAACGTAACACGGACTAAATCTGGCATACAGTCCACTTAGTTGAAGGAATAGGAACTGCAGCTTAAAACAATAAAAAACCGCGGAGGTAAGTCGATATATAAATTTATAAGACCCCCCGCGCGTGAACAAATGGGCCTTCATCACCGGATTATTAATTAATTAATTAGTTCCTTTTCCTTTTTGCTCTTTACACTTTAATTTAAAAATTGTCGTAGTTTTGATTATGGTTATACGTGTTACACAGAGAATAACATCCTGCTTACACATTTAATGGTAAAAACATCTGTTAATAACGGTAGATTTTACAATACATCCCTTATCTTTTGTCGTAAAGATTAGTGTGGTCGTCGGTGTCTTTTTATGAAAACTATATATGAGGGTTATTGTATCCTAAATCTTTACCTTATTTGTCATTTCAAGTTGGAGCAACCATTCGGGTTCATGCAACTTGTATAACAAAGGGGTTATTGGTATCTATTTGAAACGTTAAACGTTTTTGTCGGGCGAGCACTGTAATTAGTTGCATTTGTCGATTAATAATTTAATTTCGTACATTAATTATTTGTAGCGTATTCGAGTTACGCATTGTTTTTATATTAATTTTATTGTCGTTCATTAATCATTAATCAAATATGGTTATATCAATTGATAAAACTATTCTTGAAGCTAAATTTGTAGTTAAAAGGTTGGATCATATATACAGTAAAATCAACCAACCGGAAAACGTATCGATTGCTTTAATTAGAGCATCGATGAAAAGTGTCGAGCAGATTGAAACCCATTTCAAATCTTTTTGCAAGGATATTTTCTTTGATGAAGAAAGTGAACAATTGGATGAATTTTCGGCTCTTAGGGTGAAAATCGATGATTATCTATTAGATATTCGTATTATCGCTGAACAATGCGAATTAGATCGGGTAGAAAATAAGCCAAAGGTGGAAAATATGAATAATTCTTTTTCGCCAAATTGTGGTATTAGCTTAAAACATCTTTCAGTCCCACGGTTCTCAGGACGCATTTCAGATTTTGAGAGTTATAATGCAATTTATAAGCGATTGATTCACGATAATGTCGGTTTGTCCCCTGTGGAAAAATGTTGCCATCTCGTTGATACACTAGATGAGTCGTCGCGTATGTTAATAAAACACTTGCCATTAAATGATTATGCATACGAGGAAGCCTATAAAATCATTACTAATCGTTTTCAGTCCAAGAGGTTATTACTTTCAACATATTTTAATGCTCTCGAAAAATGCCCTAAGGTCAGTTCCTCAGACTCGCATGCGGAACTCCGGCAATTAATTAGTTGTTTTGATGAAAATATATTCGCGATAAAGCATATGGAAATAGATTTATTAGATTTCATGTTGTTTAATCAGTTATCGAAAAAATTAGATACAAACATTTTAAAGCGTTTTGAATTAGGAAATAGTGACGAGATTCCCTCGTTTAAAGATTTAAGGTCGTACATTGAAAAACAATGTAAAGTGTTGGAAATAAATGACATTGCTTCAGGAACATGCTTAAAATCTCGAGATTCCGTGAAAGAAAAGGAAAAAGGAAGGTTTGTTAGCACTTCGGCTAAAACCTCTTTCGTTGGTACCACCAATGATGTTAAAAATTGTAGTTTCTGTCAAGCTGTGCATTCTATTTATAGATGTAAGCAGTTTCTCGATAAAACCCCTCAAGAAGGATTTGAGGTGGTAAAGCTTAAAAATCTTTGTATCAAATGTTTAAATACTTCACATTCGATGAAAAATTGTACGTTAGATTGGTCGGGTAGAAAATGTCATCAGTCACACAATTCGTTACTCCACTTCGATAAACGAAAAAAATTGATGTCTCCACGCAGACAAACTTATCGTCAAAGGTCAGCGTCTCCTCGGAGAGCGGCGTCTAGACTTACTTCTACTAGTAGACCTAGTGAAGACAAGCTGTCGTCGTCGGTTGTGCATGAACAACCTGCCACTAGCTCGTTGATTTCGACGTCATTAGAACACACAACCACGCTGTTAGCTACGGCAATGGTGTCGGTGCTTGATTATACAGGAACATTGCAATCTGTTCGTGTAATATTAGATAACGGATCCATGGAAAGTTTTATGACTGAAAGGTGCCGTCAGAAATTAGGTTTAAGGAAACGGAGAGCCAATGTCACTGTTCAAGGACTTGGCTTGAATTCGTCGTTGGTGTCTGGTGCACTATCGTGTGTAGTCAGCCCCTCGGGAGCACGGTCTCCAGCATATGGAATTGATTGTTAAATTTTACCTAACATTTGTAATCAATTACCTTTCGTCGATAGGGGTCAAGGAATGGTCGCATACTCGAGGTTTGGCCTTATGCTGATCCTAACCTTAATATTCCTGGTAAAATTGACATGCTACTCGGAGCGGAAATCTTTGCTCAGGTTTTGTTGAACGAGTCTCGTTGGGGTGTCGCTAACGAGCCAGTTGCTATTAAAACAACCTTTGGTTGGGTTTTAACGGCATAGGTCGTTTCCTCGAATAGTTCTATTACGTCGTTGTGTGCTTTCGTTGAGCCCTTAGACAGCGACATTCGTCGATTTTGGGAATTAGAACATATTCCCTTCAAAAAACACATTTCTCCGGAAGAAGAAAGGTGCGAAAATCAATTTGTGGAAAATTATAGACGTAACAAGGACGGTCGTTTTGTAGTGTCCTTGACCTTTAAAATTTCGGAACCCTCATTTGTGGGTACGAGATCAATTTGTATTAAAACATTTTTGTCGTTAGAACGTCGATTGCTAAAAAATCCTGAATTGTATTCGGATTATAAAAAATTTATGGAGGATTATTTGGAAAGCGGTCACATGGTTCAAGTGAAATCGCCTATAAATTCGTCGGGTCATGAGAAAATGTATTACATTCCCTATCACGCTGTACATAAGCGTGATAGCACTACCACCAAATTGCGTGTGGTTTTCGATGCTTCGTGTCCGGATCAATCTGGAAATTCGTTAAATGATAGCTTGGCTATTGGCCCTGCTTTGCAAAAGGAAATTGCAGTTTTGTTATTGCACTTTCGGGTACATCCTATTGTAATTACAGCTGACATTAAACAAATGTATCGGCAGGTATTGGTTAAAGATACTCATCGTGATTATCAACGTATCGTCTGTAGATTTTCTCCGTCAGATCCTATTATGGACTTTAAATTAAATACTGTGACTTATGGAGTTTCGTCGTCGTCTTTTTTGGCCTTGCGTACTGTTCAAGAATTGACAAGGTTAGAATCGATTAATTTTCCTTTCGCGTCATCGGTATTGGCGAGCGATACCCATGTTGATGACTTAGTCACTGGATGCAATTCGATTGAAGCTGCTAATCAATTAATTGGTGAATTGAATAGTATTTGCACTAGTGGTGGTTTTCAATTAAGAAAATGGAGTAGTAATTGCCCGGAAGTGATGTCCAACTTGAGGGAGTCCCTGTCCAGTTCGGACGTAATTACATTTCAAGATAAAGATAGTGATTCAATAATAATTTTGGGCCTTTCGTGGCGTGCTCATACAGATGCATTTTTATACAACTTAGACGTTGAAGAGCGCACCTGCACTAAGCGTAATATTTTGTCGGCTATCGCCAAAATTTTTGATCCTCTCGGTTTGATAGCACCTGTAGTACTGTTCGCTTAACGATTAGTTCAAGATCTTTGGCTTTTAGGTCGCGGGTGAGACCAAAAGCCTCCATTGGAAGTCATACAAAAATGGAAAATTTTTTTGGGTGAATTGCCAGCGGTTTCGAATATTGAGATTTCGCGTCGCATCGTATGTCATAATTTTAAAAAGGTGGAGTTGCATGGGTTCTGTGATGCTTGTAAAGCTGGGTATGCAGCTGTCATCTATTTTCGTTCGTTCGATCTAGAAGGTATTATTACCATGTCATTGGTATGCGCAAAATCGAAGGTTGCTCCTACTAATCGCGTTTCATTGCCCCGTCTCGAATTGTGTGCTGCCGTACTCTTGGCAGATTTAGTAGATTTCGTCAAAAATATTTATACGGATATTTTATCCTTTAGTAATATTTTCGCGTGGTCAGATTCTACTGTTGTTTTGTCTTGGATTCGGTCTTCCTCGCATAAGTGGAAGACATTCGTTAGCAATCGCATTTCGCAGATTCAAGAACGTATTCCTCCATCTTCGTGGTTTCATGTTAAGTCCCAGAATAACCCTGAGGATTGTGCCTCACGTCGACTTTGGGCTTCAGAGTTAGTTTATCATCCATTATGGTGGACAGGACCTTCCTGGTTAGTGCGTCGTAGCGAAGAATGGCCAGTAACGTCGCTGCCAAACCTTATCGACTCATTTCAGATGGACGTCGAATATCGTACTTTGTCGTTAACAGTCATTATGTCTGCGAATTTCTTGGATTTGTTTTTGGATAAATTTTCAAAACTGCAGAAAATTTGTAGGATTATTACATGTATTCGTCATTTCATTCGTAATGTTCAATGTCCAGCAGAATTGCGTTCAAAATATTCTGATGGCTTGTCTCTTGCTCAGCAGCAAGAGGCTATACATTTATTGATTAAAAGAGTTCAAACAAATGTTTTTGTCCAAGACATTGCAAATATTAAAACTGGAAAACTTGTTAGTAAACAAATTCGTAGCCTTTGTCCGTTTCTAGATAGTCGTGATTTGTTGAGGGTGGGCGGTCGCCTACGTAATTCTGAGTTGTTGCATGATGCAAAATTTCCAATTTTGCTTCCTCGGTCGCATCGGTTGACTGAAATTATTATCTTAGATTGCCATGAAAGACATTTACATCCTGGTAGGGACGGTATCGTTTGGATGCCTACAATCAAGACAGTCCAAGGGCTAGTTAAACGCCCTCTAGTGAAACTATGTTTACTGCCAAATACTTAATATTTAATGGTATGTATACATATATTCACGTATATAAGTTTGTCGGTTAGGTTTCTTAGTTAATAGCTATAATTATTTTTAATTATAAAATAAGTTAGTTCATACTTATTTTGGTGGGCGGGATGTTCGGTCTCTTTGTCGCACGTTTGCGTGGTTAATTTTAAGTTATTTTAAATCGTAGTTGTAAATCTAATTGTAAAACTGTCATCCCTTGTTCCCTTATATCCTGCCGTAAAAATTCCTTGTGCATGTGTGAATAAGTTGGACTAAGAGTAGTAAACAAACACTCTCTTATGGATATCGAAGCAGAACAGTCGTCGGTTTTTCGTTCGGTAACGTAAGTTAGTCATAGTGCATCGGAATGTGAATTTATTTGTTAAACCCCTAAAAAACACAGTGTAAGTGCAACGTAACACGGACTAAATCTCGCACACAGTCTACTTAGTTGAAGGAATAGGAACTGCAGCTTAAAACAACAAAAAACCGCGGAGGTAAGTGGATATATAAACTTATAAGACCCCCCGCGCGTGAACAAGAACACTTACAAGAACGATCGATTCTGACACTGATTGGTCACCCACAATTGTTGTATTGTCCATTATTTTTAAATTCTGCTTAACATTTTCAGTAAAATTTGGCACTTGGATTGGGGGTCTTTCACCAGTGCCTTGCGAATATTTATGCACCACATTACATTTTTTCTTCACTTGTTTTTTTATATCTTGCCAAGCCTAAATATATACATTCAATACTTTTATACATAACTAAATAAGAAATTTGTTACCCTTCGCCATTCCTTCCATGTTTTACGGGCACCCGGGACAGCATTCAGCTTTAAAGATATATCGGCCCACTTATTCTGGGCATCCTTAAAAGTAAATCGGGCACCGAATTTACCTAATCTTAACTGGGATTCGCCTTCCATGATTTCTATCAAACACTTTTTTTGAATTTCAGATAAGTGGCCGCTTTTTATTTTTGTCGATTCCATTCTCTTAAAATCCACATAAAACAAATAAGCGCGAAAGTAAAGTATTAGTTTGAAGCGTTTCTTTTTCTTTTTATATATATATATATATATATATATATATTGCATGGTTACATGACTATCCTCGCGCCTGGGCAAGTGTAACAAAGTCTTCCGACATAACTAGGGGTCTATCCTTGGGTAGAGCTATGAGAAATGGGGGAGTAAGTCGAATTCTGATTGTAAGTTGAACTTAATCCAAAACAAATAGGCGCCACCAAGTCCTAACTTAATTAGGATAATTGCGTAGTATATTTCAAGGGGCGGACGTGGAAACCCAAAGAAAAAATCGCCTTCGAAGACCGAAACTCGTCTTAACTGAATAAGACGCCGCTCCTGTAAGAAATGGTAATAATTAGCTTAATAGAAGGGTGGAACACTATTTGTGTACCACAAACATACCTAAAGAAATATCAAAAAAAATATCTCCTATATAAGATGACATTAAAATTCCACTGTTACGAATATTAGTTTCTTGTAGTTAGTTTTGACCATATCTGATCAAAATAAAAAAACTTTAATCTTGAACTAATAATTTACTCAAAAGATTCTCTTTTACAACAAAATTCAATGCTACAAAGTTTCATAAATAATTAAATGAGTTCAAGGATTTTAAACTAAATTTCATCAAAATAGTTACTAAGCAAACATTTTAAAACTTAGTGTAAGCTTGTTACAAAGAAAAGCCGACCCGGGCAGATCTGTTCGAGAGGGTTACAAATTAAAACATAGTAAATCAAGTTTCCTTATCTAAATTAATTGTGTTAGTTTCAGTTTCTAATAAAGAAAGATCATAAAAATGTTCTTATAAACTCAACTTAAGCAAACATTGTTCAAAGCATATGTTATTGGAACACAGGTGTCAGCAGTAAACTGCAGGCAAACAAGTGACGTAACAAAACATCTGTCGCTGTTACCAACAGGACAAAACGAACCACGTGAATGGTAGCTTAAAACTTTAAAAGTTGTGCATTAAAAGTTTTAACACTGAAAAATTCAGCTCAACTAATAATCGAAATTTTATAACATTCGTGCTTTTATGCACTAAACAAAAATAGCGTGTTTCTAATTTGAAACACAATCAAATTTCCTAAAGTTATCTACGAACCAGAACTGCATTATTTGGCTGTGAAGAGGTGTTGTAAAATCAAACGTAATCACTATACTTCCATCAGCTGTGCATTTTGTTGAACTCCGCAGCCTTATCAAATAACATCCTTACGTTTTGTAGTAATATGTTCTTCTATTAATTATTCAAATTCTCCATTATCAAAGCCGCTTCCTACGGACTGCAATACAAAGTGGTTTTACATCTGTTGTTGGAATAGTTGTTTCTACAGTTGATTTTATGGTGATTAATTACGCGCGCTAAATAAAATACCTCAATTAAACAAATTAAATAACATTCGTAGGATACCAACCGTTATTTAAAGATGGATCTCGACTGCCTAAAATGTAACTGCAAATTGGCGGCCTGCTTCCAATCGTACATCTTGATTTTTCAAGCTTACAGGACCGACTCGTTATCACCTCGCACGAGCGACGGCGTGTTCCCGGCGGAGGCCTTCAACCATAACGCGCCTGCGAACAGTTATCGAAGGTACAGACACCTGACTATCTATAGAAAACTATCTATAGATACAACTTTAGCGTATTACTAAACTTGTTGCATGTATTTTACTAATAATTTGAATAAAAGCGTTTTATAACTTTACACTTTTATGGATGGATTTAATAACTAAGAAATAAAATTGTTACAAGTTGTCAATGTCTATTAAAGAGGTTTAAGGTTATATTCTTCTTGTATTCCTTGGCAAATTTACAGCAACGGCGTTGTTGCCAAGCGTTTACAATGGTATTTTGTATTCCTATATAGGAAAAGTCATTCGTATTACTTAAAAAATTACATTTGCATTTCCCATAGGAATAATTTCGTGCGTGGGAGCTCCAACGAGGAAATATTCCAACACATTCAAAAATTGGACCCCTGAGGTATTTTGTTTATAACGTAGGAATGCAAACTGAATTTATTTCCAGCTTTAGTTTAATTGTATTATAATTGTACACAGCTATAATCAACACGGGACAGCATTTCTCTCGTTATGCAAGAACAGCCCTAATCATGTAAGTTAATCAATCAGTCAGTTAAAAATCTATTATTATTCTTCTAAATTTTAAATATAGGAAAACAATGCCTGGTGGTGGGACAACAAGCTTAATTGCTTGAAGAGTATGCAAGAATCGACCCTGGTTTCTTATAAATAATACGAATGTTGTCTACGTCTGTTTTGCTCCTTCATCAACTTGCTACTCACTCGCTCTTCCTTTAATTTACAAATCATCCATATAGTGAGTGTATTTTGTCAAATATTTACCTACCAGCGGTTGCTACAGCATTTTTACTCCTACATTTAAAACGTTCAACCTAAGTTTCTGAAGCATTTACAATACTTACTGTACAGACGAGTAGGAAGCGCAATTACATAGTTATTTGAAGGATCGTAAAAGCGTAAATAGCTCGACTATCTCACAGTTATAAATGAGAACACGTACATGCTTTCAGTCGATAAAAGGTCTTGCTTGTACCTTGTAACATCTCCACGTCGTTTATCTTCAAAACTAAGTTATGAAATATTTAAGGTACTTTTTACCCTTTAATAAGTCGTGGTAGTGACAGTGATTTCTTTCTTTCAATCCCTGAGAGCACCAACAAAAGAGATTCCTCACTGAATGAAAACGCAAGGGAACAAATATACAAACGTTTCCTTGAATTTCATTTTTTTCTTTCACTTATGTGACAGGAATGAATGGCACGCGTCACTTTAACTTAGGGAAAACCCATGCTATACATAATACAAAACAAACAGCAAGATTTGGATGTTTTAAGTATATTATTTTACATATATAATTGAATTTGTCGCGATGCTTTTAGGAAAAACTGCCATTCTGCTAAATGTCTTAACTTGCTTTGAATATAGCGCTAAGCTTTCAGGCATCGCATATATAATAGAAAAATATTTTTTATATTCAAGGCTACCACAGATAGATTATAACCCTAATATTTAATTTCATGCAACTCATTCAACTCTGTGATTCATTTCAAAAGACAGTAATGTCTTACAACGTACCAATTTTAATTATTAACTATAGTTATAACTTATCGTATTCAGAATTATTTTCTTTTAACTGAAATATTGAGATTAGTCTCTACCGGTTGTTGCAGGGGAAGGGAGCAAATAGGGTTTTACCCTCGGCTCCACTCTCAAAAAGGCGGCTAACAATGTAATATTGTATTTGTACTTGCCATTTGTTAAGATTTGACTCAACTTAAATGTAGGTTGTAATAAAATTTCGTTGTTCCGAGTAAAAACCGCTGGTCGAGGGTATAAATATCACGAAATTCCATTTCCTCCGCATCTTAAGAGATGCAAAGTTAACGTTTGTTAATTTTCAAACCGTATCTTTCTGTTAGAACCGTTTCCGTTTTATTAAGAGCAGCTTCTAACTCTTTCTTGCTAGACGATAATACCGCTATATCATCTGTAAATCTAAGCATATCAATTTTTGTCCCTGCATAGTAATTCCAAATGTCTTCCTGCATTTGACAGTATTCATTGCCTCTACAATGTACAAGTTAATGGGGATAGGACACAGCCGTGTCTCACTCCTTTCCTAATGTTTACTTCTCTAATTCTATTACTGCTGTTTGCTCTTTGTATAAGCTATGTACTATTCGTCTATCCCTATAACTCATTCCAATCTTTTTGAGTATTTCAAACAATTTTTTCCATTTTACATTGTCAAATGCTTTTTCCAGATCTACAAACCCTATATACACGCTTTCCCCTTTTTCTATTGTTTTCTCCATTATCACTCTCAGATCTAAAGTAGCCTCCCGTGTTCCCCTGTTTCGCCTAAACCCAAATTGGTCTTCTCCTAATATTTCTTCAGCCCGTTTTTCCATTCGTCTTTGTACAATTCTATTTAATATTTTTGACACGTGTGCTGTCAAACTTATTGTTCCAAAATTTTCACATCTATCCGCGCCATTCTGTTTTGGTATAGTTACTATAATGTTACGTTTGATATCGCCTGTCTCATACATATAGCTTACAAGCTGGAAGAGACGTTCTGTTACTGCTGTTCAGCGGTTTTAAGAGCTTCTGCTTGTACCTTATCTGTACCCGACGCCTTACCATTTTCAGGCTCTTTAATGCTAATTCAAACTCATCTCTAAGTATAGAATATCCCAAGTCATCATTTTCAATGTCTGATTCCTGTTCTAATGCTGTTAGCTCCTCGCCTGCATATAAATTCCCTATATATTCTTGCCATCTACCCACTTTCTCTACATTTTCTATAATGACGTTTCCTCTCGCGTCCCATATATTTTTGCTATACGGTTTTTTTATCCCTAAAATTGATTCTAATTAGTTTGTATGCTTAATGTCTTTCCCAGTTCCATTTAAGTTGGTACCTCTTTGCACTTTTCATCAATTCAGTGTTCTTTAGCTTTCGTGCATTTGCGAATAATTTCCCATTTTATGGCTTTGTGTCTGTTTTCCTGTTTCGTCTGACTTATTTCTGTATTTTCGTCTTTCTTCTATTAAATTCAGGATATCCTTTGTTATCCATGGTTTCTTATTTTCTTTTTGTGTATACCCCAGAATATCTCTGGCCGCCATCTCTAGGCTGGATTTAATGTTATTCCATTCTGTTTCTACCTCCTTAGTATCAGATATTTTCCCGATATCTTTGAGCAATTCCTTTGACTTTTTTTTCGAATCGTTCTTCAATATCCAAGTGCTTTTTTCCGTTTCTGTTTTTCAAATTTTTAAATTTAAGTGCGGCCTTCATAATTACGATGTTGTAGTCAGTGTCTGTATCTGCCTCTGGGTAGCTTCCACAGTCTTTTACTTGATTCCTAAACCGTTGCCTAACAAGAATGTAATCTATTTAATATCTTCCTATATCTCCTGGCATCTTCCACGTATATCGTCTTCTAGCATGATGTTGAAATAATGTGTTTGTGATGATTAAATTGATCTTGTCGCAAAATTCTACCAGCATATTTCCCCTGTTGTTTCTCGTGCCTAAACCAAATAAACCTACTACCGTTCCTTTCCTACCTTCACCTATCACTGCATTAAAATCTCTTGTAATTATTAAATTTTCGTGTTCTTTTACGTATCTTAATATGTCTTCAATACCTTTGTAGATCGCTTCTACCTCTTCTTTACTGTAGCTAGAAGTGGGCATGTATACTTGTATTATTACTGCGTTTACCGGTTTAGATTCTAATCTAACTATGAGTACTCTTTCGTTCTTTTATAAGTAATTTTTTACACAGTATTCTATTTTTTTCCGCATAACTATCCCCACACCCAAATTTCCTTCCTCTGCTCCAGTGTGAATTACCATGAAGTCTCCACTACAGAAATCCCCCGCCTCTGGCCACCGAACTTCGCTGATTTCTACTATGTCTAGTGCTAACCTATTCATTTCGATTTTTAGGTTATCTAGCTTACCTACTTGCTTCATACTTCTAACATTCCACGCTCCGACACGCAAAATGTTCCCGACTCTTATTTTTAACTTTCATATCGCATCCTCCGAAGTAGTCCCCTCCTGGAGATCCGAATAGGGAACTATTTTAACTGAATGCTGAAAGCAAAGAGATAATATGTAAGGGAGAATATATTAAGTGGGATAAAGAAGTCGACGCAGAAGTCAAGAATGACTGTCTGAATATAAATCAATTTAAAGGTGAGTTAAATACTGAAGGAGAGGCAGGTGAACTAAAGCGTAGAGCTAAATCATTATTGAATAAATTTCGGAATTGATAGGGTCGGAATCCAGAATTCCTACAGGTTACGGTTATAAGTTAGAGGTTGTGAATACTGAAACGGTTAATGAAAATTTGTATCTATTACAACGACGTACAGGGATAGCATGAAAATAGATAGAGTTTTTCTTGTAAAAAAGCATATATACCGAGTCGGGGGTCCATTTTAGTTTGTCTTCGAGTGCAGCTGCATAAAATAAAGATATGCAGAGCGATATAGGACCAGATGAAAAAGTTTGCATACCGATAGATCCAGGTTAGATTTCGTATCCATGTAAAGAGTAGGGGTTAAAAATAGGAATAATTGTATATAAAGATCGAATTAATTTTAGTATAAAAGATTTAAGATAGGTATTTGTAAATATGGAATTAGAATAGGGAAGTAGTTGTAAGATTAGTTAGGCATAAATAGGGAAATAAAATAGGGAAATAGCTGTAAGGTTAGGATAAATGTAAATGGCTTTTGGATTAAAAAAGGGGAATAATTGAGAAAGATGTAGTCAGTTATGATACAGATAGTTCAGGGGATAAATACAAATGTAGAAAAATAAAAATATAAGAATTTTGGGACCTATGTGGATTTTGTCTTCACTTTGGGCACCAAAATGACATTGACCAAAAATTTTGTATTTTAATTTGGGGGAAAATGCTATGATAATAGGGTTATTTAGAGGGATATACGGTCACAAAGGTAGTACACCTCATGTAAATAACACCAAAGTCAAGGATACTAAACATTTGAATAGTAAAAAGTACACAATCCGTTAATTACGCAAAAAGCAAATACCAAACACACTGTATAAAATCTACACCTAACTTTAGTCAATGAAAGGAAGGTCATTCTTTAATAATTTAACTACATGTAGTAGAATAAATAACTCAAGACGCAATCCGATTCATTTTAGAAACAAAAATACATTCAAAAACTTTAAATAAATACAAATTAGAAGTATCTAAAGTCAAACAAACATGAAACGAATTTTTTTAAAGTCGACGCTTTAATGTAAGAAAACAATCATGCGTGCTCACAACAAACAGGTTGCAAAGCAAGCATATTTCAGAACGTAATTAGTCAATTAAAACGCATCTAATTTACGTCATTTGTTAAAGGATCCCATTATAAAATTTAACCTACGTAATGTTTCAAATAAAAAAATTGCTACACTTTTGAATAAAACTCAACATATTAGATAAATAAAATACGGAACAGCAAGTTTTTATACGTGTGGAATTAAAAGAAACATTTAAATAATTTTCTATACAAGATACGACAACATGATACTGAACGATACAAAGTACCATAGCCAACGAACTCCACAATATAAAGCTTTGATGTCTACGTGATTTGAGAAGCATTGCAACAAAATTTAGGATAGGTAACTTAATGTAAAATCCGAAAGCTTTTATGATAAGCCAAGTATAACGTCTCTACCATGCTCAAACAACAAAGATAGCGCGGACAGCCAATAACAACACGTGGAAGGGCTTGCCTTTATATATTACATCAGTAATGGTCAGTCTCTATATAACTGAAGCACAAGCTGTGCCAGTTTGAACAAAAATACTACACCAAGTTTAAGTGTGAAATTAAAACCACGATTTATAACTGAAAGTTCATAATCAACAATTTCAAGTACAGGTGCGCGTTCAAATATAAATATTCGCCGTCGACATAAGACGTAAGTCCAAATTTTAATTAAGGTAAACATGATCTTTAACGTTTTTTAACTTAGGGCTGTAAGGAAACTAAGAAAATCTACTAAAAATATACTGAAAGATTTACGAAGCAATACAATAAACAATTCACTAAACACTTCAATAAGATATCCAACGTAAAAATCCAATATTACAAGTAACAGACATAACAAAGGGAAAAATTCGGAATCAGGACGTTAAGCTGAAAGCAACCCACGGGCACTGGTTAACAGCACGTAGCGGCAGGTTAAAAGATTGAGATGTAGGCAGAGCTACATATTCGAGCTAGGAAATCAACCTAGAAAGATACCAGTTTAGCGATAATTAATTAATAGCATAAGACTTAAGTTTTTTGAACATTTACAACTTGCATGTACTTAGATATTTATGTAAAGGGTCATCAAAAATTTTGATTGCTACGTACAAATTAGGTTAAGAAAACGAAGGGTCATTGAACGTCCAACGACGCTTCCAATATATTACAGAGTTATTTTTGCTGGCTTTATATTTTAATATGGTTATAATTTGGTGGTGAACAGATTTATATTTTTACTTTGATTCAAGGGTTTTAAATAGCAAATAATAGCACGAAGGTTGTAGAAGTGTAAATTGTTCATATTTCTCGATTTATTACACAAATTTTTGGTAATTCAGCTTATCTTATTTAGGTATGTAGTGTTAGAGAAAAAGAGGGGTAAAAAAATTTCTGTTACTGTATCGTCGTGCACTCTATGTAGGGTTAAACTGAGCTAGTCAAGGCATAAATCTAATTGTGTGAAATTTAAAATGTATTCTAGATTATTTAGGAACACAAAACAGTGGCGGAAGGTGGCAACTGTGCGTTAAATACATCGAAGTACGGCGATATCATAGCATATCTCAGATATATTTGCTATGATAATCGAGTCCCACGATTTGGGCTTGTCATATTTATGCTGTGATTTCTTCTTTTATTATTCAAGCACTTGTAAAAATGTTAATTTATAATTTTCTTTGCCTCGACTAGCTGATTCAATTAAATAAAGCACTTCTACAATACACAGTATAATGATTAAATGTTTGCAATCTTTTTAAATATTTTCTCCCTTTTTAAATTATATACATTTGTCAGATTTTTAGAAAATCAAGCCAGCAAAACGAACTTTTTACTACATTTAGAGACCTTTTGAAACGTTTCAAGATGTCTATTACTTTTCATAAATTTATACAAGAAACCCCAATTTGTCGGCTTTTACACTTTGAATTATTTTTGAGATAAAAACAGTTTTTAAAAAGAAATCATATCAAAAATATCTAACCTGAAGTGGTTCAGAATTGAAGTTGACATCCACCAAATTAGTATCCAAATCGTTATTGGTGAGTTTATTCAAATGAAAAGTTTTTATTTCCGTAATAGAATATTTACCATTTTCAGAGATTATCAAATTGCTTGAACAGGCAGAATCCTCCAGAGTCTCGTATCCAAAATTGTATTTAATATCGTAATTAACAGGAATCGTAACAAGATCTTTATTAGGATCGTTACTTGGATTGTAATTTATGATTGTAATTAAGATGGTGATTACGATGGTAATTAAAATGGTGATTAAAATGGTAATTAAAAGTCCTGTTTTATTTATTATTAGAACTGGTATAACTTCACTAAATCTGATCTACTTACGTCTTTAGAAATACGGCTCGCTTGCACAATTACACACTCTTTAATTTTCACTTTAATTTAATTTACTGTTCACGTAAATATTTAGCACTTTCAAGTATAGTGACTGACCAGTTTCTAAAGTATACTAACTCGATATTCAATTGTCATGATATTTATAGGATCGGTCCCTTTTGTTTGCGATTCGTTGACTTCGCGTGCTGGGCGAGACCAAGTGTTTTATCTCTTGTTATTTTGAGAAACTTTACTAATTGTTTAGTTCAATTGCATGAAGCAATGCTAAGAATGTCACGTAATTCATTATAATACCTCACATTTAATTCAGAAATCCCAGGAATCTTTGTCCAACAAATTACGTACTATTGTTATTGGCCTTATTCTAATCTGAATGTAATAAATTTAGCGTTTGTTTATTTCCTAATAAATTGGATTTTTGAACAAATGTGATTCTTTTAGATCACGTACGCTTTTCAAATAATGCATAATTTCTGCGTGCGTTTACGCTGATATATTAACGCACTTTTTGAATATTTATCTAGCCAATTCATGCAGGTTTTCACTGATTAAATTTCAATGCGTTTCCTTACATTTTTAAATTCTTATCTTTGCTCGTAGCTACTCTTGGATGTGTTTTAATCGCTTGTACTGCTATATACAGTGTACTCTCAACTAATAATATTTATTATGAAAGTTTTGCTCTTCTAATATCTGTAATTATGTGCTATTGTTACTTGGGAGTTTCTTTTGTCTATTTTCGACCCCTATGATTTAACCTACCCCTAAATTAACCCTATAATTACAGCAATATATATATACATATATTTCATTCAATCAAAGCAGAACAGGAAATAAGTGTCGAGCAAAGTGAGCGTTTCCACATTCAAAAACTATATGTTGCACTTATATACACATTTGTAATGTTTAGAAGGTAACTAGAAATAGGTTTTACCAAATTCATTTTGTAAATGTTTCTTTATTACCAACAGTGTTATTTCATATAGGTATTTAGTATGTAATATAAATAAGGGGAATACGAGCTTAAATAAAAAGGTGAAATGTTACAAGTTAAATGAAAGGGTTACGTCAACAGGTTAATATGTACATGGCGTAGCAATCACGTGAGATAGGCAAGCAGTTATATGTAATTTGTAGCTATCTAATAGGCGATCTGGTAAAGGATTGCAAAGGTGTTTCTTTTTTGTTCTTAGACTCGCCTGCAGAGGTATACATATACAGAACCAACTTTTTGAGCTAAAAATTTGATTGTATTTCTCAAGCTAATTTTCCCATTGGATAAAATTATACAAATCGTTCAACAAAAAATTTCAGGCCGTTGTAAAAACTTTATAGTCTGTTCGAAAAATTGTTAATCTTTCGGTGTAAGTAAAAAATGTATTGATGTTTTAATGAAGGTTTTGTTCATGAACAAAATAATATTTTGTTTCAATAAACGATTGCTAATTTTCCACGAAAACAGTAATTGATACACAGATCGACATGATTTTTGGTATTTTGAATTTGATAAGTGTCTTTGGCTAATACGGGTATGTTGATTCTGAATGTGAATTTGGTTTGAGCCCATCACGTCAAGATTTTTCATAAAATTAAAAAAAAACCTTGTTAGATATTTTGTACCAAAGCAAATAAGTACCTTTACGATATTTCCTAAATTGCATTAAAATTATTTCTTTAAAATACTTGATACATCGATAGAACATATTTTAGTATAATATTGTGTTTATTTCATTTCAATGACAACACTGTTTCATTTCCGCATCTGTCAAGGTCAACTTGATGGCATTGAAACAGTTAGTTAGCGTCAGTTGTTTGTAGTATCGAGTTATTTTGTTTTCTGGGTGTTTAGAGCGTCATAATGTCATCAAGAAAGTGCAAAAACAGTCCTGATATATTTTGTTACGTGTGTGGTGATTTAACGATAGCAAAGCATCAACGAAACATAACAGAATTTATCTAAAAAGCTTATCACGCTTACTTCGACTTAAAGCTTGGTGATCAGGACAAACCTTGTGCTGCACACAAAGTGTGCTTTCAGTGTGTCGAGCTACTGAGAAAATGGACAAAAGGTACACGTAGCTTTTTACTGTTTAGCATTCCTACGGTATGGAGAGAACAAAAAAACCATGGAGACGTCTGTTACTTTTGCTCCTGCGATATCAAGGGTTTCAATTCGAAAAATAAACATTCTATTCAGTATCCTGATTTACCGTCTGCTAAACGACCTGTACCTCATGGACCAGGAATTCCCATTTCTCTACCTTTACTTCACACCATCCAATAGCAATCATCAGATGAAAGTTCAAACGAAAAAACCGATGAAGACAAATTCAATCCTGATATAGACCAACCTCAACAGTTTATCCAAGCTGAACTAAATGACTTAGTGAGAGACCTGGGCCTATTGAAGGATGCTACACAAATTTTAGGATCACGACTGAAAGACAAAAATCTGTTGGCTCCAGGAACCACATTTTCGTGGTATAGGAATCGTGGAAAAGAGTTCGCGGAATATTTCTCTCAAGAGGGTTCACCGGTGTATTGTAATAATATTCTTGTTTTAGTCATGAAACTGGGAGCTGAAAATTACGATTCCACATCATCGAGGTTATTTATTGATTCTTCTAAGAAAATTCTGAAGGTGTCTTGTTGCAGAATTGTAATATTTATGCTTCGGTGCCTGTTGCTCATTCCGTGCATCTCAAAGAAACGTATGAGAATCTTAAGCTGTTGCTAAATACAATAAAGTATAGCCAATATTGTTGCCAACTGTGTGGAGACATCAAAATAATATCCATGCTTTTGGGTCAGCAGGTTGGATTCACAAAGTATCCATGTTTTTTGTGAGAGTGGGACAGTCGAGCACGAAATTTACGTTACGTTAAGAAAGAATGGCCACCCAGAGAAAGACTTGTACTGTGACAAAAAAATGTGCTGCGTGATGCATTACTTGACCCAAAATTAGTTCTTTTGCCACCCTTTTACATAAAGTTAGGATTGATGAAGCAGTTTGTCAAAGCTTTAAATAAACAAGGTGACTGCTTTAAATATTTGTGCGACAAATTTCTTGCACTTTCTGAAGCTAAACTTAAAGAAGGAATTTTTGTAGGCCCTGAAATTCGAACCTTAAAATCGGACAGATTGTTCCAGAATACAATGACCTAGGACGAATCTGAAGCATGGAGTTTTCGTAGAAGTCATAGAAGGTTTTCTTGGAAACAACAAGTCTCCAAACTACACAGAAATTGTAGCCAACATGGTCAAAAATTATAAAAAACTGGGATGCAATATTCATTTTCTGAATTCCCACGTTGACTCTTTTCCCGAAAATCTTGGAGCTGTCAGCGAGGAACTGGAAGAGATGTTCCACCAACACATAAAGGAGATGAGGAGACGTTACCAAGGAAGATGGGATATTAGAATGATGGCTGATTACTGCTGGACCTTGTAGAGGGACTTGCTCACAAAAATCCACAAAAAGAAAACTACAAAACGCAGTTTTGAGGGAAAAAGAGAACAACTTTATTCACAAAAACCAACGATTGTCTAACGTAGACTATACTGCATTGTTTTATTAATGAACAACTCAATTTAGCAGTGTAATTTTCTATTAAATAACACATCACTCAATAAGTCCGTAGGATAACTAAGAAAAACACATTTTTTTGGCGAAATTCGATTTTATTCATCAACATACATTCCTTCAAGAGTGATACAATCAGTCCAACGCCGTTCTAGCATTTCGATACCTTTTTTGTAAAACAATTCGTCTTTGGCCTCAAAATAAGCTTCAGTTTCAGCGATCACCTCTTCATCCGAGCGAAATTTTTTTCCGGCGAGCATTTTTTTCAGGTCTGCGAACAGGTAGTAGTCGCTGGGGCCAAATCTGGAGAATACGGTGGGTGCGGAAGCAATTCGAAGCCCAATTGGTGCAATTTGGCCATCGTTGCGATCGACTTGTGACACGGTGCATTGTCTTGGTGAAAGAGAATTTTTCTTCTTCATGTGTGGCCGTTTTTGGCAATTTCTTCCTTCAAACGCACTAATAATGCCATGTAGTATTCGCTGTTGATTCTTCTTCCTTTCTCAAGATAGTCGATGTACAAAATTCCGTGCGCATCCCAAAATACAGACGCCAAAACCTTACCAGCCGACTTTTGCGGTTTTGGCCGCTTTGGACGTGGTTCTCCGGCTGCAGTCCACTCAGCTGACTGCCGATTAGACTCTGGAGTGTGGTGGTGGATCCATGTTTCATCCATTGTCACATACAGACGCAAAAGTCCTTTTATTCCGGTTGAACAGCTCCAAACAGCTCTCAGAATCATCGACACGTTGTTGTTTTTGGTCCACTGTGAGAAAACGCGGCACCCACTTTGAGAACAGCTTTCTCATGGACAAATATTCATGCAAAATAGTGTGCACACTGCCTTCTGATATCTTCAAGGTGTCAGCTATCTCACGCAATTTCACTTTTCTGTTTTCCAAAACGATTCGGTGGACTTTTTTGATGTTTTCCGGTGTAACCACCTCAATTGGCCTTCCAGAGCGTTCAGCATCGTCAGTGTCTGTACGGCCACGTTTAAAATCAGCAAACCACTTCTCCACCGTTTGCCTCGATGGAGCAGAGCCCGGATAACACTTATCAAGCCATGCTTTGGCTGCGATGGTATTTTTACCCATCAAAAAGCAATGATAAATCAACACGCGAAATTGTTTGGAATTCATTTTTTTGAAAAACTCAAAAGTATCGTCACTTGAACCTCTGTAACTTGTAAACTAATCGTCGGATTGTCATGAAATTTTGACAGATATCTTTTTAAGGTTAGTACTTCCTACAAATCATATGGATTATTACATAGCAACGCCATCTATGTATCATCCTACGGACTTATTGAGTGATGTAGTATAGTTTCAATATATATTTTCTCAATATTTTTGGCAGTTTCTATGAAAAATTTCAAACACACTTTTCATGAAAACCTGACGTGCTGGAAAAACTAAGCACAGATTCGTCATCAGCACACTCAATTTACTATAGAACACCTACTAAACTTGAAACACTTTTTCATGAAAGGAAAAATGTAGACCTGTGTAATGTTTAACTTTGTTTTGACTTATTTGACTAAATATATCGCCATATATTAAACTACTCTAGAGCTCACTCTTTAAAATCTGAAACTAAGTAATATAAGATAAAAAGGAAAAATAAAATTTGTATCTGTTAAATAAAAACAATTTAGCTAGAAATAAAAGACATATTTCTGTCAGATACAAATCATTTGGAAAGAAAAGATGTCAAAAACAAAACATGTTACTAAAACGTAACAAAGCTATACTATCATGCCTAAAATATGTACAATTTGGAAAACAGACCTTCGATGGCTAAAATTTTAACGCTGACTAGGCCTTTTGTATTATATGACTGCTTATGGAATAGGTAAAAGGGTCGTTTTTACCTCCATTAGAAAACTTTGATTAAAACCAGACACTGCGAATCATATTTATGACATCCGACTAATTTTCTTTCCATTGCTTGCCTACAGTGATTCATTGATTCGATACCCGTAAGAGCTATTTAATAGTTTGTAAACTAGAGTACGTGAAGATAATAGCAATAATAATATTGTATGTTATCTTATAGCTGTAGCTGACCACAAATCCCCACACATCCATGAACTTCTGGTTCTCTAACAGTTAGTTAAGATCCAGCTAGCACCTGAACCCTTCTTACCATCCTCAATATAAAATTCCATTTACTAACACGGTTCAAACTTGGAAAAGCCATGTAGAATGCATTAAGTGATAAAAGCGACAAAGATTAACCCGACATCCTGATGCATAAATTTACATCGTACAAGATGTTTGTTATCTGCAATGCAGAAGTGCTATAAACTTGGGTCACTTCGGATTATTTTGTGTGGCTATTATCGAGATTAGTGCGTCAGTTATCCCGAGCTCCTTTAACCACAGCTTCTGCAGCTCGAGTGTTTGCGCCAGCCCAGAATATTAAATTTCATTGTTAATCCTCTCAAGTTTGAATACCAGGTATGAAAACTGCGATTTACGATGAGAAAAAACTCTACTAATATAATCTAATTTTGCGCTTGGATAAAACCGAATGGCACTCGTAAAATTCATAAGCGACGCTAGATTAAAAATACATTAAACGAAGCGAGGTTTTACCTTATAAATACAGATGATTAAAATAAAAGATATAAAGAATGAGTGATCTCAGACTTTTATGACTGTGGAACTTTTCCGACGGTTTTACAAATAAAAAACGGAAAACTTTCAACTTACTAATAAATTCAAAGTAGTTTTCGTGATAGTAGTACATTGAAAAGCCATTTATCTTTATAATAGTTAACCCTGTGACGCTTTTCAGTTTCAAAATGGAGACTAATGCTGTGCTGAAACTCTAATTATACCAATTACTTTGTGTTTAAGTTTGTTGGCGTGTTGGAATGTTTTATATACTCACATTACAATAACATTTTTATGCTATATTCGTGTTTTAACTTTTTGTAGATACGAAATCGTAGTTATTTGTAATATTTCAACAGAACAGCAATTTAAACAAACCCAAAGGGAAATACAACAAAAACTTAAAAAAATTTAACTCCATATGCTTTAGAATGAGCGAGCAAACGGTATTAGGAAATTATGAGGCACGAAGCTCAAGTAAACATGACAATTTTTAAATAGTATGATACAAGATTATTTATTGACGATTATTTTTGCTAACATCTAACATTTATAGTTGACTTACTAACGTAATTTTGAGCGTCGCTTCCTGTCTATATCTGACATAGGTCAAAACATAAGCGTCAGATTGACAAAAATGATAAGATTGAAAGTTAGGTTGAAGTAGTACCATTACGTACATAATTTAGATTTGTATCTTTCTATTTGTAATCACCGGTCCAGGTGGCGCAATTTGCTTTAACACGTCTGTAATCAAAGTCCAAGGATCCAGGTTCGAATTCCAATCTATAGTTTATCGAAAGCTCGAATAATTAAAAGAGTGTTTAACTAATTTGACAAGTTTGACTGCTTCCCTGAAATCTATACTAAAATTATATATAATACTGTGCGGTTAACTCCTGGAATCTCGTGCCCCTGCGTTGGGCTGCTGAAATATTGTGAGGTTAACCTGAAATCATGCCCCACAAATTGGGTGCCAAAAAAAAAGCTGTGTAATTACGCTCAAAGCTTGCCTCGGCTGCTCCTGAATTGTCCTCTTAATTCGATTCTTCCTATATATTACATACACCTACCTGTTGCATCTAAAACAGCTTCCACTCACTGTCACCATAGAAACCTAAATAGAAACCCACATCAACCATGCATTCAAAAATAACTCAATTAACCAAAATATTACACTCTATTTATCTGAAATCCAAATTACATTTTTTTCAAATTTAAAATACGATCGCTTTATATACATTTATGTGTTCACTAAATTTTATAACAATCATTTTGCATATTGATAACCCTTTCAACAAAGTAAGAGGGCATTTCTCATACCTTACGATACCCTTCGCATGAGCTCATCTTAAAACTTTATAAATGTGCATATAAATTCTCTGCACGACTAAATATCAAAAAGCCCTCTATACCTCTTTACAACTTTGGGTTATCTGCAAATGAATGAATAATGCTCAAAAATCAATTTCGTTTAACAGTCCTATAAATGTTTGTTCAAATAAAAATCAAAGCAAATAATAATAAAACACATCAAAACACCACAAACACCATAAAATTTCTTATTCTATCTCCTACCTTGTAGTTGTTTTCGTACTGCGGTCCGCCAACTAGCCCCTTTTAGATGTTGCCGTCTGCTAGGTCCTCCGTCTATCCATTAACTCCATGGTCGAATCCCCATGTGTACCATACATGCTTCTACTCCAAGAACTCTTCTTTTATAAATTCCAATCAAAATATCCAATCTCCAAATTTCGTTCTTTTTATTGCAAATAAATTCTACTACACAAACCTCGCGTTTATCCTCATCCAAACAATTTTCAAATTCCACTACTTCTCGTGCATCCAAACAACAATCTATGTACTTACATCTCAGCTTTACTATTTAATAATAACGCTTTATCAGCTTTTACGTAAACTTTATTTAATTAGACTGCACTAATTCACTTGGAAGTAAACTAGCTATATCACAGATGGAATAAAAGAGAGCGAGACCCACACTACAGAAGCTTGACGCGACGCTCTCAGCGTCGTTAAAAATGCCTTGTAACTCGAGAGTTTTTCGGCTTGTAGATATTGTTGTTTCTTGAGTTATTGTGATATTTCTATCGGTTGATCTTCTTAATTAATAAATAAATATATAAATTTGTAGGATTGGATCCCAAAAGACCTGCTCCTGGAATCCTCTTGATTTTCTGCAGTGGGCAGTTTCTCGGATCTACCCCTTAGTTGTCCCCCAACTACACAGTATTCCGGATCCTGCGTTCACTGGCCTGTAGTTTTCGCCTAACAGGACTGGCTACTCGCCACAAACCGCTCTATCGTCAGGTAGCTCGTCTAAACAGGACTGACGGATGTGCATCCCCGACGACTTCACTTGTGTACCCATTCCTCGGCACCCCGCATAGCTGGAGAACTCCCTCAGGACGTCACCGTTCCGCTGCCCACCTTTGATCGCCCGAAGGCGGTGGTCGGAATACGTGAGCTGCTACCTCATCAGCGTCTGGGCAGTAACTCAGCGAGACCCATCTCCGTTACTGATTATATAATGCAAACTGCCTCTCTCCCTGTTTACAAAATAGCACGTATACATGTTTAACCGATACTTTATTTTCCCCAAAAATCGCCAACGACCGTCGATTTTTCGTAATTTTTAATAACACAACACAACAGTGCGTGATAATCCATTTAAAACCGTCAACTGTCGTTTTAAATTTTCCCGATTAGCCTGTACTCCTCGCTTGATACACGCCTTAAACTTCAAGCAAACATCATTTATCTTCCTTGTATATATCGCTTTATCGCACACATATGCCTCTACCACCTGAATTTTTAGCCCTTCTCGTTTAATTTTTACCAATCATCTCGCTTGGCTCCATTTCCCACTTTTTTGAGCGACACGTGCTTGCTTACAACTATCCTTAAAATTATCGATTTTTGATTCCCTTCTTCTGGATATACTTTGTGTTTCTCTCTTGTACTCATAGCCTTTTATTCAATCTTGATCTTTTCTTTGCTCCTTCCTACTCTATATCTAAGATCAAAAATCAATATTTTAACTAACGTATACTGTGTTTACATCAATTCTGTATGATTTTGTTTACTTCTTTGTCTGCTTTAATTCCAACGGCTGTTCTTTCCAATAACCTATTAAGTTTGTTTGTAGCAACTCTACTAAGAAATATATCTCTCCCCTTGTTATTTGTAACGTGTTGGTTTTTACGTTTGAAACCTAGAAATCGTTATTTTTAACATACTGAATGCTTTTAAAACTGTTCCTTAGTACTTCATTATCAATCCAATATGCTATAATTTTACCCCAAATTATCATTTCTTATTTTCTTTATTTACATACATGCTATAAAACATAGTCCCTAACTAAATCCAATTAAGATAAATTATTCCTACATTAATCACGCGTTAAATTAAATCGATATTCCCCTATTGTTCACTATTTAAGATAGAAAATAATTGTTGAAAATCTTTTAACTAAATAAATTTATTTTACTGTATCCAATCGCTTTCAACCCGATGTGTTTACTTATGTCCTTATGTATTCTATTGACCCTTTTAATTACACGATAATATATATATATATATATATATATATATATATATAACTTAATTTCTTGACCTTTAATTGAATATAGTATATAAAACTCTTGGGAAACAGGTCATTTATTAATATCATCTATAAAAAATTTTAATTTTTGTACATTACGCGTTTCGGTTGATCAAGCAACCTTGGTCACATGAATAAAATAGAATTATGACAAACTGCTAATAAAGTTTACAACTTATTATGTTACACTAGATTCTTGACGTTATATGTTTGAGTACTGGAGCTCTTTAATATTAAATATAAAGAGCTCCAATACTCAAACATATAATGTCGAAAATCTAGTGTAACATAACAAGTTGTAAACTTTATTAGGAGTTTGTCATAATACTATTTTATTCATGTGACCAAGGTTGCTTGATCAACCGAAACGCGTAATGTACAAAAAATTAAAATTTTTATAGATGATATTAATAAATGACCTGTTTCAAGAGTTTTATATATATATATATATATATATATGTATATATATATATATATATATATATATATTGCTGTGGTATCGTTGCAATAACCCGGTGTCCCCTTATTGTGAAATAAAAAAGTTAAAATTTTTCTTTTTGTCAATTTTAATTTTTAATTTTTAATAGCTCGGCTAGCTCAGTTTTAACCACGCGCGGAGCTTGGGACAATACGACAACAAAAATTTATTTTTTTTTAGCTCTACTTCCTATGTCTTTAAGTCAAAACACCATTAAGCACAATTACTATAATATTCTCAAAATATTTACAATGTATAAAACGTTTAAGAAATCTTTGAATAGAACCTCCTTTTAATAATTGAATTAAATTCTTTCAATAATCATCATTCCCGTTAATTAAACAAAAAGTCAACAAAAATCACCCTTACTATTATTATTTAAAGCCCTATGAACGTTCATTAAACTTCCTTCAATCTTTAGGTAATTTATAACGTGTACTAAAACGATCTTTGTTGACCCTCACATAAAGTTTTCATGAAAGCAATGTTTAAAATATTCGTAAATAAAAATACAACAAAATGTTCAGATTGGCTAACCTGTGGTCTCCAGTTCGAATCAGTTCCTGCTCCAACTGCTCCCGTTTCAGCTTAGTACTTTAAATAGTTTAACGTTGAATCCAGATCTACTTCAGATATGGTTTGCGTACTTCTTGGTATAGCTTCTCTTGATTAATTCAAAAATTATATTAGAGTCCTTCCTGATCGGATCCAGTAATTGTTTAGATGCCTATTATGTTTCCTCGTAGGATCCAGCATTGTTTAAATATTTGTTGTATTTCCACATCGGATCCAGTAATTATTCGGAGTCCTTTTGTTAATGTAACACAGAATTTATTTAAAAATAAACTTTTGTTATTTACCTTTTTAAGGATTAAAACGACGAACCTCATTTAATTATGCACTATCACCATTATATAATTTATTAACTATCAAATCACTTCTAATTCTTTCACGTAAATGTTTTCTTTTAGGTGATGTGAATCATGCCTAAATTCAAGTTTAACTGATTTGTATACAAATTCGGTCGTATTTAAAAGGAACGCCTTTCTGTTGACAAGCGCAGAGTTCAGCGACTAAAAGCTTTGTACGTGATTCTTACATGCAAGATTTTGGGTATTTCTACTAATTTTTGTTGTATATACGAAATTGATGCGCTATTTCCTGAACGTAGGATTTCAAGTGATATGTGAAGACGGTAAGCAGCCTATGGCTGCCAAGTTCCCCCAGCACTTGAACATTTTCCGAATTAATAGTTTTTTCAATATATATTTTCGTACAATCAACACTGGTTGAAAATATTTCACGGCCAACACTTGTAGTTGTTTATAATAATCATCAGATTTAAGCGCACTTATTTTTTCGTCATTAGGTTTCTGTCTTGAAACTGGTTGGACTTATTTATCTTCTGAGCTAACTTACACAGTTTCCTGAAATTCCCACAACAGCATATATATATATATAGCTCGGTTCCACTTCTATTGTTTTCTAATTATATGCCTTTTTACACCGAGATTCAATAGTATGTGAAAGGGGTTAAGCGGCATGTGGCTACCAAGATGTTCTAACATGTAGACATTTGCCGAATTAATAGTTTTACGGTAAATACTTTCCCACAATAAACATTATTCGTGAATATTGCATAACAAATAACTGTAGTTGCTTATAATAATCATCATGTTTAATTAAAGTTATTTTTTCGTTAATAGTTTTTTCTTTGTGGGACTGGTTAGATGCGTACCTCGATTGATTTCTATTCTGAGCTAGCTAGCCTACACATTTCCCTGAAATTCCCACAGCCTACATCTTTCACTATCTGTGTGCAATAGTCTAACCTGGATCTACCTCTACTTCTCTTTTTCCTATCTCTGCTTCTAATATATTCCGCACTATTCCCTCATATCTTAGTATGTGGCCTATCATCCTATCTCTCCTATTTTTTATTGTTTTCCACATATTTATTTCTTCCCCCACTATTTCTACTACTTCTTTGTTCTTAACTTTGTATGTCCATGGCATCTTCACCATACGTCTGTAGCACCACATTTCAAAGATTTCTACATTTTTCTTGTCCGCCTCTCCTACTGCCCAGGCTGTGTACAGTGCTATGCTTCACACATATGTTTTAAGTAATAGTTAAATAGTTTCCTTGTTTCTATGTTTGTTGTCTTTGAACACAGTTCCTGTTTTTTATTAAATGTAGCACGACCTTGTGCTAATCTTTGTTTTCTATCTTTTATGCTTTTCCCATCTTTCGCTATTTGGCTTTGTCCCGTTCGTATTTATAGTTAATTCACTGTTAGTTATAACATAATTATAGCATATGAATAATTGATAAAAAATGCACAATGTACTCTGCAATAACCTTATCTAACCTATGATAATTGATTTTGTTACGTGTTTCAATTATCCCAATTTGCTCGTGCAGTTCAATGTTAGCTTGTAAGTAACCTCACATTTGCCTCGCGCACATTAAATGTCATTAGATTTGTCGCGATTCAGCCTTCAAGCTACTCTGGGTTATTGATGTACCGCTAAAACTTAGTTAAAAGTGTTATGTGCGGCGCAATGGTTCTTATAAGACATATACGACCCTCCCGTGAAAAGTCGACTTTTTTACTACTAGTTCTTCGAACACCGCTAAATCTAATAACTCAGGTAAGTATTTGAATGTTTCCGCTATTCTTATTGTTTCCGTATACACGTCCACTTATTTCACCAACTGTGGTAATCGAAGTTAACCACCGCATTAACAGGCTTCCTAGGTAGCAGAAATCCTTAACCTTTTGTAAGTTTTCGTTACTTATTGGTATTCTTGTTTTTGAATTATTGTCCCTTTCTTTGCATACTAGTACTTTAGATTTATTTTTGTTAATTTTCATATTGTATCTCTCTGTTAGAACTGTTTCCGTTTCATTAAGAGCAACTTCTAACTCTTCTTTGCTAGATGTTAATACCGCTATATCATCTGCATATCTAAGCATATCAATCTTTTGCCCCTGCATAATAATTCTAAATGTCTTTCTCTATTTGACAGTATTCATTACCTCTTCAATGTACAAGTTAAAAATTAATGAAGATAGGGCACGTCCCTGTCTCACCCCTTTCCTAATATTTAGTTCTCTAGGTTGCTGTTCTAATTCTATTACAGCTGTTTGCTCACTGTATAAGCTACGTACTATCCGTCTATCTCTAAAACTCATTTTAATCTATTTGAGTATTTTGAACATTTTTTTCCATTTTACATTGTCGAATGCTTTTTCCAGATCTACAAACCCCATATACACGATTTCCTCTTTTTATATTGTTTTCTCCATTATCCCCGTCAGAGCTAAAATAACCTCCCGTGTTCCCATGCTTTGTCTATATCCAAATCGATCTTCTCCTAGTATTTTTTAGCTCGTTTTTCTATTCGTTTTTGTACAATAACCTGTATCGGTCATAAAATGTAAACCATACCAGAGAAGTAATGTTCCAAACGTGTCTGCACAAGGGTAAAATACAATACTTTTAACGTATGAACATCTAAGAAATGTTTCGAAGAACGTATTATGAATCCGACCATTTTATTTGCAACAAAATTGTTTGTAATACATATGCATTAAAACAGTTTGCTATAAAAACACACATCAAGATCTCTTATTTCATGACAATATATTAACGTATCGGATTCGACAGTATAATCAAATAAAAGATACAACTCTACGTTTAGAAATATTCAAACATTTTCTCTGCACACCATTCACTCAAAAGATTAAGATTATGTTGCAGTCCGTTACAATCAGCATGCGTATTAACGGGCGCAAAAATTTTCACATCATCTGCAAACCCTTTTCGGATGGACCTGCACCTTTCCGAGGTTCTAGATTACTAGAACGTGTAAAATGCTTGCGTGTTCTAATGAGCTATAGAACCAAACTACAGGTCCTATCAAAGTAGTAGGGTCGTTAGTGAGGAACCAGACTAAGACAGGTCCCCGAAAGAGGGCAGCGGCTCTTTCGGTACTTAGGTTGGCAGAGACTATAGGGGACGGCATGGCAGTCTAAGACATGCTACCGCGATGTGGAAGGCAACGGGAAACCACCACATTACCTCCCAAGTACATAGTGCATTTACATTTCCAATGCTGCACCCAAAGGTACTACATTGGCCAGGAGGCGAGTTTTTTGTTGCCTGGAAAATTTAGAATTTTGCCGAACCCTTGCCGTTCCAGGCAAGGTAGGGATCTTTAACGTGCGTAACAACACTCACACACGGGACCTCCATTTAACCTCTCATCCGAACGAGGGCGTAATTTTTGTGAAAAATGCTCACCTGTCATTTTTCAAGCAGTCGGCCGTGTCGAGATTCGAACCCAGGACCTTGGCCTCCCAAGTACACACCGTGCCTAAATTATAATAAAATGATGGTATTCCCTGGGGTAAAAGATTTCGTAGTTAAAATAGTCTCCCATTCGGATCTCCGGGAGGGAGACTACTTTGGAAGATGCGACTGGAGAGGTTAGAATAAGAGTCATTAACATTTTGCAAGTCGGAGTGTGGAATGATAGAAGCATAAAGCAAGTCGTAAGCCAGAGAACCTAAAAATCGAAATGAATAGGTTAGCACTAGACACAGTAGGGATCAGCAAACTTCAGTGGCCAGAGGCGGGGGATTTTTGGAGTGGATACTTCAGGGTAATTCATACAGGAGCAGAGGAACGAGATTCTTGTGTGGGGATAGTTATGCGAAAAAAGATGTGTAGAAAATTACTTACAAAGGAACGAAAGAGTACTCATGGTTAGAATAGAATCTAAACCGGTAAACGCAGTAATAATACAAGTATACATGCCCACTTCTAGCTACAGTGACGAAGACGTAGAAGCGATCTATAAAGATATCGAAGACATATAAAGATACGGAAAAGGATATGAAAATTAAATAATTACGGGGGATTTTAATGCAGTGGTAGGTGAGGGTAATAAAGAATCGGTAAAAGGTTTATTTGGTTTAGGCACGACAAACGACAGGGGAAATCGGCTGGTAGAATTCTGCAACAAGAACACTTAAATCATCACAAACACATTATTTCAACATCATGCTAGGAAACGATATACGTGGAAGATGCCAGGAGATATAAGAAGATATCAAATAGATTACATTCTTGATAGACAACGGTTTAAGAATGAAGTAAAAGACTGTAGATGCTACACAGAAGCAGATACAGACATTGACCACCACATCGTAATTATGAAGGCCGTACTTAAATTAAAAAATTTAAAAAAAAAACGGAAAAATGCACGTTGACTTAGAGAAACTAAAAGATATGGATATTCAAGAAAGATTCGAAAAAAAGTCAAATGAATTGCTGACAGATTTCGGGAAAATATTTGATACTAAGGAAGTAGAAACATAATGGAATAACATTAAATCCAGCCTAAACATGGCGGCCAGAGATATTCTGGGGTATACAGCAAATAAAAATAAGAAACCATGGATAACAAAGAATATACTGAATTTAATAGAGGAAAGACAAAGATATAAAAATAAATCAAACGAAACAGGAAAACAAAGATGCAAAGCCATAAAATGGGAAATTATTCGCAAATGCAGGAAAGCTAAAGAACAATGAATAGAAGAAAAGTGCAAAGAAGTACAAACTAAAATGGAAGCAGGAAAGACAGATGAAGCTTACAAATTAATTAAAATGAATTATAGGGATATTAAACCATATAGCAAAAATATAAGGGACGCGAGAAGAAACGTAATTATAGAAAATGTAAAGAAAGTGGATAGATGACAAGATTATATAGTGAATTTATACGCAGGAGGGGAACTAACTGCATTAGAACAGGAATCAGACATTGAAAATGATGACTTGGGATATCTTATAATCAGAGATGAGTTTGAATTAACATTAAAGGGTCTGAAAAATGGTAAAGCGCCGGGTACAGATAAGGTGCAAGCAGTAATTCTAACAGCCGCTGGACAAGCAGTAACAGATCGTCTCTTCCAACTTGTAAGGTATATGTATGAAACAGGCGAGATACCCAAAGATTTCAAACGTAACATCATAGTAACTATACCAAAAAAGAAAGGTGCGGATAGATGTAAAAATTTTTGAACAATAAGTTTAACAGTATACGTATCAAAAATATTAACTAGAATTGTACAAAGACAAATGGAAAAACGAGCTGAAGTAATACTAGGAGAAGACCAATTTGCGTTTAGGCGAAACAGGGGAACACGGAAGGCTATTATAGCTCTGAGAGTGATAATGGAGAAAACAATAAAAAAAGAAGAAAGCGTGTATATATGGTTTATAGATCTGGAAAAAGCATTCGACAATGTAAAATGGAAAAAAATGTTCGAAATACTCAAAAGGATTAGAATGAGTTTTAGGGATAGACGAATAGTACATAGCTTATACAAAGCTTCGACCCTTGGGGTACTCCTGACGTAGCCATAAAGGAAAGTGAGGAGAAATCATTATATTGAACAATTTGAGTACGATTTAAACCATATAATTAGAGAATTACTAAAACCATAACTATTTAATTTATTAAACAATAGCTCATGGTGGATGCGATCAAAGGCTTTAGACATGTGACGTCTACTTGGTTTCGAGTATCTAACACCTCTGCAACAAAACTGATCAAAACTGTATAGATTTGTTATTGTTGATCGATTTTCAACCAATCCGTGTTGGTACGGTGATACAATGTTTTTGATTAAGCTGTAAACATATTTATATGCGATTTGAAATGAAAACTTTCTGACTGTGTACACGAAATTTTTTCAACAAAATCCAAAAACAGTATTCTCGTGTAAAAATAATATAATAGTTATAAATATAAAAAAATTTACAGCAGAGCGCTTTCGACGTTAGCCATATTCGGTGTCATGTCCAATTATTTTAAAAATTTATATTTCATCAAACTACTTAAATAAATAGAGATCATTTAAATTATGTAACTAATATCACATCATAATAGACCAGTTAACAAATTGATTGTTCCAATATAAATGAATTACATCTTGTCTACGTCGTTGATGAATGCGATTGACTCGAGAATTTTAGAAAAGCTTAAAATATAACAATACGCCTGTAATTTTGAACATCACCAGCTTCACTACCTTTATGTACAAGACATACGCGGGCTATCTTCCACCTGCATGGAAAGGTTTCAGTTTTTAGTGACAAATTTGAAATCGCATTTAGTGGGCGTATAAAAAATGATTTCACAATATTTTATTAAGTAACTCGGTACTTGGTAAAGACCTGACTGTTTATTTTTCAATTATTAAATGGTCTCTCTTACTCTAATATTATTTTCGGATATATATTGAATATTTACATTGGCACTAGATAGATTGACTGCTATGTTTTTACTATCGTTATCTAACGTGATTGTGTTTAGATAATTCTCACTTACAATATCTCGTGGGTTAGCATAAACTGCACCATTTTTATGAATCTTTCCCGGAATATGAGTTTACCATTTTTTGCTGTAGTGAAAGACCAAAACTATTTGCCACCATTTGTGATAGATATTTCAATTGTAACTAAATAATCGGTGTAAGCTGTTCTGAGTTGATTTTTTTACTAAAGAGCATAGCCTTTTTAATTCGTCCAAGTGATACCGAGATTTAATTTTCTTGCAGTTTTTAAAAGCCTTGCTTTTTATTTTAATATTTCTTATTATCTTTCTTATAATCTTATGAATAAACTATCATTTAAATACGTATTGTATACAGAATGGTCTTAGCTCGTCTTATCCTTTCTTGCAAATACCGTCCTTTGTAGAACACGACAACATTTACTTATAAATTCAGTGTCCAATCATAGTTGAAAACTCAACTTTCCAAACCTTACACTTTAGTGAAAAACCTTTTTCAAACGCATTGAAACCGTAATAAAAAGTATTGTAATCAAAATCAAGACTTCAAACAAGGTTTTTCGCAATAATGTATAGAAAATAGAAACGCATATGACATTGTAACCTCTTCTTTTTACCCGCTTAATTTATTCCATCACAAGTTTTTAGGGTACAAAGTATGTATGTAACTTTAGATGATATACTTTAAAGACGCCAAGCTATTTTATATTTTTCGCCGCCGGCACCGACGCATTATATTTACATATTTGAAAATCTATAATGCCCTGTCCTCGCTTTATATCAATCTACATTCACTCCCTTCTTTGATGTGGTACAAAGAAAATTTTGACCAATTTACATATTTATGCAAGCACCCTTTTGCTTTATAATTCCATAAAAAGGGACGGTTTGCTCGTGGTGACGACGAGTAATGAATGATAATCTTTTGCACATTTCTCACTTTACCCAACGTTAATTGCTATTGCTAAATTGTTTAAGTAAAAAAAATGTATACATGTTCTTAAAATATACTGATTAGCGATGCAGATTAGCAACGCGACATCGCATCGTGCTTCGCTATAAAGAGCGAACTTAGCCCTTGTAACATCTTGCCTGGAGCTTGCACTTCAAAACTCTATTTCGTCATCACCTGACACCCTCTAATTATGTATTTTGTACCGCGATTCTGACACGTTGTACCCCTGCTTTGTTCTTAATGCGCCTTGGGGTTGATAATAAATATGTAAAACTATTTCAATTTAGTATGTAGAATATTAATACTCACTGTGGGATTTTACAAGGGATGATCGCGATTTTACGCTCAAGTAAACTGTATATGAAAATTTGAAATTAAAAGGGATTGTTGTTTTTTCTGTATTAAAGGATTATTTTTTTATTCAGTTTGGTGATTCTATTTTCCATGCATGTTCACATTACGCATTAGGTTGATTCTAAACTGAATTCTCTTGCAAGAGAAATTTTTTATCATCAACTACTTTGCTAATTGGATGCAATTTTTCAAGCCACGTGTTCTGCGACATTTGATTCGCGTCAGCATACCTGGCATATATTGTTTATAATCTGTGTAAGATATTCAAGTTATGGTCTACCTTTGCAATTTTTCCCAACTACCTCTTTTTCTTGTCAATGACACTAGTTCCGGAGGTGTCAAAGGGTAGACTATCAATCGATCCTTTCTCTTAACTATAATTTCCCCAAAAGTCGGTTTTCACTTCACTTTGGTGCCTCTTTCTTTATTATTCTGTTTGTCCATCTAATTTTAAACATTTTGCTATATTACTGCATTCATTAGCTTCAATCCCTCCCACATAGAACCTGTATCACAATCATACACATATTCTTAATAACTTTCTTTGTATATTTCGATTAATGTTTGATACGACAAATTAAATCCTCGGAAGAATGATTTCTCCGCTATCATAATTTTGCACTTTATATCGCTTTTAATTGTTCAATTTTTAGTAATTCTACATACTATTTGACAAAATTTCTTGACTTCCACAAATCTATCCAGCTCTATTGTAAACAAAAAATTATTCCTTCGTGAGTATCAGATAGTAAATTGGACCACCATAAATCATAAACCCTTACCTGATATCACAAGGTCGATAATTTCTTATTAACAATGAAAGCCCAAGGTCAAGTTGGATGGAAAACGGCTTGAGGAAAAGAAAAACTCTTTAGACATAAACGGCTAGTAGAGTGTTAGCTCTGGGTAGATGATGAGCTTGGGTCATGGGTTGTCAAATGACTAAAAATATAGATAACGAGCGCCACCGTATTTTTCAATACAACAACCTACAAAAATTATCTGTGCTTGTTTTAGGGAAATGCGGAAACCTTAAATCTACACCACTAATATAGCCACAAAACCTGAATTTCACCTTTGTAAAGCACTTACCAAAATCTCAATTACCAGATGTCATACAGATGTCTCGACTTAACCTGTGAACAAACAAGTGCACAACATGGACACGGTTTGTGTCCTCAAAAATATTTACCAAAAATAAAATAATAGAATTTAAGTTCCAAAAGTATACACCCAGGGTATTTGTTATCATTACACTCAATGTTTGCTCATGAATGACCAATAAATCTTACTTGAATTTTTTAATAATAAAAGAGTTGTGCAAAAACGGATTCTATTTGATTAAATTCACTTGATTTGTTTTAACATAGTCTGGTTCATCTAATATGTTTATAGAACAGAAAATTAATATGGTTTTGTATTAAAAAAAAATATAAAGATATCTAAATGGAATAATTCTGAATAAATTTACTAAAAAATTTGAGCACTCTTAATAATTCATATTACATATATTAGTCTTTAGCCATCTGTAGTACTACGTTGACTTCACAATTAAATTTAATTATTTAAGTTCTCATAAAATTGCATCTTTCAACATAGAGTTAGTATTACTTAATATGTATAAAAAGAATCATCACGTTGTTTAAGAATCAAAGTACATGACCTCAAAATTGCTAAATATATTTTTAAATTAGAGTAAAATAACAAGTGATATTTAAATTGGATAATTAGATATTTTTGACATTATATGTCAATAACAAATTTTTCAGTGTAGTTAACGCTATCTGTTTGTGAAATAATTACGATAAGCAAACTGCATAGCCATCTTTAAAAATTTTGCAAGGTTACAAATTTATAACGGAATCTTTCTTTTACTAAATAATTTTTAAGTTACTTAAATCAAGGCAAAGCTTCAACCTTCTATGTTTCGTAAAACTTTTAAATAATTATAAATGTGATTAAAGACTAAATATCACTCACGTGTCAAAGTACAGTACGACCAAAAGAAATTGAACTATGACATCAAATGTGGGATATTCCATAACCATCTGCGATGCACAAACAGGAAACTTATGATTACGAATGAATTTATCGCTGGAACTATAAGAAATCTTCTGAACAAAACATTATTTAACCAAACCAATTCCTCCTTAAGTACATCCTATACATTTCTTGTATTTCGAATCTCAAACTAAATTTTCTTTTCAGCATTATATATGACAATTACGATATTAATTCCTTGATATTATCTTCATCTTTGATATTAACTGTATCTTTGATATTAACTGTATCCTTGATATTAACTGTATCCTTGATATTAACTGTATCCTTGATATTAACTGTATCCTTGATATTAACTGTATCCTTGATATTAACTGTATCCTTGATATTGCATGTTTTAATGATGGGGGAACCTCTAATACTTCGGCCAGCAGGAATCGATTGAACAGCTACAGGTGGAACACAAAATGAAATCTGCACGCTACAACTGCCCAGAACCACATTCCGACACGAAGATTAAAACAATTCTATCTTCTTGCGGAACGTATTACATGCCACGTGCCTGGACACCACCATCTTGACCTTTCTATGCCGCTGATAGCAGCTTACCTGTTCAGACGCTGATAAAAAAGTGCCACGAAATGACAACTCAACGAAGCTTATTGTAGCAGCTTAGACCTATAAAGCGGAGGAGCATATATGCTATTGTAAATTTTATGAATTATTTTTAGTGATCAAAAATTTATAAATTATATTTTTATTTTATTGCGATATTATATTAGATTAATAAGCAAAGTGCAACTGCGTAAAAAATGCGTTACACTATTTGTATTTGAAGAGATGCACTTTATTATTTTACTACGTATCAATACACTTCTTTTAATTTTATTTATTTTCATGTTGTAGCTCAACTTCGAAACCTTATGCATACTAATTATGGTTACTAATCAACAAGGTCCCTGGACTGATTGTGCGATTGGCTAAAATCGCATGTCGCACTCAAACTTTAGAATAAATATTGTAACGAAAACTCTATTTTGTAGTAGAATTCATTATTCTAGCGTTTGAACATTGCGGTTATATTCCGTTTATGATCGGATTTAGACGTGTATAGCGCCTGTGCGCTAGGGAACAAACATTATTATTGATTAGGCTTTTGAGGTTATGTTAATTATTTTGGCCGGTAATGGCGTCTGCATTTTTTATGTATTTATGTGTTTGATTTATGTATTTAATAAGTAATAGAATGTGTTATGTCCAATCTAGTTATTTTCTACAAGTTCCAAACAAAGCGTTAGCCATTTGCCTACAATTTACAATAACAAATGTTCTTCATTTTCAAACTGATTCCACAAGCCTCTTTAGCAACCTATAGTTACAATCGAGTTTGCTACAAGCTCTCCCAACAACTTGTTTTCAGCTAATGGCTAGCAGTACAAGTATCTTCTTCTTATCGCTACAATACTATCTTCTAAATTATCTACTATCCAAGCACTAATTATTAATTTATATTACCGCTACAGTAACTTATATCAACATTAGCGTACTTTATATTGACAGTGGTTTATATCTCATCTTTTAAAGCTTTAAACTATGACAGGTATCGTAATCAAAGTTCCAATCGGAACTCATATAAAAATTTCAATTAAAACAGAACTGCAGAATCCTTTAACGGCAATTTATACTTTATCCTATTATTCTAAATTATTCTAAAACATGTGGAAATTATGCAAATAATATCATTGAGATTGCTTGCTGTACTCTGAATAACTTTTATATGCAAGACCTTTGTACCCGTCAATCAAATTTATCTAGAAAGTGTAACGCCGTAGAGGACCATCGATCATCCTTTTTGCAGAATCGCCATGTTTACGTTCTAACCTAATTATTCTGATTACAGGCACACTGTTCGGCACTACACTGCTCACTCTTAAAACTGCTATGCCTCAGAACATTCTGTGACTTCGACGTCCCCTGTGGAGGTAAGAACAATCAAAACCATTTTTGCAGTTGCCATGTTGATTAAAGAAGCAATCCGCACTTTCTGTAGTAGGCACCGTGCCATTTGGATTGTAACCAGGCTCTAAAATCTGAACCTTGGTTTCCTGGAACAGTACCTCTAGCATATTTCGTACCGTATAATTTAACTAAGGACCGCTACATTTGCGGCCACGTCCTCACATCTCCACCCGAAGGTACTACATTAGGTTTAAATACGAATAATTACGTACTTCGTATAAATCTAACTTCAAAATCAATTAACTGTTAAATATACTTTATAAACTAAAACTAAAGTTAGTATTTTAATAATAGTAACCATCACGTCAACATGATACTAGCAAAAGTAAAAGGAGAGGGGGGCCCGTAATACTATATAGCAGCCGCCTGCTCTGCTCACCGGTGCAGCCTGAAGGGTGGATTTAAAACTATCAAAATCTAGCTACATTAGTATTTACTAATGGATTCGAATTTTTAAACGTACGCCAAATTTATATAGCTTATGCATCTATTTGTTCCTAATGTATAAATTAACAATATTGTCCACCATAGTCTAAGTAATTTATTCTAGCTTTAGCCTAAATTCGCCTCTAATGTTCGTTATCGATATCTAACTGGTAGTGCATGGAATAGCAAAGAAGCATCCCTAAAATTATCAGGTGCAGTCGCATAAGCATTATGTCGGTCAGCGCCATCACACTAAAACGTAATGGTTCACAATTAATTTCAAAATTTACTTATTAATATAAATCAATGACTATGCTACTACAGCCTCCACAATATTTATAAATACCTTGTGTATAAAATTCTCCAGGTTCCGAAGATATGGCCGTCTACCTACACCTAATTGTCCCTTAATGCTAAGGGGAAATGGGTATGATAGTTAAAGTTCTGGTGAGTATGCACTAAATGCCCCGCGGGATCATAATCACTATCACCTTTAAGTCTTGTGGAGATGCTCTAATTTAATTCCTTAGTTTAATTGATTTATTTGGTTGGTTTGAGTTATTTAAAAATCTGATTTGGTATTGTTTTTTATTAGCCCGGTTTAAAGTTTTAAATTAATACCCGATGTTTTTACCGCGCATTTTAGGAAAGACGGTGACTGATTTAGTGTGAAATTCATCGTGCATATTTAGATATTAGGGTGTTTTGTTTTTATGTATATATTTTTGTTGCATTTTTTATTATTATTCTTGTAAATTAAGTTATATCGTGCCACAAAATAAATGTTAGGCTAAGTTTAAACTACCTTGCACTGCAAATTTTAAGCGACCTCCCCCTGGGTTTACAGCCGGTTCTCAGCTTCGTCATGCAACCTTTCTCGCAAATTCTTTCACGGGTACCCAGAACGACCTCTGGCTACCCACTCCCTGAACTTCTTCTAAAGCTATGGGCCATTCCAGCCGCTCCACAGCTAGTTTCCTGTCCGCCAACCTTCTGTTTTCCATCTCGAGTGGGCAGTCAAATAGCACGTGCTCGGCGCATCCTGCGCCTTCACTGCATTTGCAGCGGACGTTCTCAGTCAATCTGAATCGTCACAGATAGGTTTTCACTGCAGCTCCTTTGGCTATTTCATCTACCCTATTGTTTCCTCTATTGTCGGCATACGACCTAACCCAATAAAACTCCAAATTCCAAAACTGAAGAACCGTGTGCGCTATTTTCTAGACGTCCCCCGCCGATCTGTCGAGTTGTTCATATTTAGCAGAGTATACAGGGCGGATTTGCCATTGCTATTGGTAAAGCACCCACTTGTGCCTGAGTGGTTGATCATTTACTTACTCTATAGCTACCTTATATAGTTACCAACTCGCATTGAAAGATTGTGCTCCAGTCCGCAAGTTTAATTTAAAATCGAAACACTTCCCTTTCCTCCATATACACAACAAACGCCGCTTCTGTTTGCCTATCGTTTATTCGTGACCCATCCGTACAAATCCTGATCCCGTCGCGTTTTGATCGCCTTCGACATCTGCCGGATGCCATAGTTTAGAAATAACGATATTCCTCTCAATTACGTTTACTTTTGAAATATTGCACGTACGCCTTCAACTTTAACTTGTTATCTAATTTAACGTCGAGGTATGTGATCGCTTCCTTGAACGGGATCTTTTCCTGTCCAAGTTCTAGCCTAGGAGACGTCATCCGGGTTTTGTTACGAAATAAAGCGCCTGCGACTTTGTCGTGTTGAACTTCAACTTGACCTCCTGTGACCATTTGTGCAACCTACTCAGCACCTCATTCGGTTTTGTCCACATTTTCATTAACAATATGGAGTTGATAACCAACAACGTATCATCCGCGAACTCAACAATAGTGCATCATTTGGGCAATTTAACCGTAAAGATGCCGCTTTCAGAAAACGATTTCCAGAACGTAGGACCAGAGCATCCCGAGATCATTCCCTTTTCACTGTTCACAACACAACTTCACCCGAAATTTCAACATGTGGCAATCGTCCCGAGAAATAACTTTTGACCAATGACATCAGGTTTCGTAGACAATGCCTGCGTCCCAACTCCCAAACAATAGATGGCCAGCATCAAATGCTCTTGAAATGTCTAACACCACGACGACGCATTACTCTTTTGCCTCCCTCTCCAGCGTGATTTTTCCGACTACTAAGTCGATAGGCGACTGACTCTCCACAAATCCAAATTGCCTATTATTAAAACCGCCGCCATTTCCCACAATGTGCTCAACACGCGATCCAAAGCTTTCCTCAGTACCGGTAGCAACCTAATTAGACGATAGCTGCCCGGGCCTGACTTATCTGCCTTTTTAAGTTTAAGGATAACTTTCACGTTCTGGACTTTCCAGCATTGTGGAAACATGCCCTTCTCCACCAAGCAAAGATTAAACAATCCGGTAAAAACACTTGGGGCTAACAGACACTCCTCCAGATCTGCGTCTGAGGTGATTCCGACGTTCCCTGGTGGCCTTCTTAGGGTTCATCCTCTTAATAGCTCTAACACCTCGTGAGCTAGGATTGCCTAATCGGCACCTGCTCCTTGAGCCTCTATAACTTCCCGACATTAAATCGTGCTACCTCTCATCTTCCACTGTATTGTACGATAACAATAATTTTCAGCAAATATTCTGCTTTGGATTTAAAACCATTTGCTATTTGTTATTACTTTAAAGCATTACCTTGTCGGACCTCAGTTTCCAATTACAAATGATCTTCAACATCTCATGCGAGGCTGCAATAACACCTACAAAACCTCTGTCGCTATGTCCCTCAAACGTAGGTGAATCATTGTCATTGATCACGCTAAAATCCCATTCCGCCAAAAGATCAGTTCACATCGCTTAAATCAACTGCATCGCCTGCATCGTCTGCGTCGCCTGCGTGGCCTGCGTCGGCTGCGTCGCCTGCGTGGCCTGCGTCGCCTGCGTTGCCTGCGTCGCCTGCGTCGCCTGCGTCACCTGCATCACCTGCATGGCTTGCATCGCTTACATCGCTTACATTGCTTACATGGATTACATCGCTTACATCGCTTTGGTCGTTGATCTAAGTATCCACTTATTGTTTAATTTTCAAATTACTTTCTGTGTGTATAAACTAAAGAGTAAGAGAGATACTGAACACCCTTGTCTGATATTTTTTAGATTTGTCTCTTTCCCTTAATCGTTTGCGATGATTATAACTTTGTTCAGGTAAATCTTTGTAATTACCTATTTGTTTTAATACTTTAAATGTATTTCTTACAATATTTCAAATTATCTTTTCTCTTACAAGTCATCAATTTTTTTTTCTAAATTTAAAGGCTAAATATTTTGTTCAATTCTCTATTATTCTGTATTTTACCAATTACGTTAGATGTATCACTGCATCTTCAATGTTCTTATATTTTCCAAAAACAAATTGGTCTTTTTTTACGAATCACCTACATGCTTTCAAATCTCGTGTAAAAAATGCGATTTAAAATCTTTGACGCACGCAACGTTAAGTTAATTACTCTAAAATTTTCATATCTATCTGTTTTAGCTCTCTTTTGCATTATTACAGAAGCATTGTTTGTAAAATTTGACGGTATTTTCCGAGTTTCATAATGTTACGGAAGAACCTTTATTGTGCTATTTCTCGTAAAAGTTTTTTTAATTCCTCAGATATGTCATCTCACTCACTGCTTGCTCATTATTAAATTTTTTAATGCTCTTTTGAATTACAATGTTAAAATCGGACCCTCTCTTTTATTCGTTTCGGCGTCTTCTTCTTTTTCTAATACCTCCTTTAACTGATTTTCTCTATATGACTCTTCAGTATATTGTAGCCTCCTGTGTACCTTTTCCTTGTAGCTGTAGTAAAACTTACCATCCTTCTTTAATAAATGATTAGTACTCCTTTTACTCCTATCAAAATATTTGATTACTTTTCTATATGTTTTCATTATACACATCCCCAGCTCATTTTTACCATACTGTTGTCATCGACCAACTTTAATATATCGTGTCTTATGTAAGGTTTTTTCAACTCGTTTGATTTTTCTAAAGTTTGTTTCTGATTATACATAAATTTCTTGTCTAATAGTTATCTACTCCTTTGTGATGTGGTTCCGCAAATTTTTTATTACTTGTCGTTTCTGCAATTTCTTTAAATTCCATTTCCATAATACACACCTTTTCGTTAAGTTTTTGAAACATAGTTGGCATTTCATCAAAAGAAATGTGATCAATATTCACAACTGCTTCTGGATACGCTTTGTCATCTTTTATTTGATATCAAAGTCACTGCTTTACCATGTTAATCTGGTATCTATGTCGATCTCGTGGATTCTTCCATGTATATAAGTTTTTTATGTGATTTCTTAAAAGAGTTATTTACAACTACTATTTTATATTTTGGGCAGAACTCCATATATCATTCTCTTCTGTAATGTCGTTCTACCAAAGCATACGCCCCTACAATTTGACCTCTTTCTCTTATTGTCTTTAGCTATCGTACTTTCATCCTCTTTTGCATCTTTTATTGATATCTTCGCTATCAAGCTTTACTTTTATTTTATTGTAATAGTCAGTTGTCGACGTGTAATCACACACTATCATAGTTGTAGTAGGTTTTGAATTTGTTATACACTATAGTTGCATGTTCTATAAATATCCTTTAGGGTCTTTAATACATGGTTTCATGTTTCCTTATATTTTTCAATCCGTAGACCAATTATTTTAATCATATACTAGTGTCTACGTCAATTATGATTGTTGAGAATTCATTTGATTTTTTCGTTATTCTAATATTTTTCAAGCCGTTTCTGGCTTCATATTGATTCAAACTCTGTTTGAGGTGTCCTTTGAACGCGCCCCACTTAAGAGTTGCTCGTGTTTTCCGATAATATGGGCGTTATAGTTATACAGGTACAAGTTGTTCGTTCGTGTGTGTGGCTGAAAGTAGAACTTTTCAATGTTCCAATCTTTAAATTCAAAATTGAAATACTTAAATTCAATTCCTAAAATGCAATAATTATTGTATTTTATCCAAGTATAAATTGTGTCGTGTTGTAAGCAGAAATTTACATGCAATTTTTAAATGCAGATAACAGGTAACGTAGTTGTAAGAATTAAACGTCGCCGTGTGGACTCAATCAACCTTATTTATCTTGTTAGAACACAGAAATTACTATAAAATATTTACGCTGATTTTACAGCATATCTTCCTGTCACCTGTTTAAAATTATTATGTATTGATTAAATAATGTGTGTACAAAACGTTGTCGTTCATTCTATTTTCCAGCTTTGGGACGCGTATCTGCGACCTGGTCCTTATCTATCGAAGGAAAAATTAATAAATAAATTTAACTGTAGAAATCACTACTCAGTAATTGAGAACAAAAAATTCGAAAATGGATTGGTAAAAAAAACCAATTTAGTTTTTATGGCCCTTCGATCCGGATGTTTGCAAAGTATTTATGTTACGTTTGAACGGCAGATGTTAAAAGTTATTTACTTTCATTGTTCCTACTTGCGAGCTCAAGATATTCCCAAAAAGATTAAATTACTTTATTCAAGGTTGTTACCTGTTGGGGTATTCAGGTATTATTGGAAAACCAGTTATTGGTGGGGGTTCCTTTAAGAAAATTTACGGTGTTCAAAATATTATTAAGATTTCTTTGTTGTATTTAAACTAGCTACTGATTTATTACATTATTAGTAAATATTCAGAAGTTAATGTAAAATGATTGATGTTATAAACAAAATGTTTTCAAATATGTTGTATATTTTTAATTGACGTTTCTGAGTTCACACGTATAATTATAATTAAGATTGTTTATGTTTTCTTTTATACAGGGTTGTAGCAAAAGTGTTACGACAATATTGTTGTTCCAAATATCAGAATAATCACTTTGTTAAAATTTGTAGCAATAAGAAATGTTATAAATTAGATTGTTCAAAATGGATGCTTTAAAAATGCACGTAAACATGCTAAGGCCATAATTACGCGAATTAGTAATTGGGTTGATATTAATATAGAAGTAGAAAATAAAATTTTTCTTTTTGAAAGTACAGTGAGTAATTTAAAGCAAAGTTTTGCAAAATATTCTGAAGTTCAAGACCAAATTGAAGATTTGCACATTGAAAACTCTGATATTGAAGATAGGGAATTAGTAGAAAATAATGTTTATGATTTAATTGCAAAAATTCAAAGAAAAATTCAGGGTCTTAGGGTTTCACAAGCCGTTCCAATTTATACAAATGATGTTTCTGTTGTACAAAATGGTAGTAAAATAGGTGTACGACTTCCGGAAATTTTTATTTCCCCATTTTGTGGTGATTACCAAAAATGGTTTCCATTTTACCAGTTATATTCCTCTTTAATAAAAGATAATGAGCAGCTAACTGACATTCAAAACTTATATATTTGAAGTCATATTTACGAGAATAACCACTAACATTAATAGATTCATTAGAACTTTGTAATGAAAATTTCCAGGTAGCCATTGAAGTTTTAGAAAAAACATGACAATAATTTAGCAATAATAAATTCCCATATAAATACTGTAATTGATATTCTTAACATTTCAAAATGTACCGCGCAAACTTTGCGGGATTTTAAAACAAACGTCCAAAAGAACTTAGAATCTTTAAGAAATCTAAAATGTCCGGTAGAGGAGTGGGATTTAATTTTATTAAACATTCTCATACGAAAATTAGATGTTAGTTCCAAAAAACAATATCAATCTTTACGGATGGTCGAAAATCTTACAACTTTAAAAGAATTTTTTGTAATTCTTGAATCCTATTCGAGTGTTTTAGAATCATTAAACGCGAATCCAATCTAAAAGGAAAAATTCTCTCCTAAGCCAATAAAAAGAACAAACTTTTTTAAACAAAGAAAATGTTGGCATTGTAAAACTTCCAGGCATGATTTATATTCCTGTATTAACTTTTCTAAAATGTCGTTGGAAGATAAATATAAATTTTTAAAATCCGAATCTTTATGTTTTAATTGTATGGGAGCTAAACACATGCTTTCAGAGTATAAATCAAAAGGATGTTTTTTGTGTGGCAAAAAACACCACACATTTCTTCACAATAAAAAGGTAGTTATTTTAAATTCAAACCACAAGTCCAGACTAGAGGTTTGCCGATAAAAACCAATATTGGTGAAAGAAAAGTGCAAAATAAACAAGGTTCGTCATTTCGGTCATTTTCAACAAGAAATTATCAGAAATTCCAAGATGAGAATGAAATAAATCCTCAATCTTCTTTAGTTGCATCATCCCTTTCCATGCGTACTGAAAATATAAGGGTTATGTTAGCTACTGCTGTGGTTACCGTATACTCCAAGGGCTGTCCTTGATGGAGGCAGTCAAATTTTCTTCATTACAGAAAAACTTGTTTCTAAATTAAATTCAAATATTTTCCAAATGACGTTACAGGGTGTTGAAATCCAAAACACGCCATTCCTAACGAAAGGTATGGCAGAAGTTGTAGTCCATTCAAATTGTGAACAATATAACAAAAAAATTAGGTTGAGCATTCTGCCCTCCATTACTTCCGAAATTCCTCAAGTATCAATCAACGTTCAATATGTCAATATTCCAAAAAATTGTCAATAGCCTGATCTAAAATTTGGCACCCCTTCAAAAATAGATTTGCTGATAGGGGCGGACGAATATTACGACATTTTGCTTCCAAACAGAATCAGTTTAGGAAAAAACTGTCTAAACTTTGGAAAAACTCAGTTAGGTTGGATAGTGGGAGGAAAATATCCAGACCTACGTCCGCAACAAAATGTAATAACTTTATTCCTCCAATCCACAAGACCAGAAAGCGAATTTGATGTCCAATTAAATGAAATTCTGTCTAAGTTCTGGGAGACAGAAGAATTACAATCAAAAATTCCTCTAACTCTAGATGAAGAACGTGCAGAGAAAAATTTCTTTCTAACGCAAGTTAAGGTTTGGGCCTTTGGAGCGATGTTTTTAAAAAACCTTTCCAAAATCTTAACAAATTTATTATTCTAAAACAGAAATTATCATGGAATTTTGAAAAACTGTATAAAAAAATTAGTTAATTAATTGAATTAGGGGGAGTAGTCTAGGTAAACAACAATGCAAAAGCTGTAGTACTCAGACTGACTCAATTGAATAGCTTGAACAACGAAGTATGGAGTTTGAAGACTGACTGCCGGGCCTTGAGCTTTTGGACTTTTTATAATATCCTGCCCCCTCACATAGCTGTGGGAACTTGCAGATCTCATGTCTGCTTTACTCTTAATTCTACACTTTATTACATTGCAACAATCCTATTTTTAGGTAATTGCGGTATGTTAACCGTCTGTGATCTGCCACTTGCAGTATCACTGTCATCTCGGATACAAAGTTGCATATCCGTTCTCGTGAACTGTTAATAACCTGTCTGGGTTATCCTTGCATTACATTGTTGCAATTAACTTATAATTTATTTAACAATTTCTAATAATTCCTATTGGATTCTATTATTCAATATATATATATATATATATATATATAATTTATTTAACAATTTCTAATAATTCCTATTGGATTCTATTATTCAATATATATATATATATATATATATATATATATAATTTATTTAACAATTTTAATAATTCCTATTGATTCTATTATTCAATATATATATATATATATATATATATATATATATATAGGGGATACATAATATATATATATATAATATATATATATAATATATATTTTGTGGTATAACGACCTTGCAATTATATATATATATATATTAATATATATATATATATATATATATATATATATATATATATATATTGGGGATACATAACTCGCATAAGCGTCTAGAAACAGGTAGATTTCAAGTAAATCTTCCATTAAAAACCCTGACCGAAAATATAAAGTTAGAGGATTCCTTCCAAATTGCAAGGTGGCGATTTCAAGCCTTAGAGAAAAGATTACACTCTAATTTTGAAGTTTTTCAAAATTATAAGGCATTCATTCATGAGTATGTTGCATTAAATCATGCAAGATACATTTCTTTTCCTGCAAACAATTTTCGGCTGCAAGGAAAAAATTTCCTTCCGCACCATTGTGTTCTCAGAAAAGACCACGAAACAACGAAACTTCGCGTTGTGTATAACGCTTCCAGTAAAAGTTCTAACGGGCTGTCTTTAAACGATCTTCTGCTTAAAAGCTACCAGGTCCAGCCAGACCTTTATGATATTTTGTGTAGGTTTCGTCAATATCCATATGTTCTTACTGTAGATATTGAAAAAATGTATCGTCAGATTAGAACAAATCCAAATCATAATTTTCTTTAAAATATTTTTTGGCGGCAGGCGCCAACAGATCCTTTACAATGCATCGAACTTTTAACGGTTACTTATGGCACTAATTGTGCGCCCTCCCTTGCCACCCGTTGTTTAAAACAATTGGCAAAAACGTCTGAAAACGAATTTTCTATGGCTGCAGATGCATTACTTCATCAAACATATATGGATGACATGTTATACGGCTGTCAAACAGTTAATGATCTAGAAAATTTACATGAGCAATTAAACGTTCCTCTTAGTTCCGCAGGATTTCATCTTCACAAATGGAATTCAAATTCATCAATTTTCCGTGGAAGGCATTGTGATAACAAAGCTGAAATAGATTATCGCGTTTCCTTGGAAGATACTTCTAACAAGGTATTGGGATTGTCTTGGAATAATATTTCTAATTCATTTTCAATTTCTATTCCTCCGCTTTCTAATCAAGATTTAGTAACCAAACGGAAGGCACTTTCCATTTTTGCAAAAATGTTTGATCCGTTGGGAATAATTGGTCCAGTAGTAGTGACTGGAAAAATTTTCATCCAGAAGTTGTGGTTAGCAAAACTTAATTGGGACGAACCCTTAAATGATCCATTCCTATCCGAATGGCAAAGATTCATAAAGTCTTTAACATACTTAAAAATATTAAAGGTTCCGCGTGCTTTAATTCCAAATAAGAAAATTGTTAATATCCAATTGCATGGGTTTGCAGATAGTATTATCAAGGCATTTGCTGCCTGTGTATATATTCAAACTGTCTGTTCGGACAATTCTGTTTTTGTAACTCAGTTTGTAACAATTTCGATTTTCTGTTATTCAAATACACAATTTTTGTTCAATACACCTAAACAATAAATGTTAAATTTCTATTGAAACCTTTTATTATAAAATTTATACATAGTACGCCCTCTACATTAGAATAGCAAAAGTACACTTCAAGTAAACTTCTAGTTGTTTGTATCTTGTTTCAATATCCTCCTTCCCGGCTCATGCTCATATAATTAAGATTGCCTCGTGGAATAAGCCTTTTTAATATCAGATGTAGTCCGTAGACAAGTATTATTCTGGGCTTGCAAGTTTTTAATTAATCATGCCGCCCGAACAATTATTTAAGTGGAGTCAACATGTACCATAAGTTAGTTTTGGTAGTAGCATCGGCCTAAAATGGTTGTAGATATATTTTTACGGTAAGAAATTATTTCACAAGCTTACCCCAAATTATTATTTTTTCGTTTTATTTCAGCGCAAGTTCTTCAAGTTTTTATTTCTTTTTTTTAGTTTAGAGTTTTAAGGATTAAACTACCTATCATTAAATATGGAGATAATTATAATTTCGAATTTTAAAATATTAAATTCAAGTTACAAGTAAAAAAGTTATGGAAATTTAAGTATTGTAAAGAATACAATCGTTAAATATAAAGCATACACTAAAGTGAGAAGCAGTTTCAATTGTTACTAGGCAGGAATGTAGAAACCCGCACATGTTATTGGTTTGTATGAAGGTTAAATCTAGACCTCTGCGTCAGCCACGCTCAACTATAAGAGTAAGGATGCAGATATTTAAAAAATAAATTATAAAAAGGAAAAACCGGCCGCCAAGCAGATGGCCAGCGGTGAGTCATCCTCCATTTTTATACTTATATCTTTTCAAGAAACTTTCAATTAAAAAGCTCAGATAAATTTTCGAATAAGCTATACATAAGTTTGTTTAAAATTAATTCTCAAAATTTTGCTAAAGTTCATAGTTCTATTAATTTGTTTCATTTAAAAATTTAATTTAAAAATTTAGTATTTGAATAAGGCATAATTGACCTTAACATTTTAAGATCTTTGTATAAGATTATGTTTAAAGTTACAAAGTTGTATTGAAGGGTTTGCTTTATTGAACATGTGATATGATAAGAATTATTTGCCGAATTATAGTGTATAACACATGGTGATAATACACCTGAAGTATAATTCAATGTCGACAATAAGTACTTTTCTTTGACCTTTGATTTTATTAAAAATTGCTATTAAAAATGTATAACCATAACCTGAGAAATTATTTTTAAATATGTACATTTTTTGTGAACTGAAAAGGATCCTATTCAAGTAACATGAAGTCATTGTAACATAAAGTAAAAGTAATATATTTCTTAAAGAGAACTAAAATAATTTATGCAATTAATAAAACAATATTCCAAGAATGCTTAGAGATTAATATTAAATAGTGAAAACGGAACTGTTTCGAAAGTCTCCGTATAAATAAGTTGTATAAACAATGTATATATAAATGTTTTTTTAAAATAAAAGTTAATAGAAAAAATATTAAGTTGTCTCAAAATTTTCTTTCTTTGAAGTCAACTGTAATTATCCTACAGAAGCAAACTGTTTATAATTAAGAAGCTTTAGTACTGAAGAAAGCTATCATTGGTGTTAAAGTTATAAGTTTTTCTTGAAAGTATAATTTTGATTAGTGATTTACATATAATTATTTTTGTGATAAAGTGACTAGGCTTTAATGAAGCCCTAGTTTGAAAATATTTAGGTGTGATTAAATTTTCAGATAGCAAGAGATCGTCGTTCCTATTCTAGGTTGCAGAGACCACAGTAAGTATTTTTGTTTATGTTGCTCGTCGTAAATTTTTTTTCTTTCGAAGATTTCCGTATCTGATCTTCGAATAATTTCTTATAAAACACTCATTAAGATACGGTGGCGTCCAATAAAATTTCTTTTGTTTTATCGTATACCATCCTACGACCCTAGCTCATAGCTCTGTCCTAAGTTGAAGAAACTTAGCTGGCTGGAAGAACTCTTTAGAGGGACCCTTTTTTCTCAAAGCCATTCAACATTCTTTTTACCCTGGGCTTGACTAACAAACAGGAACCCCTCGTAATCTATCGAGGCTCTGCCGCCTGTATGGTAGAGCAGACATATTATTTTCTTTTAGAGGAATTTAATTTGTTGCAAGTTACTTCCAAGTTTCGGGTCGCTCCGGTAAAGATAGTAACACTTCCACGCTTAGCATTATGTGCCATGGTTCTAGTAACAAAATTTACAAAAAAATTATTGAAATATTTCACAAGCAAGTTTTCTCATTTGTGCATTTGTGGAGTGATTCTCAAATTGCTTTGTGCTGGATTCACGCGCACCCTTTGCGTTGGTCTACGTACGTAGCAAATCGGGTATCGCAAATTCAGCAGCTGTCCTCACATTGGCAATGGAATCATGTATATTCAACAGAAAATCCTGCCGACTTCCTGTCTCGTGGTATGTTGGCTCTAGATTTAATAAAGTCAAATTTGTGGTGGCAGGTCCATCATTTCTTTCAAATTTTGTATTAGATTTATCTAATTCAAAATCTTACATGTTAGAGAATACCTGAACAAAGGAAAAAAGTACTTCATATAATTTTCAATGATTAAATTTTACAAAATGACTTTTGGTACAATTTTTTTGCAAAATTTTCGCAATTTAATAGGTTGTTGCATTCTAGTGCATATATTTATAGATTTATTTTCAATATTAGAAATTCATTAAACAAAAATTATTGGTTCCTTAACGGTAGCAGAATATAATGCTGCTCTTGATATAATTTTAAAACAGATTCAACGTATGCACTTTTCCGATTTACAAAAAGGAAAGCAATTAGTTAATCAAAATTTACTTCGTTTAAATCCATTTCTAAACAGTAAGGGGTTTCTTTACGTCGGCGGTCGGCTGTTGCATGCTGACATTTCTGAGGCGCAAACGCATCCCATACTATTACCGTTAAACTATCATGTTGTGTCACTGATGCTCAGTCACGAAGACAAGCACCTAGGGAATGCAGGTGCTCACACGGTTCTTCCCAATTTTCGCCTGAAGTATTGGCCACTAAACGGTCTTAGGCAAGTAAAGCAAATTATTCACAATTGTAAAATTTTTTTCAAAATGCAAGCGCGACCTTCACAGCAAATTATTTGCTCAAAAACAGGGTATCCATCTGCAGGCCTTTCGAAAGAGTGGGGGTTGACTTTAGTGGTTCTTTTATGATTAGGTCTTCTAGACTTCAAAATGCTTCTGTAACCGAAACTTACATTGCAATCTTTATGTGCATGGCCACTAAGGCTGTACATATAGAGCTTGTTTCATCCTTATCAACAGAAACATTCTTGCTTACTCTTAAGCGTTTCATTGCAAGAAGGGGAAACCCAACAATAATTTACAGCGATAATGCTACAAACTTTCTTGGTGCACGCAATCAATTAAGAGAGTTATTTGATTTTTTCCAAAATCTTGAACACTTAAATGCTATAATTTCATTTGCTGCTGAAACTCATTTAGAGTGGAAGTATATTCACCTCAGAGTCCCCATTGGGGTGGATTGTGGGAAGCTGCAATAAAAAGCACTGAATACCACATTTGTCGCATCTTAGCAGATACAAAATTGACCTTGGAAAAATTTAGTACTGTTTTATGCCAAATTGAAGCAATCCTAAATTCGCGCCCAATAAGTCCAATATCCAACGATCCATCTAATTTGACCTGTTTAGCACCAGGTCACTTCCTCATAGGTAGCAGCTTAACTTCATATCCTGAAAGAAAGGTAACACACTTGCCAGAAAATAAACTTTCTTTTTATCAACACTGTTCCAAAATTCAACAAAATTTCTGGAACAATTGATCTGTGGAATATTTAAACAGCCTGCAAAATAAACCAAAATAGCTAGCTCCTTCTGAAAATCTCCAAATAAATGACTTAGTCCTTTTGAAGTAAGAAAACACTCCGTCTTTGAAATGGCTACGTGCTAGAATCCTCGAAGTTATGCCAGGCCCTGACAAAAAAGTTAGGGCAGTTAAACTAAAAACATTCAATTGTGTGATAACCAGACCTACTACCAAGGTCTGTCCATTTCCTAGAGTAACCTAGGTTAGGTTACAAGTTGATTGTGTTCATATGTGTGTTGAAGTCAAAGACTTCAAAGGGGAGAGAGAGTATGTTGAGAATTTATTTGAATTTGTCTTTATTCTAATATTTTTCCAGCCGTTCCTGGCTTCATATTAATTCAAATTCTCTTTGACGTGTCCTTTGAAAGCGCCCCACTTAAGAGTTTCTCGTGTTTTCCTATAACACGGGCGTTATAGTTATACAAGTACAAGTTGTTCCTTCGTGTGTGTGGTTCAAAGTAAAACTTTCCAATGTTCCAATCTTTAAATTCAAAATTGAAATACTTAAATTCAATTCCTAAAATGCAATAATTATTATATTTTATCCAAGTATAAATAGTGTAGTGTTTGTGAGCAGAAATTTACATGCAATTTTTAAATGCAGATAACAGGTATCGTAGTTGTAAGAATTAAACGTCGCCGTGTGGACTCGATCAACCTTATTTATCTTGTTATAACACAGAAATTAATATAAAATATTTAAGCTGATTTTACGGCATATTTTCCTGTCACCTGCTTAAAATTATTATTGATTAAATAGTTTGTGCACAAAACGTTGTCGTTCATTTTATTTTCCAGCTGTCGGACGCGTATCAGCGACCTGGTCCCTTATCTATCGAACGAAAAATTAATAAATAAATTTAACTGTTGAAATCACTACTCATTAATTTAGAACAAGAAATTCGAAAATGGATGTGTAAAAAACCAATTTATTTTCCAATGATGTAACAGTGGGTTACATGAACTCGAAATAAATGGCGCATCAATCCAATGCAATGTACGACGTGAGATTAGTAATAAATGTAGTGTACTCGTGTTCATAAACACCCTAATGTTACTAATTATTATTAGTGATTACTGTCTTGGTAGATTAAGAATTCTCGGTAGATATTTGTCTAAATACCCTTGTATTGGGTCAATCAAGGAAGTATAGGTTGAAGTACATTATAATATAGTAATACTCATATAATATGGTAATTTGATAGATAAAAGTGAAGTCAGAACAGAAATTTAGTCAGTGTACTTAATTGCTCTAAACCACACGCACAACTCTTGTTTAACAAATTAACGTTGCGGAAATATCAAGCCAAACGTTTACTATGTCGTTCCCTACTAATTTAGAAAGTTTATTCAAAGTAAAATGTACAATTAATGTATGCCTCATCTGTAGATGTAGCATATTAAACTTGGCATGAGCACATGCACGCTTAAATGTTGCATAACCTGGTTACAAGAAGTTTCGTTGGCTTGCATTTATACTAACAATTCGCAATTCAATATACATCCTCCCAAAGCACTCTCGGAAATAAACGTCAGTTATGCTTAACGCGCACTATTCCATATAAGCCAAAGATATACCGCAAGAAAATCCTTGAATTGAGCTTGACTGTAGATTTTGATATTAGACCTGAACTTTATTATACTAAGGTTCTTGTAAATTTGTAGGTATTAGTTTCTCTATACTGTAGAATAAAGTTTTTGTTGTAAAGTAATATCGATGACGGAAAAGTAAAATTTATTCAACGACAAATCACCACTTATGGCCATTTCCACCGTTTTACTCTTAAGTGGTGCTTAACTAAGTTATTCTTAACTTTAAGTATGGCTTAATTTTGTAATACGTTCCACCGTCGTTGTTCGATCGATTCTTTGTAAAGTACTACTTAGTGAATAGTACATGTGGCAACGCCGACAAATATTAAGAATTTGCGGTTTTATCTATCTATCCAAACCGATTCTAACCTCAATTAGTCAATTTATCACAGTCAATAATTTTTATATTACAATGGAACCTGCCAAAAAAAGAGTAAGATCAACGAATTTTAGCCAAAATGAGAGAGAGTTGCTTTGCAACATAGTATTTAAATATAAACACATCGTGGAAAATAAAAAAACCGACAATCTTACTTCGGAAGAAAAATTGAAAACATGGAAAATAATCGCACAGGAATTTAACGCCAGTTCTCCCAGTTTATGTCTTAGAACTGCAGAGTGTCTGAAAAAGTTTTACAACAATAAAAAAAAAGAAATTCGAAAGCAAGTTGCGGATGAAAAAAAGGAAATTACTTTAACTGGTGGTGGTGTTCCTTTATTAAGTTCTGTGGACTCCAGCAAAGATTTAATGTTGTCTATTATGAATGACAAAACAACATATGGATTGACTAACAGGTTTGATGGAGATGCTCAGAATATTGCGTTTCCTTCGGGGACAGATAGTAACATTGTTTTTGAAGTAAATATTGACGAAGAATTAGACGAGCTTCCTCAAGGTGTAAGTAACATTGTTTCCTAAAATTATTAAATATTATGTTATGTGTCTATTATTCTTACAGGATACAATACATGGAGCATCCGACATTATACCAGAACAGGTACAAGTTGCTAATTGGAAAAAGTATAAGCCCGTTAATTTATCGATGCCAACAACATCTGTTTTGAAAAGAGGTTCTACTAATGTGAGTAAATATTTCTTTATACATTTTATATGTATTATTTTACTGCAGAGCACTAAGTCTTCAAAGAAAAGCCAAACAGTGAATGGAAGTCGCAGACGCCCAACGACTTATACTAAATCATTGACTTCCTCAGCAATTGCTGAAAAGTATGATATTTTAATTGATAAGCGAATAACTATTGCCACTTTACAAGCAGAAAAACTCCAAACTGAACTTGACAACCAAAATGAAGAACATAAATTAAAATGGATTTATTAAAACTAAGATTGACCTAAAAAAGAAACAACTGCAAGAGTATCTGAATGAAGAAAATGTTTTAAACAGTAGTAAATAGTTTGATTAACTTTACATAACCCTACATTATATTGCTTACAACTGGAAATAAAATTATTTTAATCTTAATGTATTTTATAAATTTGCAAAATAATTATCAATTAAATCTTGTCTGTTTCCACCAGGAATTTGATTAGCAGCTGGTGTATTAGGTATTTGCCCTAATTGAATCAAATAATCGAGTTCTTCGGCATTAATATTTTCTGGCAGAGGAGGGTTTGGTTCATTCATTTCTAATGCAATATTGTGTAAAACTGCTGTAGCTACAATTACAGTTAGGACAGTATCTAATTTAAGTCGCATCCCATAAGCTAACACAGGAAAACGCCTTTTCCACACATTACATGTGTTTTTTTTTCCAATGCTCCACCCGAAGGTACTACACTGGCCAGGAAGCGAGTTTTTGTTACCTGGAAAATTTGGAATTTTGCCGAACCCTTGCTGTTCCAAGCAAGGTAGGGATCTTTAACGTGCGTGACAACACTCACACACGGGACCTCCATATTACCTCTCATCCGAACGAGGGTGTATTTTTGTGAAAAATGCTCGCCTAACATTTTTCAAGCGGACCGTGTCGGGATTCGAACCCGGGACCTTGGGCGTAGTAGTCACACACATACCACTACGCCACGGAGCCGCCTGCCTTTTCCACACACCAAATAATCGTTCAACCGAGTTTCGAGTCCTAATATGAGACTCATTGTAGAGTTGCTGTCCTCTTGTAAGTGGATTTGCCACTGGAGTGAGTAAATATGCTTTTAAGGGATATCCACTGTCTCCTAAAACAATAACAAATATTATCACATTATGTTAAAAGTAATTGTATATTATGTGTTATGCAGTACATTTTATGTTGGAAGCTACACTAGTGCTGATAAAAAAACTTTTATAAATAATAGTTATACCTAACAAACAAGTATTTGGAAAGTGTCCACCTTCAAACTGTGCTCGTAAAATGCTGTTATTAAATATTGTTGCATCATGCACTGATCCAGGCCACCGGCTTACCACATTCATTATTTTCAAATCTGCATTACACACTGCTTGTACGTTTAAGGAAAAATATGATTTTCGGTTTCGGAAAACTTCAGCATCATTTCCACCTAAAAATCAATAAAGAAATATACCTACATTTAACATCAATATTTCTTTTTTCTTAAATACCTGGTGATTGGATGCGTACATGTGTACAGTCAATTATACCCACAACTCTTGGAAAGGAAGCCACCCTATAAAACTTATTTGATTCCTGTGTAATTTCTTCTTGCACAGGCATTTTAATGTAAATTGGATAAAGTTTTGCTATAGCTTCAGACACTTTCACAATGGTTCTTGACACTGACGAAATAGCCAAACCTCCATAATCAGAACAGGAACTTAAATGACCAGCACTTGCATAGAACCTTAAGCATACAAGCAGTTGATTGATGGGAGAAATACTATTGTTACTATAAAAATTATTCTATTAGGGTAACTAATAACGTTTAAACAACATCAGAACTTACACATCATTTGTAAATTCTAGATCATCTTCAATCAGTGTTAACAGCTTTAAAACAGTTTCTTTATACAGCCGAAATCGTCTAAAAAATGTTAAATTGTCCTAGGATTCAAAATAATTGGCCCGATCTAAAATTCGCTTTGGAAATCCAAATTCTATTATTTCCAATATGTCTAAATCATCTTCAAAAATGTCTTCATTATCAGAGTCTATATTCATTGTGAGCACACTATAAATTTCACAACTAAATAATTATACTTGTTACAAACTAACAAATTTTTTGGTTAGGTACAATGTTTATATAAAATAGAATGGTATGAGGTATCTGTTCCTTAAGTTTGCTTTAAGCCAAGAAATTCGGGGGCTTAATTTAAGTTAAGTTTAAGTACTACTTTGACGGCGGTGGAAAACAAACAACATATTAAAGTCAGACTTAAAAATAAGCCCTTCTTAAATAGCTCAGTGGAAATGGCCATTAATGGTGGAACCGTTAAAATCATTATTTGTGGAAAAATATCGCCTTCCTAGTGTGCTGTTAAATTTGAGCAAACTAAGAAATAACTTCGATTTATTATCTTTAATTACTGATAACTGAATGTAACCTTTTCCTTCGCCAGGAGGTTACTTGGAAAACAGAAAGCAAATTGTTATATGGTCGTTAGTTTATCATGTAACCGAAACAACCAACCAATGGGATATTAATAATAATATATAAGCAGAACTAAAATCCCTGTCGTTATACTCAGTATTAATAATTTGCAGTATTAAATGCGAATTTTGGTACTGCTGCTTTCCTTACTTGGGTCTATCCTAAGCGACAGTGCTTTATGCGTTTACACAGTAAATTAATTATTTAGTTTGATTGTTATCTTTAACCTTATTATATTTTGTTTGGCACCTCGAGTTACTATGCCCCTTTTGTTATATTAGTATTTTACTTGTTTAAAAGATGGTATACTTATATCCTCTCCGGAGCCATATAGTAGTTTATACAGATTTCATTCGTTTATTTCTTCCCTTTTTACGTTATCAATGTTAGTTGATATATTGTATACATTCTTGATTTGGGCTACACGGCTGAAAATAGATAGTAATTGTGAGTTAAAGTGATAATAGAAAGCCTCCAGAAGTAAAACTCGTCTAAAACCTGGTAAACTAAAGATTAATTGATAATGTAAAATTATTGAGTAGCTATTGTATTGCAAATAAATTTTTATTTTGGTATTTGTAGACACTTTAATGCGTCTAAAAGTGTTTACAATAATGTGTACATACCAGAAGTCAACATCTAAAATTGTTAATTCTTAAAATGATACTTTTTAAACATTTTTTAATGTAAACATATATATATATATATATATATATATATATATATATATTACTCATATTTAGACCAGGGTAGAAAATTAAATAATCACATCAAATAATTTTAATCACTGTGTAGAAGCTTTGGGAAAAGGTACACGTTATTTAAAAAACCGTGAAGCATAAAAATTCATTCGTTTTATTAAAATTAAGAGATTTAAATTATTTATAAGACGCTTTATATAAAAGGAAGCAGTATTAGAAAACTTTACGGGTAATTTAATTATCCCTAGTAAAGAAACAAATAAAAATTACGTGCAAAATTTATATTAATTAACTCTATTTTAAGTAACTGGTATTAAACAAAACGTACAGATAATAATTGTAATTGAAGTTAATTGAACCGTTAGTAACATATAATATCTATAAAAACTTGAAAAACCCAATAAAATACTATGAAATCAAGCTCTGAGAATGAATAGTATGTTTAAACACCTTGCGTATTTTTAAAAAAGCTCATTCTGCGTAAATGTTGCAGATAATTAATAGTTACAAAGAATCTTGGAGAAACCGGGGCTTAATATTCACGGGAAGGCGCGATACGGAGTTATTTAACCCAGATAATCCACATGGACTGAAAATAATCGATAATAAAGAATATCAATTTGCACCAATACGAACAGGTTAGAAAAGGAAAGAGAAAATGCGTCAAGCAAAGACACATATAGTAAAAGGCGGGATTTGAGCAACGTCACGAGGGTCACGATTGGTTGAAAATAAGATGCAAATATCAGAGGTAGAAACAACAATTTCTGTATAAAATTTAATTAGGTATTCTCAGACGTTGCGTGCCGTGTGGAAATTTTCTGAGATTTAACTAGGGCGAGTACAAAATTCGTAAAAACCGACGGCAGAGCTACGGAATGGGAACATAGATTGACGAAATTCTAGAAACTGGCCGTTTTGGGGAACAGACCGACAGACAGGCTAATCGCTATATATACCGAGGTGAATATAAACAAGCTCTCTCTTAGATCTTCGACTTGATTGAACGCGTTAAACAGTGCTTTTTAGTTTTCCGGCTTTAATATTAAATAATTTAAACAGTTTGCTCGAATATTATGTGATTTAAAACAGTTTGTTATTTACGTGCTAACATGAATGTACTTTAGTGCACTTAGATACAAGGTAATAAAATTTAGGATCACTGTACCAATTGGTAAAAATTTACAACGACAAATATATACACAAAAGTAGGCAGTTTTGGCGTATATTGGTGAAAGAAGTATGAATTTCTTTGTTATTTTTCGGGGGTATTAATAATTAAATGGTGCATAAACGTGTCTGGATCCACAAGACTAGGGTCAGATATACACAGATTAGTTCCGGAAAAACCCTGAAACAACTTTAAATAAATGGTGATGGAGAAAATTTTAAAGCGTTGAGAATCAGAAGCCGTAAATATAACCCAGTTGGAATGGTGTGATTAACAAAAGGGACGATGTACATTGAAGCTACGAGTGCAAGTAACCTTCAGGTAAATTATACTATTTTGTTTGAACTTTGATATTGTTGTGTGTGTTGAATAACTTTATAATTGATTTACTCAAAATGGACAGTAGTGAAATGGTACTAACAACAATATTTTAATTTTAAGGTGAAATTTGCTTGTTTAAGTAGAAAGGGGTATTTAGTATTGATGTTCTGGATTATGATGAAAATTTAGGGTATGTCTTTGAGCTCAATTAGACGAACCTGGTTAATTAACGTAAAGGGTTGGTAGATGCTCCCCTTGTACTCAGACTCAGGTCTGCATATATTGTTATAGTAATTAGTAGGCATCCTACAAGGACTTTAATTCTGGATGCACTTTAAAATGATAACAAATTTAATCTTGAAAATTTCTGATACTGAAATTTATGCTGAATTTTAATTTTGAAATTTTAATGTATTGTGAATATTGATGTAAATAGAGTTAACGTTGATGTTTGTGGTAGGAATGTGTTTGTTTTTTTATGTATGAGGATGAAAGTTATCTAGAGGAGCAGCCGAGGCGATTAACGGAAGAAAGTCAATGGACCAACACAGTTAAGGTAATGAATAGCTTTTTGTAGGTTTCACAGCATTCTTGGACGCCCAATTCGTGAGGCTCGATTTTATACAGGAGGATCACAGCATTCTTGACGCCCAATTCGTGAGGCTCGATTAGAAAGAGGAGTACCCGGATTTTGGTGGTTTCACAGCAATATATATATATATATATATATATATATATATATATATATATTGATATGATAACGCCGTACTCGGTGTCAATGAACGTTTTCTATAATTCCACCTCTCTGTGTTTTCTAATCAAATTTAAATCTCACTAATTTTATTATTATGCCACGGCTAGCTTTTATCATTCTATACAGAGTGCACAACGTTACGATGATCAATTTTTTTCTTCTCCACTCCTTTATGATTACCTTTTTGTTTGAATTATAAAATGAAGTCAATTAATTCCATATAACGAAAAGAAATATTATGTACTAGTTTTGAAAGTTATTAAAATACACCCTTCAATCAATCAATATCATAAGTCTTATTTATCCCAAAATTTATATACTTTGAAATCAATCTAAAGTCACCAAAAACTACCTCTTTTTACCAAAGAAACCTAGAACGTTCTAAACCCCTTTATAATATTACGTACTTTTAACATATACAAAGTTTGTTGCTGACTTCGTCACACTTTTATATAAATTAAGTAAATTCAGTATTAAAATTTAAATAGAAAAAATATCTTAAAACTAATTAAATCTGACCTGTTACAGGTTGTTCTGCTTAATTGAACCCTTTGGTTTCCATAGATTACTTCGTGTTTCTTTCTTTTATTTGCATTGAATCTCGCAACTCAAAATTGTACCAAAATCGTCGACGCTGATTTGAATATTATATTAATCCATTTAAAATATCCCCACATTCGAATTATTATATCTATCCACACATTTGAAATGTTATACCATCAATTAGAATTTTCCATGCATTTAAATTTTTATCATCACATTCAAAATATTATGCCATATACTCGAAATATTATCATATACTCAAATTATCCATGCATTCGAAATATTATACCATCCATTAGGATTATAAAAAAATGTACCATAGATTCGGATTATCATACATCAATTGGAAATATCCATGCATTCGGAATTATTATCAACCAACTAAGATTAGGATTAGAAAAGATGTACCATATATTCGGAATTATTCTTCACCAATTAGGAGCCCTATTATTATATTATTAGTTTACATAAATTACCCCAAATTCTACTCACGTTAAACGGCAAAAAAAGTCTTCATATTTGTAGCACTAATTTGTCACTATAACTTCCACTATTATTTTATTAAATATTTAAAATTAGGCGTGACTTTTAATTCACAGTGACACAGCTTGACCCTGCTCGAGTTTAAAACTGAGCTCTCTTATCATTGCTCGGTGTAAATATAGGCTCATCCCACTTGCATGTGGGCTCAGTTTTCAACAAGTCTGTTAGATATCTTAACCAATAAGGTCTTTATATTTCCTGCATTTGAAGTGGTTTTCTGATGTAATATACTTGACTTTCTGTGTAATGTGTTTATTTGATACCTTATTATTCGCTATCTACACCATACGCTGTTTTGTTTAGATATCGCGTTTTCCATATTATACAAAAATTCAATTTTACTTTCGTTTATTCATTTCCTGAAATTGCGTTTTCTTATCAAAAATGTTGATTGTTTCCATGCACTCACACAAAGCTTTGTTAAGTTTTATCTCTTCTCTTCGTATTTTATTATAACTAATTAGAACCCTTTTCAATGCGTGTTTAATTACATTTACTATCATTTTCTCTAGAATGCGCGTACTTTTACTGAAAGATATCGTTACTTGGATTGTTTAAAGCTAATAAAGGTCTATATACCGAGTGTTGAATACTTGTTATTTACCTAATGTATGAATTACCTATTTCTATGCTAAATACGAGTACTATTCTTGTAAGATATGCTTATTCGCATTATTTAAAACTAATTATGGTCTATATACAGGGTGTTAAATGCTTACTATTTACATAATGTTCAAATTACCTATTTTTCTTCTAAATAAATGGAGTTTTCTGCTTTCTATTGCAATTTATGGGTACTGCACGACCCTTGCTACACAATACACCCCTAAACAACTTCTTATCACAGCAATATATATATATATATATATATATAACAATAATAAACTTGTCTCTGTTGTCTCAAGAACATCACATTTATAAATGTTTAATATATACTAATTGTTCCAATCTAATGTTATACATATGCTATTGGTTGAAATGTGTTGATAGAAAAAATATGTATCAAGATATGAGTTTGCAATGTGAAGTGGTATTAGAGAATAATTTTATTAAGGTCAACAACATATTTGTTAACAATGTATTAAATTATGGTATACATGAACAAAATCGTCTTGATCTATTTTATAATTTATAGAATTAGGATTTTTTTGAATTTTTATTGTTTCAATTATGTTTCTTTTCTATCATTAGTTTCGGAACCTAAAATTTCGGTATTATCAAAATCGAAATTGTGTAACGTTTCGATGGTATGTGCAGGCAAAGCGGTACTCTTTTTATCACCGGTTTCTATTGTGTATTTATGTTCGTAAATACGTTTATGCAAATATTGTTTGGAATTTCCAATGTACACTGCGGGACAGTGCATGCAATTTATTCTATAAATTGTATGGGTTCTGTTTTTGTTCTATTGAATGGTTAAGTTCGTAAAATTATTCCAAGGTGAATTGTTTGATTTGTGCACAACTTGTATGTTGTATGCTGTTAGACATTTTTTTTAATGTTCTGAAAGCCCCGGGATATATTTAATTCCTATTTTGTTATCTAGTTGCTGGTGTTGTTTGGTATCATCATTATTATAAATTTTATGAATTTTAGCTCTAATTATTGGTTCCACAAACTTTTTTACGTAACGATTTTCTCTTAGCGTTTATGATTTGGACTGATTTTTCTGCCAATCTTCATATGGGATTAGGTTTAATATTTTACTTTTTGTTGGTAAAATTTTTAGCTTAGTAATTTTCCTGCCTGTCGAAAAGGAGCGGGAGTTGCAACGTCGTTCTTTTAGGTTGCAAGTTTATCCATTACTGTCATTAAACATGTAGGTTTATTAGTCTATTAGTTTTTAAACTTAAACTTTAAAATATTACGAGCGGCGCTATAAATTAATTTAATAACATACTCCACAGGTATTAGTAAAGTAGCAGATCAAGTGCAGATAGTAAAAGATATTAATGGAATCTCCTATGCATGTATTGTTATTATGTTTAAAGGTTAATTAGATAGAGGATAGCATTAAACTGGGAATACGTTTGTTATTTTTGATAAATCGTATCATTTATTTTTAGTCATAGAATTTCCTGTCTTTTTTGGTTTCGGTTATTCGCAAGTTAAAGTCGTTACTGCTTTGTTATGCTTTTGCGGATTTAGCATCTCGACTATTATTTTGCAACACTATTGGGGTAGTGTGTTTATGTTAGTGAGATTTTGTTACGTTCTTTTTTCAGCGTAAATTAATTCTAATAATTTTTAACTAAAATCCACTTTGCTTCTAGAACAGAACTTTATTCGATAAATTAAATATCCTGTATATTTTACTTGAGAAATCTTTTTGCTAATTAATAATCAATACCCTTTCCAAGAATTTCTTAACGCAAACTTTACGCTATATTCAGATAGTCGATAACGTGTACCAGGTATCAGATAATTGCTTCTTATGTGTTTTCCATTGAAAGAATTCGTTGAATTAAAGCCGCGTGCTATCCGATATAAACTCGGGTTTTCCAGGTTAATTCTGAATAAAAATACTACGTTAAGCTCTAATCGCAAGTTAAACAAAATTAATACCCACTCTCTTTTCAAACAGCAACACGAAAGCATTTAATATATTTTGGTTGTTTCCGTTCCATTTTGCTTGATGAAGATTTCGTGCACGCAATGCGGCGTGGTAATTATTTAGGGTTTTTAGAAAATTGTATTTTTCGTCGAAACTAAATTAATTGTTAATTATAATTGCTCTAGCTTCTTCTGGTGGCCGTAAAGCCACGATATATGGTCGTCCCTGGTTATGATGAGAGAAACACCCCAAAGCGCGATCACTCACACCTCTCCTCTGCCCTAATATTAAAGACGGCAACAATTAGGAGAGTGAGTGGTTGTTCCATATTTTATTTCTATGAGCTCACGAAACTGGTAGAACCACTACCTTTCCGCTTAACTGGTGGACTAAATTTAATGATGGTAGAAATATGATCGTTATGCGTGTGATGGGGTGATCATTAGTTATATTGGGATAGTCGTTATTAATTTCGTGTTCGGGGAATTTGTATGTAACTGTAATTTATAACTGTTGGTTTACCGTGGGTTTTTTGTGTTCTAAATTTTTATTAGATTAAGACATTGTACTGCCAATGTGGCGTAACTGATTTTATAGTTATAACCATTTAGAGCTGCGGTTTTTAGGGTTGCATTGAGTTTTTCTTTGTTGCTGAATAATTTAGGGGGAGATACATAAAAACGACAGCTCGCTATTTCAAAACTGTTTTCTGTTCAATGTGTATATATGGGTAACTTTTACGTATGAATTGCTAATTTTTGTTTGGGTACTCATGTGCTATTGTACATATTTTTTTAAATTATAGGTTTCTTCTTTGTGGTATATTTTGTGTTGAGTATGAATGCGTGAGTGTATAATTTTTCTTTCTCTATTTTATTTCAGGCTCTCCTTTACGGGTTTATCTGTACAATACCTCGCCCACTTCGCCGATTGAGCCCGGTAATACTGTTTCTTTTTGGTCTTTGGTTGTTGGCTCCGTCAATGTACGTAGCAATTTATTGATTCTCATAGTAAAATATTTCGCGTTGTGTGGATTTGTAGCTTTATCGGTACTACAGGTAAGTCATTTCTGTCTGTACTTTGCCCGTCCTTAATTTCTACATTATTTTAGTGTGTACTGGTTCTAATTAGTGGATTTGGTTTTTTTTCTCCAAACCGATACCTGTGGTACGTTTCATAATTCGATTCGGTTTTTCCACTCAATTAATTTGTAATTTATTAAGGGTTTTTTTGTTGTTTGTTTATATTCACGTTTTGCAACGTTATTGTTATCATACTAAGCTGGTTTTCGCTCACTCCCCGTTTACTTAATCGAGAATCGATGTGAAGCGAATAGACACACATATTAACACGTTCACTGCTTACGACGCGGATCCGCGTCCATTCGATTTCACACCGAGTGCGCACGCCGCGGATTCGCGTTCTATACAACATTAAGTTGGATGCTTTAGCAATTCGTAGCACTGCAGTTGGTTATTTGATGCTTGGTGAGCACTTGAGTGTATCACAAGAGAATATTAATTCGGCCACAGTTTTCAATTTCAGGGTTATGTGCTGATTTTATTCGCTATTAAAGTTAGTGCAAATATGGACGATAATTAGGCGGGTTGTTCACGTCCTAAACGGCAAAAAATAATCGTTAAAGACCCAGCTAATTAGAATATCTTTTAACACATTCAGATGATGGATATGACTTTGAAGAAAGTGAAGACGAATATATACCAAATGATGATGGTTCGTCAGAATCTGATTCTCATTCCGGTAAATATATCTTTATAGTATGTACTGTAGATTATTTAGTTATTTCAGGAAATTATGACTATGTGGCGATTCCGGGATGTAAGCAGTTGACTGCAAATAATGTAAACGAACCTCACGCAGTTGATTTACAAACCCTACATATAAAATTGTGGCTAGACAACCCTGATCTGAAACAATTTCACTTTACAAGAGGTGTCGAATTGTTGGTTTATAAACCCCAAAGTGACCATCCTGCTGATTACTTCTTTCTTATAGCTAACGAAACTCTTTTTGATTTAATTATTACAGAGACAAATAGATATGCGGAGAAACTATTTTCGATGGGATAACTCGGTGAAAACCCCTTACAGTTCAAGAATTCCATACATTCATTGGATTGTTGTTGCATATGGGTACTTGGAGAACAAACCGAATACAAGACTGTTGGAAAACTGATGCTCTTTTTATTTTAAAATGTTTTCATGATAGCATGAGCAGGGATCCCTTTTTAATCATTTTTAAATGTCTGCATTTTGCTATTGAGGATATAATTTATAAAATACGTCCATTACTTGAATTCTTCGGCAGTAAAATGCACTTGATATATCAGCCAGGAAAAACCTCTCGCTTGCTGTGTCAATGATACTGTGGCGAGGACGATTAGTCTTCAAGCAATTTATCAAAAACAAACGTCATAAATATTGCATCAAGTTGTACGTTTTGACAGACTTTGATAATATAGTTTTGAACATGAATATATATACTGGTTCACTGGATTCTTTAAGAGGGAGGGGCCATTCAAAAAAAGTTGTACTGCATTTAGTAAAGAATTATTTTGGATATGGTTATTCGCTGTTTATTGACAATTATTCCACAGCAGTTGATGTAGCTGAGGATTGTTTGAAAAATAATACGCATTGCACAGGAACGTTAAATCCAAAACGTCGAGAACTTCCTAGGGACATTAAGGAAGCAAATTTAAAAAAAGGTGAGACTATAGGAAAATACAGGAATGGTATTTTAGTTGTAAAAGGGAAGGATAAGAGGGATGTTTTGTACCTATCTACAGAGTTTAAAAATATTCTAAAGGATACTAAAAATAAAAGAAGACAGAATATAAATAAACCGCAAGACCAGATGTTAGCATACTACCCTTGCGAGAGAAAAACGTTGCGATGGTATAAAAAGTTTGGCATTTATTTTTTTATGTGATGTTTAATTCCTATTATCTATTTAATAAATTTTCTGGCAAAAAAATTGTCATTGTACGATTTTCGCTTACACGTCATTAGACAACTACTATATAAACCAATTAATCCGATGAAAGCAACAGCAAACTTTCAACATCTTCCAACGAAAATAACAACTAAAAATAAGAAGGGAGTAACTCAAAGAAAAAAATGTAAAATTTGTACAACAAAAAATTAAGGAAGGATACAATATACGAATGCAGCATATGCCCAGATAAACTAGGCCTATGTTTAAACGAATGTTTTGCATTGTATCATCAGTAGTTTTGATTATGGTTTATGTTTATTTTTGTTCCGGGCTTGGTGTTTTGTTTTTTGTGTTATCTAGACCACTAATTTCTTTTTAATCATTAATTGTTATTTTAATAGGTTTAACATTTTTCTAATGTTCGCTTTACTTAGTTACCATTATTTTTAAACTTTTTTGTTCATCTGCCTTTTAAAATTAAAAACGATTAATTCATTTAATGTGTTTGCATGTTTAATCTTTTAATTTTCAATTTTTTATATTTAGTTGATATGTTATGTAATAATGAACTTGTTTCATCATTCAATAGAGTACTAATTTTCATGGATAATGGCATAAATTGTAAAGCGCGGATTCGCCTCCTATATTACCAAATAACATTTGTTCCCGAGTGCTCACGACGCAAATCCGCGTCCTTTTGACAGCAAAACTGGTCTTGATATGTGGTACCAAACCATGCAATCTCAACCACTTTCTATATATTTAATGTAGCAATTTACCAAAAACGCGAGTCCACTCCTGGCCCGGTGAAGGAGATCCAATGCCATTAAGCAGTGAACGTGTTAAGAGTTAATTTGCACTTTTTTTTATAAATAGTCTTAGATGATTAAATGTTAGCTTGTTATATATTATTAGTATTATCGTACCAATAGCTATAACACTATTGTCAACATTTTGGATAAACTGGTTAACGTCAGTGTTATTTATTATTATTCGGTTAAAAATCGCTTACGTGCCGGGGTGTATCTACTTCACGTGTTACGCCCCATATCATCCCTCTCGACAAATTATTTTGCGCATTTCGCTTTGGCGATCTTCAAGATTAATAAATTGACGCCTTCGTGCGCGCATAGTTTCATTTAAGTTCAGTTAATAATTATTTGTATGAAGGTTGCTTGGTGTTACCCTCAATTTGTTTATTGGTTATTCATGCGAGATTTGTACCAAGCTCCCTCTACTAATCAGCCAGGTATATGTTATTGGCTGTCATTTCATTTCTTTGTCAATTTAAAGTTATAATAAATACGGTGTTATTATTTTTCTTATTCTTTTAGAAGTATCAGCTATTGTTATTCGCGCTGTGAGAACTATCGGATTCCGTTAGGTTCCCAGGCTCATCAGTTTCTTTATTTTATCATTCTCTTGAATCTTGGCGCCCTTTAAAGTTCTGGAATTTCTTTCTCCTTTGCAGAACTTGTGCTCCCCCAATATTGTACGAATCCCAACCCATACTACCATAGCCGTGGTTTATTTATTTGCCATCACTTTTCCCAAAAGAGATTAATAGTTTAATTGGCTTTAATTAGAATTCCAATTTGAATTGTGACAGGTTATTATATTTTCATCAGTCAATGAAGCACGACTATCAGCTACTTCATCGCACTTGATTATCGATAGCTAATCAGGAAGTATAGGGAAATACTACATTATGAGTTGTATAATCAAAATATTTTACAATACTGGATGATTGACTGACTTTTTTATCGCTTTTCAGAAAACAACTGTAGCAGATTACAGCGCCAAGGTTTTTACTGAAGAAAGTGTATTGCCGTGTGCGTCTTCAGCTAAACTAGATAGTTCTGTCTTGAATACTGCTACTCAATAACAAACTGTTTCTCAAAAGAAAAATGCACGGCATTTGGAAAGTATAGCCGATGAAATTAAATCTATCGGTAATATAATCAATTAACCTGCAGTTTCGAAATCAACAGAAACGGAATTTGACATTTTCGGAAAATGCATTGCAGCTCAATCGAATGCTATGCCTTATATATTAGCTTTACGAGCAGAAGGCCCTTATTCAAAATTATCCTACTAATCTAAGGATTCAGGAAATAACGAATGTATAGTATCAACCTCCAGCAAGAACTACTCATGCGCCATTAATATCACTCTCTTAACTAACAATGCCTAACTTACAAATGTACCAGTAAAAACCTACTCCGTACGAATTCGACGAAGGTTCATCATCAAATATGATCTGTGCTTTAATGTCACCACCTTCTCCGCAAAATGTTTTTGCCTTTCAAATAGAAGAAAATGTTCCATTTTCTATACTAATACCCTAGATTCTTGTTCGACACATTCACTTTCACAGAACAACCCGATATTCCTTGAAATCTCGCCGCTGTCAAATTCGCAACAGGATGTCTCTATGTTTGATGATGGGTGTAATATAGAACAATTGTCAATCACAGACAGTGAGCGTTCAGATGTTTTGGCAAAGTCTGTAGTATCTATTCTATAAAGATATTCCAAATTTATTTAATATTTACTATTTTTATTTTATTTTGTAATACGTAACCTTAAATTCGGTGTATGAAAACTGTTAATAAGTACTTCCTAAAATATGTGTTATATATTTTGTTATCTTAATGTATTGTTTCAAAGTTTCATATATTGAATCACAAATTTCTGGCACCGTATTAGACATGCTTGAATAAATAAATCTGTCAGCGTCCGCTGACTGCTTCCAGTAGCCAACATAATATACGAGGACCATTTTTTTTTTCAACCTCCGATAGGCTATAAATAAAAGAAAAGTTCATATAAAACAATAATTTTATTACCAAAAGATTGGTACACTTACGGTTACTTTTCGACAAAATCACCGAAAAGATTAAGACATTTGTCATATCTGTGGACAAGCTTTTCAATACCCTGTTCAAAGAAAGTTGCCGCCTATGAATTCAAGTCCTTGACGTTGGTTTGAAGGTCCTCATTGGTTTGAAAGTGCTTTCCACCAAGCCACGTCTTCACGTCAGGAAAAAGATGAAAATCGTTTGGTGCTAAGTCAGGACTGTATGGCGGATAATCGAAAATGTCCCATCCAATTTGTTCGAGAAGCCGTTGAGTTGCACCAGCAGTGTGTGGACGGGCATTGTCATGAATCAGAACAACTCCAGCGGTCAGCTTTCCTCTTTGTTTGTTCTGAATGGCTCTACGCAACCGTCGTAAAGTTTCACAATAAACAGCTGCAGTGATTGTGGTTCCGAGCTCAATAAACTCCACAGGCAACACACTTTGTTGATCCCAAAACACAGTAGCCATTGTCTTTCTGTTGTAGAAGGTTTGTTTGAATTTCTTTGGTTTGTTCGGTCAAGTTGAATGCATCCATTGTTGTGATTGTCGTTTTGGTTCCGGTGTGTCGTATTGAATCCAGGTTTCATCCCCAGTCACGATTGTTTTCAAAAAGTTGCCTCCTTCATCATGATAATGCTCAAGGAACTCCAACGCTGACGCCATTCGTCGAGTTTTGTGGCCGTCCGTCAGCATTTTTGGGACCCAACGTGCACAAAGTTTTTTGTAGCCTAACCGTTCAATAACAATAGAGTACAAAACAGACCTTGAAACTTCTGGAAATTCCGTAGACAAAGCAGTAATGGTGAATCTGCGATTTTCTTTAACCATTCTGTCAATACGTTGAACCAGGTCATCTGAAACGACAGATTTGCGCCCTTAGCCCCCTCCATCATGAACATCATTACGGTCATCTTTAAACTTTCAACACCATTCACGCACAACACTATCACTCATGAAGTTTTTCCCATACACACGACTTATTCTTCGATAGATTCTGCAGCACTATGGACTTCAACCTGTAGAAAACAAATCACACTTTGCACTTCACACTTGGCGGGAGCATCAATAATAGCGGACATGTTTACGTGGCTGTAGCACAACGCCGACTGACGCCTGAATGTCGACAATGGCGGAGTGTGTAGTGCAAGAGCTGCGCAGTCGCCTACAGCGTATGCCCGCTTTCTGCTACCCACGTAGCGTCTGCACGGAGCGATTGGAGGTTGAAAAAAAAATGGCCCTCGTACAATACAACTTGTGATTTTAGTACCTTGAGTGCTATAGCAGATCCCATGATGGTGTCTTCTCTTTGAATCGACGTACCTACTTCATTTAGTAGAAAATAAAATGGAGCTTAGACATTCTTAACAAGTTTTATTACGGTTCCTGCGGATCTTCTTCAGACGGTTCTTTATATAACCGATAGCTTTCGCCATGACCTTGCGGTGTGGTCTATTCGCGTGCGGTAATTTGAACAGGACGCATCGATCTACGAGATCTCCTCAAATTACAACTTAGCTTAGGCTAAGGCGAATTATTGTACTTTTTAGTGCCTAATTTATAAGAGTTAAGCACTTATAATAATTAAACGTTGCTCTTCTTAGAGCAATGCACACGACGAACCCGAAGCGTGCTTCGGTGAAGTTTACCGACACTGGCATAGACGCGGAATCGACCAATGCACGTACATTACGAGAGGACCAGCACTCTGACACAGAAATAGAAACAAAACGAATACGAAAGACAACAGACCACACAACTGAAAAACCAACTACAGTCGTGTCTGAAGAACCATCCGCTGAGCCTATGAAGAAATCACTATCCTACGCCACAGCGACTTCTACTTCACCATCCACAAGCACTGCAAGACCTACGACTATAAATCCTACAAACACGGACAAGACTTACATGACGAACAACAGTATCCCGCCCATTTTCATATCAACATTTCCGGATTTTATCAGACATGCCAAAGAGATGAAACGTATAACGAAAAAAGATATCAACATACGAGCATCAGGACTAGGTCCACGAGTTCAGATTCGTTCAGGACTACCTGAAAAAACATGCAATAGAATTTCACACCTACAGACTTAAATCTGAACGACAACTGAAGGTTGTAAATAAGAAGACTAGCCGCAAATATCACACCAGTCGACAAAAAAGACGACACCGACTACTACCATAACCCCTACAGCAAAACCACACACCACCGAAAGGACTACTCCAGCAGCTTCAGCACCTAAAGTAGTCACGCCTCCTACAAACACCAACCAAGAAAGCAGCATCGACAAATTACTACACAAAGCACTACCATGGACACAAAGACTAATATCGACCTACATGGCTGAGGAACCTGTTATACCGCTTCTCCTGTAAGCACTGTGCGACATCTTTACGACGAATAATGGATAAGCAACGAACACGTCGATAACTGCGACTACTCCCTTGGAACGCCTACGGAATCAAAAACAAACTATCTCAGCTACGACACTTTACCACCGAATTCGACATCAACATTGCACTTCTCGGGGAAACGAAATTAAACTACAACTATGCACTTAAGATCGCCAACTACACGACTTACAGAAAAAAACAAGATTATCGAACAAGGACATGTATCAAGCGGAGGAGTAGGCGTACTTGTTCACAGACGAATTACACATCATGCACTAGACCTTCCGCGAACGCAGCTGGATGCTGCAGACGTGGAACTTAACGCAGACGGAGGACTACTGAGAATCCTCTCGGTATCCCGTAGTCTAAGCAGAGCAATATCTACGCAAGACATTGACAACCCAACACTATAAGACACAGCTACAATAATCACCGGCGACTTGAACGCCAAACACACTACATGGGGTTTCAGAATAAACAATCACGACGGATTGACGCTTGTAACTCACTTACTGGGTAAAGATTTCGACATCACTGGACTAGACACAGCAACAAGAATACCTCCAAATCCAGACCATTAGCCTGGCGTACTAGACATCACACTAGTTAAAAATATGCCGTACAACTTCACGACAGAACTCATAGAAGACTTGAGCTCTGACCATCTACCGATAATAACGACGATTCACATAACGCCACATACACAAGAGACGACTAACACCGTGACATCAACAAACTGAAGGAACTTTAAGGAATACCTACAGCTTAAAATAACATCTGGAAACCCGACCGTCGGTACTCACGAACAAATTGACGCAGCCACAGAATACATCACTAATACACTACAATAAGCACTAAATCACAGCATACGACAAGAATCCGTAACACTAACAGACCACGACTTCCTAACTACCTTAGCGAAATAATCAAACAGAAAAGGAAGTTACTCCGGAGATGGCGGATAACGAGGGACCCAGCCATTAAAACCTAACTAAACACAACACAAGCTTCACTTAAAAGTCTACTAGACGAATTCAATACGTAGCAGAGGACGGAACATATCAACAATGTTCTCGAGACTAAAGGGAACGTACACCGACTAAACAGAAGACTCATAAGGAGACATCAACTATCCAACACACCACTAGACGGACCAGACGGAAAATCTACAACGCGTGAGAAAATGCAAACATATTCACCGAACCTAACAACACACCAGCAACATGAAACACGAGTAAACGAAACTGTGGACGAACTACTACAAACGCATCCAGAAGACCACATACCACTTATAACACCAAAAGACACAGAACAAACAATTCTCAGCAATAGAAACAGAAAAGCACCACGGAAATACAACATCACAAACCAAGCACTCAAAAATATCAAGAAATGCACACTAGCATACATCACGAGACTATTCAACGGTATACTACTACAACGACATTACCCCACAGCATGCAATACCGCAATTACAGTAATGACCCCAAAGTCCGGAAGAACAAGGACAAACCCGTCACACTACCGACCGATGTCGCTTCTCAGCGCGATATCAAAGATATTCAAACTACTACTACAAAAATTGAAACATCACCTACGAGACCGACAAGAACAATTTGGCTTTAGAGAAAATCACTCAACCACACTACAAGTTATACACGTTATAGACCACATCGCAGAGAACTACAACAAAGCATACGTCACGACAGCAGTATCTCTGGACATACAAAACGCATTTGACAGAGGACTCGTGTACAAACTAGCGACCATACACCAAGTACCACCACAATACATACAACTACTCGACAGTTATCGACGACCGAAAACTACAAATACGAGTAGACGGACAACTATCACACGTAGCACCTACCACGGCTGGAGTTCCGTAAGGCAAATGTCCCTCAGTGGCACTCTTCAACGCTTACATACAAGACATACCGTGCAACGACAATGTTAAATGCAGACTATACGCCGACGACACTACATTCAAAACTACTGCACGTCACCCCAGACTAGCCACACAAAGACTACAACGCCAACTGGACACCCTATCCGACTGGTTGGGAAAATGGAGAATCCAAATCAATGTGGACAAAACCGAAACCATACTATTCTCATGACAGCAACAACATCGACACCCTCCGCCAGCGTTTGAAGGGCAGCAACTCCCGTGGCAGAACACCATCCGATACGTCGGAGTCACTATTGCCAGAAACCTCTGCTTTCAAAAACACCTAGTCAAGACACTCAAAAAAGCAAGACAAATCAAAGGCTACCTACATCCGATGCAGACCTTTAACAACAAACCACCGACAGAAACACGGACCAGAATGTACAAAACGCGCATCAGACCGATCATCACGTACGCCTCACAAACATGGCTGACATACCTATCTAAGACAAATGCATGACGCCTGGAGGCATTCCAAAACACCATCCTCCGACTGATTACCGGCGCACGGTGGTTCGTCAGAAACGACACAATACGAAATAACTTAAACATTCCCACAGTACACGAATACTGTAGAACAAACGCCATTAAAACGTACCAAACAATAGACGACTCACCACACCCATCCTTACGAGACGTCACACCGCTACAAGGCACGCAACAAACATACAAAAAACGCCCACTCCGAATACTAGATGTATAACATAACATCAGACAAAAGCACAACAGACCGTAACTAGTTGGCAAAATAAAAAAAACAACTAGAACACAACACAAGACGTAAACCACTAGGTGAGAAAACAAACACCTAGAACACACGCACGATAAATAACGATACACACAAGACAGCAAAAACCATAAGGTTAACGCTGACTACTAGACGCGTCCTGAGAGGGCCAGGATCAACTTATCTATTGCCCTTTCCAAATTCGCGTAGGTTTTTCGTGTTCAATTCATGTTTAATTTTCAATCTTTTTAACAACAATATTTAACATCTCTCTAAATATATCACGTAATTGCTGGCGCACTTCACATCCATCTTGCAGTCTACGCCACACGGTCAAAAATATAACTTACAATTAAACTCGTACAAAAAGATGTTGGGACGGTACTTGTTATTTGTTCGATTAGTTAAGTAAAATCGGTAAGTTAACTCACTACTTAAATAAACAAAGTATAAATCGGCTCTAAGAGATTGCAGTTTTGGCTACCGGAGGGTGCATAACTAAAAGAAAGCAATAGTAGGAAGGAACTGTATATGAAGGGGGAAATATGCGTGAACACCTCCCAAATTTCACCTAGTTTCTTTTGATTTCTTCAAAATTGTAAAATATCACCATTCTTCCAGAAATTAAAGATTCGATTATTTTATTATCTCTAAAAAGAACCGTTTTGAACCAGTGTTTATCTTCATGTTGGTGATCCACTTTTGGCGTATTTAATTTCCTTTGTTTCGAGAAGAAATAATGAAATGTACAACTATAGATTGGTCGATCATTTTCAATCACATGCAAAAGCCTCCACTCTAATTTACTGGTATAGAATGCTTTGAAGGGCTATTGTGCTTTTCAGTAAACGCTCGCCGACATATGAACATTTCTAGAATGCAAATCCTCTTTGCTTTCACTGAAAAAACGGCACAACCAGCTGGTTGCAAATAATCTACAAATTTAGAACACTGCTGCAGTATACTACAAACACATTTTCACTGACAGAGGGATTGCAATACTTTATTCTAAAATATGTTAATCTGTATAATCTCAAGAATCCAGATTTATTATAGTTGCTTTATAGCGGAAATAAAATAATTATAACGTCTGGGCGGAGTTACACGCTCGCTGGTATAAACTCTAACAAGGGGTTCATATTTCATAAAAAGAGTCGCATCCTTTTAATGCAACAAATGATATCAAAGGGGTGTATTCTCTAAAGCAGCTTATATCGCTAAAATCTCTTTATTCTGGTTATACACTTAATTAAGCAATTTGTGTACTGTTAGCAAGACTGAGTCTCACAAAGGCACATTGAAAGTTTAATCTGCCGCTGGTGTTCCAGAAATTGCTGCGCTTTTGTATCCAACCACAAAATTTAAATTTACTTTGCACACTGGGATTTCGTCTTTATAAAAAGAATAAAATTGTACGACTTATTTAATGTTGTAGGAGGTTAAGACGATTGTAAAAAGCTCATATTAGTTCTTTGACATTACAGTTTTATTTAATCTTTTTCGAGCGTATTCTTTGTATAAGGTTTTCTTATCGCGAATAATTTTCAGAAGCTTTGAGGAATATGTTTACGTATACAATAAAATGTATCCTCCATGCACAAAGGGCAAAAAAATTACTTCGTAAAAGACAATTCATAACAATGCTTGTTAGACTTTTTACGCTTGTATCTGCTTTTTAAGCTAAAACTTGTTTAGCGATCCCTTTGTAACCTATCTAACCAAACTCGTTTCAGGCATGTTAGGGATAAAATGAGCGTTACGTTAATGAATTGTGATTTGTCCTGAAGGACACGGATCCAGCATCAATATAAAGGTGCATCGGTTAACCACAGTGGTACGGGAGTGGGTCCTTTAGAAGAAATTAGAAAAATTTGAAATAAAAATAATGAAATGTCTAAAATATAAACATTCCGTGTTATCGTTTCACAACTCCCTTATCCACAAATGGCAGAACCTTTGGAGCACATCCTCCAACAGCAGATACACCTATGAGATTTTCTCAACCGTCACTGTCATCCCAACTCATATTCCTTACTCTCATCCCTCCTTACCAGACACGGTAATTTTCGTAATTACATGTACAGATTCCACCTATCCTCATTCCCCAATGTTCCTGTGACAATGCATCTTTGGAAACTCCATTACACCTCATCTGCCAGTGTCCCTTAACCTTTCCACTACAAAAAGCCCTAAAAACCAAAATCCGTTTAGACAAAATTACTCCCCTCCCATTTCAATTCTTAATCACTCATTATCCTCACCAGTATGAGCGCTTCCTTCACAGTATCTTCACCAACAAAACTCCCTTATAATTAATTCCCCATTATACGCACGACAAACATGTATAAGCATCATATAGAATTTATAACATTAACCACACAGTCCTTATCCTACATAAGCACATACAGATACACATATATACACATTCACCCACGTATACATATACACAAAACACACACGCAATATACACCACCGCACATACTCCCGCTGAAAACTCCGAACACCAAGATGACGTAGAAGAAAAGCAGCTTAATGAAAGAAAATTTATTATTTAATTATATATATTTGTAGCACTCTGCTAGGATAGATTTTTAGCCTGAGTATAGCATACAATAAAGCTTATTTTGAGTTGAGTTAAATCCTATGTTATAAAATCAATTACTCTAAAATTCTGTTTCTCTTTGCCATAATTGAGGCTCGCCAAACTCTCTCACAGCAATCGCTTTGATAGTATTTCTACACGGAAAACGGTTATTCTGCATAGGTTTCCATTGCTTTAGGTTTCTAAATATATCACATTATACAATATCTTTCTTTACACTACCTTAAAAGCGCTTATTAGGTTTCTTGTCATATTAAATAAAATTGAAAAATAACATTCCTAGAAATCAAGACCTCTCCCAAATGAGATATTCTATTACTGAGCTGCCTGGATATCCTTTTGCAATAACCGAAATTTTGTTCTAGTTCCTAAATAAATATAAATAAAATTCAGTCTACACTATTTTGTGATATCTTCACTCTTCGGTGTTATTGATCAGTATATCAAAAGATGTTCAACCCAGTGCTGATATACACAATTAGAGTTCGGCACCAATAAATAAAAAACACGTTCTTATAACAAAGCTGTTATGGTATTCCGCGCAAACACGAAAGAAAACAGTGAGAATCAGTAAAGAAATCGTTTACGCCGAATACCGCAACAAAACGGGGACAGAATGGTAGAAATTGGGATAGCCCAAAAACGTCGTAGAGGGGCATGGGTGAAATAGAAAGAGCACATTGGAAAACCCTGTGAAACTATATTTTTAACTTACAATCTCGAGAGACTATTTACAAAAGAACAAAATCCAATAATTTGCGTAATTGTTTGTTACGTGCTGGTAAACAAAGCATCATAACATAAGAATATAAAATTGGTTAGCAAATATAACATCTTAGAAGCTAGATACTTACTTAACGCTTCACCTTAAATATAAACAAAAAAAAAATACAACAAACTATACGGTACTTCTAGGAAAAGAAAATAAACCCTAACTTAACTTAAACAAGTGTCAACTGTTTTTAAATCTATAAGTAAGTTGTTTACGTTAAAAAGACAAAAGAAACAGTTCAAAACGGACTCTAACATAAACTATAATTAACTAATTTTTAATTTATAGAATGATTACATAGTCGGTCATGCATTGTGCATGTAGGTTTTGTAACGTGGTGGTGCCAATAAGTAATAACAGCAAATGAAATGTCTATTCTTCACAGCAGCATCAAAAAAAAATCTATAACGAAACAGAAAACTGCACCTTCAGGTATTGGCTTTGTGCTGGTATCACCTTGTGGATGGAAAAATGCGGCTGCATTTCTTTATGGGCTGGATGCTGAAACCACTAACTTATACTAGTTCAGAGAGCATTTTTAGTAGCGCGACTTCACAACATGTATCTTCGGTAAGAAGGTGTTGTATTCAATCTTTCTTTCAAAACAGGGTCTCTATTTTATAAGGACAGAACCATGTACGGGGGTAGGAATTTCGCTTTCAAAGACATCGCCGAAGAACCAAGTGTGCAAAATTCCCAGACAACAGCTGCCAAAATACAAACAGTAACAGCTTGCCAACGATCAGATAACGCAATTAACAAAGGTTTTTAGACAAAGGAAAACAATCTTATTACTTTGTAACATCTTAACAGCTGCGGGATACCAGTATACTTATAGATAACAAACCTATTGTAAGCAGATGTACGCAGATGGTAAGTGACCTTATCTTTTAGAAGAAAGCTGTGCATTTACGTGCAGCTTTTAATTAAAATGTAGTCACTGCAGGTGGTAGGAAATATTGCAACTACTTTGTAACATAACGTCTCCTAAGCAGCTGTTTGATTTTATAAGGCAAACTTTTATAGAGCAATTACTTGAGAAATTTTATTAAATAATACTAATTTCAAATGGTAGAATATCGGGCTTGAGAAATTTTAGGGTGTTTTAAATATAAATGCAGAAAAAATTATTTGCAGAGTTTTGAACGTAACAAAGCTTAACTGTAGTTTTTAAGGTACGGATAAAAGTGCAAGAATAATCAAAACAAAAGGCTATACAATATGACATGTGCTCTACATGAGCCACATTAACACAACTTTGCTCTATTAAAATTAATGTACATCTTAATTAATGAGAAAATCTAAACGCAAACGCTACGAAGCAACCACGCTCAACGAGTTTGCGATTCACTTTCCACGCCGTTCGATCCCGAACGTACATCCTTCTAACCCCTTATTTTCTAACACCAATAGCTTACTGCTAATCATGGACATACCCGTCACATCCCCCACCCCATATCAAACAATAATAATTGAAGAACAATTCTTGAGTAAATTCAAAAACAATTGCATTGTAAACTACAGCTTAAACTAAATTAACAAGCTACAAGTTAACCAAAAGTTATTCACAAGAATGATAGATACTAGAAACCCGCATCATCAATGGGAAAACGGTAAGGCTTAAGATTGTAAATATTTTGCATCTCAAACTGGGCCCCCAAAGAGTCTTCAACAATCTCATACGTATTTTTATTAACAATTTTCTGAACGGTGCAAAGCCTTTGATAAAGAAGAAAAGTTTGCGAATTTATTTCAACTTACGCCCTAAGTCATGTTGAGCTTCACCAACCGCGATTTAGCTAAAGCCACAAAATCACCCACCTCAGAAAAAGTCATTTTAATTTCAGCAAACACCCTATTCTCCTTATCAGACTAACACCATTTGACGTTCGACTTCAATAAATGATTTTACCCTACAGTCAAATACGAAAATCCTTCCACAAAACAAGAGTCGTAATTAACTAGACCTAAAAAGGCTCTCAAAGTTTTAACGTTATTTTTAGTTTGGAAATTCAAAGTTAATTGAATACGATTTGGTTTTATCTCAATACCTTTAGATGTAATCGCATGACCAACAAAATTAGCCCTTGCTTTTGCTAAACAACACTTCGTCAACTTCAACGTTACATCCGCCCGCGACAATTTTTAAAATAGAATTTCTAAATGTTTAAAATGCTCGGTCGATTGGGACACAACCAACTAATCGTCAACATAGGGAATTACAAAATGCTAGTGTCTTTCCCTAAGATACCTTTAATGCCCGTATAAAACTAGCTTCAGATGTGGTCAATCAAAATGGCAAAACGCGGAATACCAATATGACCACTTTAAAAATAAACTCCATGTACTTCCTATGCGGCTCATACAATTTCACCTGCCAATACGAATTTGATAAATCGAGAATGCTATAAAACGTCACTGCCGTAATTTCATACATTAGTTCAGACGTGTTCAAAGGGATAACGCGATCCTTCTCCATTCGTTGATTTAAACACCTAGCGTCTATACATACACAAGAACTTTCATTTTTCTGCTTCATCACGACTAATATTCGGCCTGCTCTTCACAGATAACCCCCACTCTATCACTTCGCGAATTTGCTTACGAAGTTCCTCACGATAAACTTGCGGTACGGGATACGGCTTCATATAGAGGGGACTTTTATCCTTCATTTTTATTTCGTGACAATAGCCTTTAATTTCACCTGGCTTATCTGAGAATAATTCTGTAAAACCCAACATCAAATTTTTCAATCTATTCATTCCTTTTCGTTAAGCGAATCGGCCTTTCGACAACTAATCGTATCGCACCTTCAATATTTTTACCCCTCACCTTATTCACTGGAACCTCGTTTTTTTTATTAAAATCGGCTACCGTCAATTCTCCACTAACAACAGATCCTTTCATAAACGAAAAAGCCCTTAAAACCTCATCAAAAAACCCACTAGCCGTAGAAGATTCAAAAGACAGCTCAATGTTAAAGTCTGTTAGCCAATCACACCCCAAGATAATATTCCGACTTAACGCAGGAAATACGACACAGACCTGCTCAAATTGCACTCCTTCTATATCAAGTTTCAATAAAGTCTGTTGCTTAATTTTCTTGCCCTTCCTTTTGTAACAATTTTATTTTTGATTAATAAATCCCTTCATAAAATTGCGAGAATAATAAAACACTTTTATTAAAACAATAGTAAATTACATTCAACAACTAAAGTAATACGTTAAAGCAGCATCGTCCTTTGGTATTCTATTTGTGGTTAAATATCAGTGTCTTCTACAGCTATTTGCAGGCGCGTTTCTGTTTGACTGTCCACTCCTCGGACGCCTCGGTCGCCCGAGCTAGTTTTGTAATCAGTCGGCCATACGTGGAAGAAGCAATAAGATGTATCAAAAATTGCAGGCCGGCAATTTGCGTATCAACTTTTATGAGTTAGGACACATCTTTGAATAGCGGTTGGTAACGTATAAAGGTTATTAACTTGTTTAATTTGAGATAATTTATTTAGCGCGACAAGACATAATGCTACAATTGACAATGCAACTCTGAAAACACGAAATTTAGAAGGCAGTTTATTAAGAAGACGACTTTGGTACAACTTACGATGCAACTTTTAGAATAGAAAATTTAAGAAACCAATTTTATGAAGACCACTTTGTTATACAACGTAAGGATGCTACTTTGGTGAGGCGGCGTGATTCAACAACCGGATTGCAGCGGCTGCCGAATGTATCGTGGCCGTATTTGATTCTACACGTGGAACAACTCCATAGTAGAAGTTGTTTAGTATGAATTTGGTTCACACTACACGCAGTGATCTTTGCATGAAATAACAAGTACCTCATCAAGGCAAGAAAGGCAGTTTTTGGTTCGTAGATAGCTTTAAGTCCTTTTTATGTGTTTCACACTAGAAACACGTTAATTTGTTCTAATGTGTAAAAGCATGAATATTGTAAAAGTTTCAACTATTGCTGAGCTGGATTTTCCAGTGTCGAAATTAAAATTCACTGATTTGATGTTTTGAGAAACAACACGCGTGATTCATTATGAATCGTTAGTAACAACAACAGGTGTTACTGACGTCACATATTTTTCTGTAGTATACTGCTGACAGATGTATTCTTGAAAGCAAATGCTTCGAACAGCTTTAGCACAAGTTATGTAAACAAGAGTATTTTTGTGATCTGCTTTATAGAAACCAAAACTTGCACATGTAATTTAAAAAAGAAAAACTTGAGTAGTAACATTTTTAGAAGTAATTAATTTGTCATCTGCCTGAACAGATCTGCACAGGTCGAAGCCCTTTTTTTGTATAACATGTTTACAATATACTGTAAAATATTTGATTAAAAATAATTTAGATAAACCTGAAGTTAAAAACCATGAAGTGATTCAGTTATTAATTAAATTTTTGTTGCAATTCATTTTATTTTAAAAGAGATTCTTTTTAGTAAACAATTGGTTCAAGATTAAAGTTTTTTATTTTGATCAAATATAATCAAACCTAAACACATAAAGCTAACATCCTTATGAGTAGAATTTTGATGCCAACTTTATATTGAAAATATCTTTTTACTACTTCTTTATGTATATTTGCTGGACACAAATAGTGTTCCACTTTTTTATTTATCTAACTATTACAATTTCTTACAGGAACAGCGACTTATTTTATTAATACAGGTTTTTGTCATCGAAGGCGATCTTTTTTTTCTTTGGGTCTCCACGTCCGCCCTTAAAAATATGCCATGCCATTATCATGAATAAGTCCGGACTTGGTGGCGCCTATTTGGTTTAGATTAAGTTTGACCTACAAACAGATTTCGACTTACCCCCCCCCATTTCTCATAGCTCTACCCAAGGAATAGACCCCTAGTTATGTCGGAAGACTTAGTTTCACTGCCACCCAAAATGGGGCTGCTGCCTTTAAGAAAAGATAAGTTTCACTTTTCCTTTCTAGGTACCTATTACGATAGTATTCCTAACTGGTAAAACCGTAATTTTTGGATACACCCTCCGAATTTCTGCATGATACTGGACTTCCACTTTCAATCAACACGGAAGTCTGCAAATATTCAACCGTACATTCCACAATCGGCATTACATTCTTTTCTTTTCTTACGTTTCCAACTTCCTCTTCAAAAATCATCTCATTACTTTCCTCAAACAACCGAATTTGATTATTTCTTGATCAGACAATTCGTGATCTAAATACATTGTTTCCATAATAATTTTCAAAAAATTATTCGCCCGCGGGCCTGATATATTCGCTAAATTTTAAATTAGCAAAGGTTTCACGGCGCTTCTGCGGTCCCCAAGATCTTTTCAAAAAAAGTAACCTAAAATACTCAAACGTTGAAAATTTTTTCTTCCTTCTGATCTGATCTGATCTGATCTGATGCTCCAGCTTTAAGAGATTTAGTACCTATAGAAACCCATTTATCTTCTGGGATGCCAGCGTCTACCATAATTTCTTCCAATTCGTTTATGAACGTGACTGGGTGTTTTGAATCTTCCCGTCTAAATGTCAAATTTGACACCGTTAACTCTCTAAATAACGTAATATACGAAAAATTTCAGGTTGCAATATTCACACCACTCCTGGGACTAACTTCCGTTCTCGCATTCATTTCAACAGGATTATTTTCCGCAACTGAAATATCCCTAACCCTTTCTTTAAACTGAGCAATTAGATGTAACATTTTCCTTAACTACTTCAAGCGAACACCCTATTTTTTCAATTAATTCCGAATTATTTTTCTGCATCATATTAACGTTATGTAATAATCGCACTGCTGCTTTTCAATAATTGTCTTATAGAGCGCTTTCACACTATGCGGCGCGGTTTATCGGTGCGGTACCGCATGCACAAGTTTTACCTTACATTATATGAGACGCTTTCAGATTAGTGCGACGCAGAAAAACTACCAGTGCGGACTGCGGAAATCGCAGACAATGAGGCTGGCGGTCAGAAATCGGACGGTTTTAATACCGCACGAAATGTGAACGCCTATAAAGGTAAATGGGTGCTTTCGCACTAGCCGCTGTGCGGCAACAGTTTTAGTCGAACGAGGTTACTAGATAGGTGTACTAAATGATGAGCAACGTAAAAGATGTCAAGGAAACTATACAATTATGAAATATATGACCTGGAAGATTTTTATTAACGGATGCACTCAATATTTTCGATGCTTAATTTCACGTTTAATTTCTTCAACAGTGCATTAATGTTAAAATAATTACACTTCTTTTCTTCATTATGGATAGACTTACTACTACGTACGCAATATTTCCCGTATAACCCCATACAATAAACTCACCACACTCGCTAACACTTGCTCGTATAGTGGCGTCGATGACGTAATGTAGCTCACAACACACCTCTTCGAAAACATCAACAATCGCAATTTGTAAATAAGCAACTCATACTTTGCAGTCACACACACACGCACGAACGCACGCACGACCGCACGCAGGCACGCACGCACCAACGCACGCACCCACGCACCCACGTATGTACGCACGCACGCACTCATGCAAGCACGCACACACACAGACACCACACACACACATACACACACACTCACATATGTATACAACTTTTAAAGCTGCATGCATAAATATAAAAATCCTACCTTTTCAGACGACTCCTTTTTTAAACAATCCTTACTTTCAATTCCTTACACATTCAGTACCTTCGTACAGCTTCTTGCCTCATGTGGATGTCAATGTCGTGATGTTATCGTCGTTCTTCGATGTTATTGATCAGTATATCAAAAGATGTTAATCGCGGTATTGATATACACAATCAGGGTTTGGCACCAATAAATAAAAACACGTTCTTCTAACAAAGCTTTGCCGTATTTTTCAAGATATGGATAAAAGTACAAGAATAATCAAAACAAACTATTATACAATATGACATATGCTCTACATGAGCCGCATTAACACAACTTCGCTCTATTAAAATTAATGTACATCTTATCTTAATTAATGACAAAATCTAAGCGCGACTGCTACGAAACAATATCGCCCAACGAGCTCGCGATTCACTCTCAACGCTGTTCGATTTCGAACGTACATACTTCTAACCTTTTATTTCCTAACCAATAGCTTACTACTAATCAAGGGAGTACCTATCATAACTAATCTTCATTAACATAAAATAATTCCAGTGTATGCACACATCCACTTTATAAAAAACTTATTTTCTTAATCTCACTCTGATCAAGTACTACTAAAAGAAAACCATAAACCAAGAACACTAAATTAAATCAACCAATAATATTATCCCTTTAGTATTTTACAGTTTACCATATTAAATTACATGACATTATAAATCCAAATTTCTTAGAAATATTTCCTTTTGTCCTGTAATTATGCATTTAAAATACTAATGTTTAATACTTCAACGAACACTAAAATCTACCAATAAAATTTACATTTATAATTACATGCGTACATATTTCGTAATACTTTGTAATGTTTCAAAATTTCTTGCACGAAAGCATTATGCTTAACAACTTATTTCCTCGCTAATTTATTGTTCAACTAAATAAGTAAACTTTCGCGTTCACTTCATTTCCCATTACATGAATAGCATTTACATTTTAAATTCACATATACATTCTCACAGAGTATAAACATAAAAGCTCATAATATTACTTACTGTTTTAAATTCCATCATTTTAAGAAAGGGTTGTGATTTCCAGAAATAATTAGTATGCCCATTTCCTGCTTTTTTCTAACTAACACAGTTTTCTTCGCTCAGCACACCACAAAATTACAAATCAATGGAGAGGTGAACTTACCAGGTCCAAACCGCTTTTTGACGGTCGTAACGACGATGATTCCACGAATTCGTGAATTGAAACCTTTTGCCTTGCCTGTGTAAGTGTAAGTTTAAATAAATTCTATTGCACGCCGTGTTTTTTCGTGCGGAAAATTTGCATTCTCATCTTAAGACTGTTTCTTTTCACCCTTCAATCCTCCCACCCTTCATATTATTCGTATTCCGATTAACTGCTCGCGGATAATCGATCCATACATTTTCCTGTCGGATGTAACTACTCCACTTCTTCTTCTATAAAATTCTATCACATGAAGATGCATGACTTTCTATGGTTTATATTACGTGTTTAATTTATCTTTATGTAACTCACAAAAATGCAAAAGATACAAAACAACAATTAACACAAGACCGTGCTGAATTTAACAAGAAAGTGTAACTACTATGTTCAAAGACAACAAACAGTAGCAAGGAAAGGATTGCTGAAAGCGTATGTGTGGAGTACAGCATTGCACGGTTGTGAAACTTGGACAGTAGGAGAAGCGGACAGATAAAAGATAGAAGCCTTTGAAATGTGGTGCTACAGACGTATGATGATGATATCATGGACAGACAAAGTTAAAGACAAAGAGGTTCTAGAAATGGTAGGGTAAATGAAGAAGAGATAGGATGATAGGTCACATAATAAGGAATGAGGGAATAGTGCAGAATATATTAAAAACAGAGTAAAGAAAAAGAGATATAGTGGTAGAACTAAGTTAGATTATTGCACACAGATAGTCAACGATGTAGGCTGTGAGAATTTCAGGAAAATGTGCAACCTAGCTCAGATCAGAAATCAGTAGAGGTACGCGTCCAATGAGTTCCAAGATTGGAAACCTAATGATAAAAAAATGATTGTACTTAAACTTAACGATTATTATAAACGACTACAGGTGTTGGTTTTGCAATATTCTCGACTAATGTTGATTGTTCGAAAGGATTTATTGAAAAACTATTAACCCATTAGTGTCCAAATTACTGCTTTATTTTTGACGAGTTGATTTTTATAGAAGTTTGGCTTAATACCACTCAAAATTAATCTACCAAAGTTTGAAATCCATAAATGTATGGTATGTTCAAAAAACAAGACCAATAAATTTGCCAGTGGTCAGTTCGAGTACCATATTGCTAACTTGTGCTTTATAGTTGCAGGTAAGTAGTAAAAGCAATAAAATAAAACTGGTTTTTCATAATTAATTATAATGTAATTAGAAATTTTAAAACCATATTATTTAATTATTTACAAATGAAATGTATGAGAACAATTTTAGGAATGTAAAGGTACTGAACACTTATTACATTCATTGCAAGTTCCTCCTGCACAAACTTTACACCTACAATATTTTGCAGCACCTTTTACAGCACTGTCCAATTTGATGGCGTCGCATATCTTCCAATGTTGGTAAAAATGTTAGGGATCCCGAGGGTCGTTCTTGTTAAGATGGTTCTGTTCCAGTAAATAGTGAAGAACACATTGGTGTCAACATTCAAGAAGTGACAGTGTCATTCGTCCCTTTCTTGCGATAAAGTAACCAGCCCTGGACGCGACCAATATCTACAGCCCAACTAAAAAATGTCCACCACCATTTTGTTGTTCTTATATTTGTTCGGTATGTTGCAGAAATTGGTCTGAAAAGTCAACTCCGCCCAAATTCTTATTATATGCTATTATAGGACTCGGAACATTCACTTCAATGCGTAGTTTGTATGTGATGCTACTACTGAGTTGTCTTTCCTGCAAACAAGTAACTTGTTGAATATCAAACTTTCGTACGACCCACATGGTTGCTTTTAAAAAATAGATTTTTCTGTCAAATCCATGTATTTACTATCACGATTTATGCGTAAGGTTCCCGTACTACCGTAAGGCTGCCTGCTACGTTCTTCGTGCAAACCAACTGACGTAAACAAATTCTCAAAAAATAGTTTGGCATGTTCAGCAATACCAAGAACTACATTGCCACCTTGTCCATAACTGATTTTGAGCAAATTAGTGTTTGTACAACAGTATGGATCCGCATGATAAAGATATCCATTTGAACTTGCTGTGCACCACAATTTATAACCAAACCGTATTGGTTTCTCTCGAATAAATTGTTTAGCAGCAGGATGGCTGTAACATGGTATAATACTTTCATATACTGCAGCAGTCACATATCTGCAGTAGTTTTAATAATTTATTTAGAAAATCAAAAATTGGTCACACTTTATACAGTTTGTCATTGTGGTCAATTTTTGAATTGTCAGCAAAGTGTAGGTATCGCAGTATATCATCAAATCTATTTCGCTTCATAGCGTTCACAATAATAGATGAATGACAACCTGTATCGTTTATCCAGTACATTCGCGTACTCGGTAAAATATGATATCCGGAGTACAACATGATATCAATTACTACCCTTATTTCATTTTTAGTAACCTTCAAATTATGACAACCTTTTTGGCCAGCATATAAGTTGGTTTCACTTCAAGAAATTTGTCATTTGAAAATATTTCAAAAGCATCAATGAGAATATTTACCGAATCTAAAAGAACAGTATCATCCAAACGGTCATTCTGTGAAATGCTAGGCAGTTGTAAGTTTGATCCATCTCCTACAATCTAATTTCTAACGTTTACAAACTTTTTTCTTTTGACCGCTTGTCTTGGTAAAAACACTGCTGATGTGAATGTTGAAGCTTCACATACCAAATTACTTTCATCGTCACTTTCAGGATTTTGTTTGCTTGTTAAACACGGAGCTAATAATATCCTTCTAAGTAGGTGATCCAAATTTCAAAAAGCTTCGTTATCAGATTGATCTGAATCTTTATCTGTTTCCGCATTATGCTCTTTAGTAGATGACTCTATACTAATTTGGTCAGGAATATTATTATTGGCCTCCACATTTTCTAATTCTTCTAAGAGCTAATGTAATAATAGGCTTTTTCCATCACGTCCACGAGTATATCTAGGTATTATAAAAAAAATCTAAGTACTTTTTACATAAACGAAGCAATATCTACTTACAAATTTTGATCCATATTTTTCAACAAATACCGGTTTAGAGATAAAAACTAAAAATACTATAAAAACAAGATAAATTCACTGCTAATGATAAGACTTACAATGTGCAACTGTTACAGGTCAGTGGTAAACTTATTTGCCACTCAACTTTATGACTTATTGGTTTCTTTATCTTGCGAAGTATTGATACATATCTTTGTCTACAAGTAAAAGAATCTCTAATGTACCACTGTATGGTAATATTTGCTTATTTAGTGTTCTATAGATAATGTAAATGTATGAACAATGTTACACCATCAAAGAGAAATTACCGCTAGTGATCTTGTTGACAATTCATTTCTAATTACAGGGTTAGGTTTAGTAATTAGCGATTGTTCGTAAATTATCTGCAGAATGCAAGTATAGAGTAATATTATAATTATGAAATTAATGATAAGTAATGTATAATAAAAGAATAAAAAAATAGAAAGGGCATGGCAGCTTCATTTGCTACTGGGCACTATTGGGTTAATTTGGCAAATGAAGTGTTGGAGGATCTTGGTAGCCGCAAGTTGCTTAACCCCATTCACATACCGCTGAATATCGGTGAAATAGGGTATACATTTAGAAAACAATAGAAGGGGAACCGAGCTGTATCTAACAAAAAAGAGCAAGGGTTATGTTCGAAAATAACAAACATAAAAACAAAGAAAAATTGTTGAAAACATATGTGTGGAGCACAGCACTGTTCGGCTATGAAATAAGGACAGTAGAAGAAACAGACAGAAAAAAGGGAGAAACCTTTTGGTATGTGGACAATATTTATAACAAAGAGATTCTGGAAATAGTATGGAAAGAAAGATATCTGTGGAAAACAAACAAAAATAGAAAAAATAGAAGGACAGGACACGTTCGTGGGCATTTGTGTAATAGTGCGGGATATATTACAAACAAATATAGGAAAAAAGAGAAGTAGATGTAGATCTAGACCAGCCTATTGCGCCCATATAGTGAATGATGCAGCCTGTGGGAATTTCAGAAGAATATGGAGATTAGCTCAGAATAGGAAACACTGGAGGTAGGCGTCTAGCAAATTCCAGGACTGAAGATCTAATAATAATGATGATGAGCTGGGTTATTACAGCGTATCATTATATTTTATCATGATATTTGGTTACAATCTAATATCTGTGTATTTAACCAACTCATCGTATTTTTTTGTATTTAACAACATTATAATAACCTCTTTTTTTATCTTGACCTGCTATATTGCAAATTATGGCTGTAATTGTTTCGATGTATTATTAAATGGAATATTTCTAATGACCTATGTACAAAAGCTTTCTGAATTTTATGTGGGAAATGCATGTCATTAAAATCTGTTTTACCTATTTGTTGGTTTAAAATACTTTATGACCTTGGGTTCTGTCCTAATATGTAAGTTACCATAAATAGCTTTATGATTTCATACTTTGAGTTCATTGCATTACGTCCGGCATTCATTACATATTTATTATATTAGTATGATTAATGAAATTTTTCATTTTAGTAGTTTTTATTGTTGTGACGTTTATCCTATATAATTACTAATGCGTTATATTATTATTGTATTAAATTATACCAATTTATTTTAAGAAAAATTATTTTATATTACTTTAAGTATACTAACTGCCTTAATTTAAATTATATTTTCTGAAAACAAAAGAATTAAAATATCATTAATTAATATTAGTCATTTATGAAATCTACTATGCAGGTTGCGTCCATACTTAGTCTGTCCATTTAAATTTCCTTATTAATTTTTTCCGATCAAGTTTATAGATAGCGTAACGCAATGCGTTACCGATACTGCGTACCAGGGGCTGCGACCTGTATTTTCAAGTACATACATTTTTCTGTCGTTGTTCTATTGAGCTATCAGTATAAGTGGTATCTAAATTATACTTAATTTAAAGATTGTAAAAGTTAAACAAGGTATTTGATATTGATATTATTAATATGAATTAACATAAGGAATAGATATATAGAATAATACTTACAAAGTAACAAAACCACTAAAATTAACACTTACTTTGTAAAAATGAAAAAAATTAAATTTAAATACTCCATATCAGTTATTCTAATCCGAATTATTGCGATCAAACTCTAACCTTATTAAAAACATCTGATAGGAATATTTAAATCTTGAAATATGTTTTAAGTAAAACGTGCTAGATGTTCAGGTAATGCAGAGATACTTGCAAGAGATCTCCAAGTTTAAATTTTAAAATAGATGTAAGAAAATATAAAAATATATAGTGTTTTGATTTATACGAGCTTTGTATTTTTGCGAGATGGCGCCGCCAGTACCCTCTGTATATCCCTTCCCACCCTCGTCTCATTGCGTAGTAGCGTTTGATCCTCAACGAAGTTATTCTCTTAGAACTTAGCCACCACCTCTATCTACCTTTCACTCTGGACTACTCGTTTCATTGGAATTTCTCGACTGCGATTTGGTGTACACCTCCTTTGGTGTTATAATTCTTTAAAGACAAGTAACTACCCCGAACACAGAAATAATTATACGACTGACAGTTAGTCGAAGATAAAAGTAGGAAATTGTTTAATACGCCAAAACAATAGAGAATAACTTTAAAACGACAATGGCGAGAATTCTACACAAATACGTTCAGGAAACACAGAAAAAATGTATTAACGCCCTTATGATATTAAAACGGTTGATAGCTGATTTAGTAATATATGATTGAAATATTTGAGGGAAAAAATACATCGAATGGAAATTCTATGTAGTTGCAACTATATAAATCAACTTTTACTTCAGAGGTGTAGTTTACGCTTGCTATAAGCATCAAAAGAATATAGTATCAATCTGACATCAGCTAGTACAGATTTTTAAAATTCAGAGTTGTTCAAAAGGAAGACATATCAACTACTATAGAAAAATACAGTATGTTGTAGAATAATAGCAAAATAAAAGATGAAAATTTAGAGAAACTGAATTATTTACAGGTAATGACAAATAGAAAAAATGTTTTACGTATGAACAAAAAGGCTATCATTTAGAAATAAGTAAGCCATTTATGAAACGAAAAGTTTTAAAGCCATTCTAGGTTCAGGGGTTCAAGAACAAGTCTGAAAGGTAGAAATTGAATTTAAGTAGAAGTTAACGAAAGGAAAAAACGTCACAAAAATTGATCCAATTAAAGGTAAAGAAAACAAGGTACATTTACATAATTAAAGTTAAGACGACAGGCATGACGCAAAGAGAAAACATAGTAAATTTACAATTAAAATAATGTAATTTATAAGTTAATAGGTGTACTATGTGATATAATTTACATAATGTATAATTAGAAATTAGTTTTAGAAAGGAATTTTTAATTGTATTGATTAAGAAATGATTTGATTGCATTTTCAATTTTAAAATAGCAAAGGTAAGTTTACCTACATTTCACTACGAATATTTATTTGTCACTAGACAAATAAGAATAACCAAAAGCTAGACTAATTTATTAAATACCGTGGTGTTTCAAGATATCACTTTATACAGAACTAATTAGGAATAAAGATATTTATGGGTTGTCTGTGAAATACGATATCTGCAAATATTCATTACATTTTTTAAAGCTTTCACAAAACCATCATTTTAATTAAGCCGTATTATAAACTTAATTATTATTTATTGCTTGGAAGAAATACGTACCAGGAAATCAACATTTTTGTATTATTTTAAGGTATTATGCAATAGATTAGGCAAAGTGTACAACTAATTCACTAAGGGTTGCCAGCAGTATATACTAACGTGTCAAAACCGATAAAGATTTTACAACAAGGATCGTATCATTTAAATGCGAAATTGAAAAATATGTTCTCGCCGGATAATATAATTCATATATTTTTAATTCAGGTAATAGTTACCATAAAACCTGCATAATGCAATCGATAAAAGATTTTTATTAATACAGAGCAAAAAATCCAACTTTTTTAAATTTTTAAGTACTATATATTTTATGTCAGAGAAAAACCGCCCAATAGTTGGAGCATCAATTATTGCATTACCAGTTGGACGTAAAGTATAACGTTAACTCGAGGTGCAATTTATTATTCCCCAAATATGGTCACAAATTATTGCTGTCAAACTGTTACAGATTAACACGCAACGAAAGCAATTAAAACTAAGTATAAGGTTTGCCTTTGTTAATAGTTGTAGCCATGCGCATCACTTTTCGCTCGTTGCTTCCAGTCGAAAACCACCGCTGTAGATACAGTTGCGTGGTCGGTTTGTTATGTTGTGTACAGATTTTTGCAGTGAAGTGTGTTGTTAAACCTAAAACTTAAAACAAAAGGTATCAAGGTAATTGAAGGAACGGTAGATAAATGCAAAGGTACACTTCGCTGCACAAACACGCACTTGCATTTAATAGACAACATCGTCCGGCAGCTGGAGGTACAGGTAACTTTAAAACGCACCTTTTTCATAAACTCGTTGTATCAATTATACAAATGTTACTCACTGGCTAAACGTGATAACCACACGTTTCTTCGGCCTGAGAAAATACGTGCTTAAAATTATACATCGATAAATTACGGGTACTCGACATCAGTTCGCATGAACCCTGAACCCACAAATTTTACACATAGTAACCTAATTAAGTTATTTGTGGGAGAATTTTTCCCTTTTTAGATTAAAAATCCCCTATTTCAAAAATTAAACGATAACTTTGTGCAGCTAAAGGACGTAACAAGACCTGCTTGCTTTCGATGTTCTAGAATCTCCTCATTTTTTTTACTTTACTTAAACATTCCTTCTTCATCGCTGGAGTAGCTGGATATCTTTTCACAATGATTACTTTTACCATTCTTATAAATAACTCAACTGAATACAATCTAAGCTTAAACTCTATTAATACACGGGGAAAAAAGTGTAGTGAAAAATAGCACAAATGTGAGAGCTATTACTACAATTTGTCTCGAAAATACGACTAGGAACAATAAATGCTTAAATTCCACACAAGATTGTCGTGAAAATTTTTTTTCTAAATTTTAGTACACTATTTCTAACTTTATTAAAATTAATTGTAGTTCATTGCGCTACAGTTCTGTGCAATCTGTTCACATAAATTGTATAAAACTACACTATAATGTGTTAGGTTTACATACAAAGTTGTAGGAATACTTATCAAACATTATGTTAGATTTTACAAAAACTTATAGGAATATTTACCATAGATTGTGTTGGATTTTACTAAAAGATATAAGAATATGTGCCATAGATTGTGCTAGATTTTACTACAAATTTAATGGAATATTTACCATAGGTTGTGTAAGATTGTACTACAAAGTTATAAAAATATTTATAGTAGATTATGTTAGATTTCACTACAAACTTATACGAATATTTATGATAGGTTATGTTAAATTTTATTAGAAACCTGTCGAAATATTTACAATAGGTTGTTAGATCTTATTACAAACTAATAGGAATATTTACCATAGATTGTGTTAAATGTTACTACAGACATAAGAATATGTGCGAGGAATTGTCTTACATTTTACTACAAATTTATTTGAATATTTAGCATAGGTAGTGTAAAATTGTACTACAAAATTATAGGAATAATTAAAATATAGGGTCGGTGGCATTTTATTACAAATTTATATGAATATTTACGATAGATTGTAATATTTTACTACAAACCTTTAAAAGTATTGACCATATAGATCGTGTTACATTGTACTACACAAATAGGAATATTAAAACCCTGCATTAAAGCATCTTATAAAGCTTTTATAATTTATTTTTACTTTAATAGAGAAGATAGTTAATGAATAAATTAATTATCTTCTCTAGTTGTTCCGATCAAAAGCAAATGTAAATTATGAAAACTTTGTAAAAGGCTTTAATGCAGTGTTATAAATATTCCTATCAGTGTGTAGTTACACAATCTATGGGAAATATTCCTATTAAGTTTGTAGTAAAATCTTACAATATATCTTTAATATTCATATACATTTGTAATAAATGCAACACAACCTATTATAAAATGAGATATGGGACTTTTTCGCACTAATGGGCTACCCTCTGTATATATATATATATATATATATATATATATATATATATATATTACTCATATTTAGACCAGGGTAGAAAATTAAATAATCACATCAAATAATTTTAATCACCGTGTATAATGAATATTATTAGATAATACGCGTTATTAAAACCGTGAAGCATAAAAATTTATTAGTTTCATTAAACATAAGAGATTTAAATCATGTACAAGACGCTTTATATCAAAAGAAACAGTATTAAAAAGCTCTACGTGTAATTTAATTATTCCTAATAAAGAAACAAATGGAGATTACGTGCAAAATTTATATTAATTAACCCTATTTTAAGTAACCGGTATTAAACAAAGTGTACACATAATAATTAATATTTAATTTGTATTCGCTAAAAATGAAAGGATAGAAGTCAATTTTAGTTGGAGTTAATTAAACCATTATTAATAATAAGCATAAAAGTCTGTGAAAATCCAAGATTAAAATACCAGAAAATAAAGCTCTGAGAATTAATATTATGTTTGAACACCTGCGTATTTTTAAAAGGCAATTTCAGTTTAATTTGTTTAGATAATTAATGGTTACAAAGAATCTTGAAGAAACCGTGGCTTAATATTCACGAGAAAGTGCGATACGGGGTTATTTAACCCAGATAGTCTACATGGACTAAAATAATCGATAATAAGGAATATCAATTTGCACTAATAAGAACAGGGTAGATAGAGACAGATAATAGGCGCAAGGCCGAGACACATATAGTAAAAAGGCGTGAGTAGAGCAACGTCATGGGGTTGCGATTGGTTGAAAGTAAAAGGCAAAATTGAGAGGTAGAAATAACATTTCTGTATAAAATTTAATTAGGTATTCTCAGACGTTGCGTGCCGTGTGGAAATTTTCTGAGATTTAAATGGGGCGAGTACAAAATTCGTAAAAATCGCATGCGGGCTACGGAATGGGAACATAGAATGACGAAATTCTAGAAACTGGCCGTTTTGGGGAACAGACCGACAGACAGGCTAACCGCTATATATACCGAGGTGAATATAAACAAGCTCTCTTAGATCTTCGACTTGATTGAACGCGTTAAACAGTGCTTTTTAGTTTTCCGGTTTTAATATTAAATAATTTAAACAGTTTGCTCGAATATTATGTGATTTAAAACAGCTTGTTCTTTACGTGCTACAATGAATGTACGTTAGTGCACTTAGAAAAGAAGATACAAGGTAATAAAGTCTAGTATCACTGTACCAATTGGTAAAAATTTACAACGACAAATATGTACACAAAAGTAGGCAGTTTTGGCGTATATTGGTGAAAGAAGTATGAAGTTCTTTGTTATTTTTGGGGGTATTAATACTTAAATGGTGCATAAACGGGTCTGGATCCACAAAACAAGGTTCAGATATACACAGATTAGTTCCGGAAAAGCCCTGAAACAACTTTAAATAAATGGTGATGGAGAAAATTTTTAAAGCGTTGAGAATCAGAAGCCGTAAATATAACCCAGTTGGAATGGTGTGATTAACAAAAGGACGATGTACATTGAAGCTACGAGTGCAAGTAACCTTCAGGTAAATTATACTATTTTGTTTTAACTTTGAGATTTTGGTGTGTTGAATAACTTTCTAATTTGTTTATTTAAAATGGACAGTAGTGAAATTGTACTAACAATAATATTTTAATTTTAAGGTGAAATTTGCTTGTTTAAGTAGAAAGGGTATTTAGTATTGATGTTCTGGATTATGATAAAATATGGGTATGTCTTTGAGCTCAATTAGACGAACCTGGTTAGTTAACGTAAAGGGTGGTAGATGCTCCTTTGTACTCTGCATATATTGTTATAGTAATTAGTAGGCATCCTACAAGGACTTTAATTCTGGATGCACATTAAAATGATAATAAATTTAATTTTGAAATTTTCCGATATTAAAATTTATGCTGAATATTAATTTTGAAATTTTAATGTATTGTGAATATTGATGTAAATAGAGTTGACGTTGATGTTTGTGGTAGGAATGTGTTTGTTTTTTATGTATGAGGATGAAAGCTATCTAGAGGAGCAGCCGAGGCGATTAACAGAAGAAAATCAACAGACCAGGTAATTCAAGAAGAATCACAGCATTCTTGAAGCCCAAAAGTGAGGCTCGATTTAAATTCAAGAGGTTTCACAGCATTCTATATATATATAATTGTGTTGGTTTCTTGTGATGCACTCGTTCGTAAAGTAACAACTATCGTGTCAAATTGTAATTTCTATTCTGACGTTTTGGTATGACATTTATGCCTTATTCTTAGACTAAAATATGATGATTTTTGTGATTACAAAGTTCCAAAACAGTATATGCTAATCTACTTACATCATATTTTAGTCTAAGAATAAGGCATAAATGTCATGCCGAAACGTCAGAATAGAAATTACAATTTGACACGATAGTTGTTACTTTACGAACGAGTGCATCCCAAGAAACCAATACAATTTTATATACTACCGAAATGTCAAAGTAGAAAAAGTATAAACTAAATTTTATTTTTATATGGACTTTTAACCCACAAAAGACAACTCCACGTCAAATATATATATATATATATATATATATATATATATATATATAATATATATATATATATATATATATATATATAATATATATATATATATATATATATATATATAATATATATATATAATAAATATATATATATTGCTGTGATATACTCCTTTGAATGCGGAACTGGGTCCTTTCAACAAAAAATTCTAGTCCCACCGATTGGGCGTCATAAACTGCTGTGATCCTGGTTTCGCTTCAGCTGCTCACCGAAATTTTATAAACCTCCTCATTCATAAAATTAAACAACACATTCCTACCACAAACATCAACGTTAACTCTATTTACATCAATATTCAGAATACATTAAATTTTCAAATTAAATTTCAGCATAAAATTCAGTTTTAAAAAGAATTTCAAGATTAATTTTATTATCACTTTAACGTGCATCCAGAATTAAAGTCCTTGTTGGATGCCTACTAATTAATATAACAATATAAGCAGACCGGAGTCTGAGTATAAAGGAGCATCTACCACCCTTTACGTTAATTAACCAGGTTCGTCTAATTGAGCTGAAAGACATACCCAAAGTTTCATCATAATTCAGAACATCAATACTAAATACCCTTTCTACTTAAACAAGCAAATTTCATCTTAAAATTAAAATTTTATGGTTAGTACAATTTCACTAATGTCCATTTAAAGTAAATCAATTATAAAGTTATTCAACACACACAAAATGTCAAACAAAATAGTATAATTTACCTGAAGGTTACTGTCCTCGTAGCTTCAATGTACATCGTCCCTTTAGTTAATCACACCATTCCAACAGGATTATATTTACGGCTTCTAATTCTCAACGCTTTTAAAATTTTCTCCATCACCATTTATTTAAAGTTGTTTCTGGGCTTTTCCGGAACTCATCTGTGTATATCTGACCCTGGTTTTGTGGATCCAGACAAGTATTTGAACCATTTAATTATTAACACCCCCGAAAAATAGCAGAGAAATTCATGCGTCTTTCACCAATATACGCCAAAACTGCCTACTTTTGTGTATACATTTGTCGTCGTAAATTTTGCTAATTGGTACAGTGATACTAAATTTTATTACCTTGTATCTAAGTGCACTGAAGTACATTCATGTTAGCACGTAAATAACAAACTATTTTGAATCACTAATATATACGAGCAAAATTTTAAATTATTTTATCAAACTAAAATGCACTGTTTAACATCTTGAATCAAGTCGCGGATGTAAGAGCTTTTAACGCATCGAATAGTCAAAAGTCTAAGAGGCCGAAGTTCATATTACCACCGGTATATATAGCGAATAGCCAGCACGTCGCTTTTGTCCTCAAAACAGACAATTCTTAAGAATTTCTCATTCTATGTTCCCAGTCCGTCGCTCGCGCATCGGTTTTTACGAATTTTTCACTCGCCCCATTTAAATCTCAGAAATTCTCACACGGTACGCAAACATATCCGAGAAAAACTAATTAATTTTGTACAGAAATTGTTGTTTCTACCTCTGATATTTGCATCCTATTTTCAACCAATTGTGACCCTCGTGACGTTGCTTAAATCACGCCTTTTACTATATGTGTCTTTGCTTGACGCATTTTCTCTTTCCTTTTCTAACCTGTTCGTATTGGTGCAAATTGATATTCTTTATTATCGATTATATTTTAGTCCATGTGGACTATCTGGGTTTAATAACCCCGTATCGCACCTTCTCGTGAATATTAAGCCCCGGTTTCTCCAAGATTCTTTGTAAACATTAATTATCTGCAAAATTTTCGCCGAATGAGCTATTTAAATAAACCCTGTTTTGTATTTCGTGCTAAAGCATCTGACCGTTTCCAATATCCTTAGAATCGACATGTTTATCTAAACAAATTAAACTGAAATTGCCTTTTAAAATACGCAGGTGTGTTCAAACACCCTACTTCTAACTAACACTTCTAGGATTTGCATTTTATTGGGTTTTACAAGTTTCTGTAGATATTATCTGTACGTTTTGTTCAATACCGGTTACTTGAAATAGAGTTAATTAAGATAAATTTTGCACGTAATTTCCATTTGTTTAGAATAATTACATTACACGCAGAGCTTTTTAATACTGCTTCTTTTGATATAAAGCGTCTTGTACATGATTTAAATCTCTTATGTTTAATGAAACTAATAAATTTTTATGCTTCACGGTTTTAATAACGCGTATTATCTAATAATATTCATTATACACGGTGATTAAAATTATTTGATGTGATTATTTAATTTTCTACCCTGATCTAAATATGAGTAATATATATAATAATATATATATATATATATATATATATATATATATATATATATATATATACATTGCGTTACCTTATTTGAGTACTGAAATGAAGTAACACAAAAATATAGAAAATCTGCAGTACAATGTATTATTTATTAAACTTTGCCATCAACATTTTTGATTCGTCAATACGCCACAGTGTTCTATCAATATTGACCTTCAACATTCTGCAAAATGGCACACAAATAAAAAACACAATTTTTTCGAAAAAACTTTAGTTATGAATACACTAAAACCAAACAATAAAATGTTTACATTACTACAGTGTGGACAGATAAAAACAAAACAGCCTATCAGGTATACTGCCAACATTTTAGATAAAAATTGTGTTGTGTGCTCATCCGCTGACGATAAAGCCCCTACACTCCACTGAGTAGACACTGGTATTGTGCTTGCAGGACTTAATATGGGTTCGTACTGCACTGCCTGCAATAAAAATTAGATTATCAAAATTTATCTTATTTGTTGACAAATTTTAGTGACTTTTATCTAGAGTAGATATCCCATGTGTTCAGGGATGATACAAGAAATCAATATGCAATTTATGGTCAATAAAAAAAGATTTAGTACAAAACCTGCAATTTTCAATTAAAATACAATTTTTTTTTACTTATGTTGTAGCATTTATTTGTATTTTGATAAAAATAAATAAGTAATATGCGATTCAGTGCAATGCTTAGCTCTACCGATTGAAATAAAATTTTTTGTTTCTGATTCATGGCCGAAAAAGGATTTAGTGCAAAACTTGTAATTTTCAATTAAAATACAATTTTTTTACTTATGTTGTAGCACTTATTTGTATTTTGATAAAAATAAATAAGTAATGTGCGATTTAGTGCAGTATCTCCAGTGATTAAAATAAAATCTTTTGTTTCTGATTCATGGCCGAAAAAAAATTTAGTGCGAAACTTGTAATTTTCAATTAAAATACAACTTTTTTTCTTATTTCGTAGCTTTTATTTTAATAAAAATAAATAAGAACTGTGTGATTTAGTGTAATAGTTGTCATTACTGATTGAAATAACACCTTTTCTTGTTGATTCATAGTTCACAAAAAAGAATATAGTGCTATACTTTTCTGGCAAGTCTAAACATCTTATTTTATGCCCGAACGTATAGATGTTTGGTTACGCAGTAGCGTTTCAATTTTAAAATTAGAATAAATTATTCTACTTGGTTGCATATTCTATTCAACAATCGCCAAAATTATATTATAAATGTACAAAGATTATTTAACATTCAAAAACTGGCTATAGTTTGTTTATGCCAACACTAACAATTGAGTTGGCTAAATTTTTCTCTGCACTTTGTACCTACTTATGAAAACGATGGATGCTAAGTACATAAATAAACTTGCCTTGTTCTTCATCAAGTGCTTACTTCATTAATCAATCAACGTTACGTCCATAACGATTTCCTTTGTTATAAAATTCCAAGCAATAGTCAGTTATAAAACTAAAAGTAACTATTATTTTCATCAATTTTTTGTTTTGTTTTGATAATTTAAAAATTTTTGTTCAAAATTACAAACTTTGGTGAGGTAGCTTCCTCACCCATTTCACCTTTGGATTCACATACGGTGATTTGTTTACTATTGCATAGCATAATTAAATTTTGTACCTACCTTGTTAAGTGTGTTGTAGTCGTTATATTTTGCCTGAAATTTTTTACGAACTCCTAGCACCGGAATGTGTTCTTTAATATCCTCGTCCTTTAAACTATTGAACGCGTCCTCGTCTATTTCATTATCTGAAATATAAAAAGTATGATTTTTTTGCATTAAAATCTAAGCAAAATGGGGCTAATTATACATGAGAATATAATTGATGTCCTAGTCTAGTTCATATGATATTCACGCGTCACAAACAAAATTATTAAGCAAATTATTTCAGGCGGGACATTATATTAGCATATTTTTAAAACATGAATTAATGCAATGTAGACTATACAATATTTAGAATTTACTGTGGCATTAGTAAACCGATCCACTACCCATAAGAAATTCTAAACAAATACCTAGCTGATCTATTTCTTAACAGAAACGTTACCAAAAACTCTTGTTCTAGCCGACTCCCATCTTATTTCGTTATCCCCTATTCTAAAAATCGAAATAATCGCCCGTCAGGTACATCTAAAGATGAGATTGAGAAATATATTACTGCTTCAGTTTCGCCTTAATTACACGATGAACGAAAGATCAGATTCGTTCACAGGGTTCATAAGAACAAGCGAATATGAACGTAATACATTATCGCCAAATAAATAAAAATTAAAAATCAAATTCATCCCAATGCATGCGCTATTATTGATTTAGAAACGATTTATAGCGTTATCAAAAATATTTGTACTTACCGTCAAATGCCTTTTCGATTTTAGGCAAAAGCCCCCAAGAACCTAAAATATTTTTAACAAATTCGTCCATTTCGTAGGTACCTTTAGAAACGCGACACTGCAATGTTGGAAATCGTCTAGCTGGGTCAAGTTACTAGGCGGCTCCGTGGCGTAGTGGTATGTGTGTGACTGCTACGCCCTAGGTCCCGGGTTCGAATCCCGACACGGTCCGCTTGAAAAATGTTAGGCGAGCATTTTTCGCAAAAATACACCCTCGTTCGGATGAGAGGTAAAATGGAGGTCCCGTGTGTGAGTGTTGTCACGCACGTTAAAGATCCCTACCTTGCTTGGAACAGCAAGGATTCGGCAAAATTCAAAATTTTCCAGGTAAAGAAAAGCTCGCTTCCTGGCCAATGTAGTACCTTCGGGTGGAGCATTGGAAAAAAATCACATGTAATGGGTCAAGTTACTCACTTTTCTGCCTAAGAAGAGATGAATATTATAATATCAGGGCGACAAAGTTTAGGGTCCCTTGGCATCTGCGTAGTAAAACAAGCCTTGAAAGTACTTTTCGTACAATAATCTAAATTTTTAGCACAATGTTGTAAAGAAAGTAACTACAATATCTTTCGGTTATTAACACAAAGATATACTAATAATTTATAATATGATTATAGTAGTTTTCAAAAGTTGTTTGATACTCCCCGATAAATGTGTAGTAATGCATAGTACAAAATAATTTTCAAATTTTGTTCAATAAATGTAGGAGTTTCCAATATAATTCATCATCATCATTTTGTTTTCGACCTTACTTAAGGTCGGTTTGACGCAGCTCTAACTTCTTTTCTAATCTGTGCTAATCTAAAAAGCTCTACATACCCTTCACAACCTAAATTTCTAATAATTTGACTAATATAGTTTGGTCTAGGTCTTCCTAAATCTTTTGCCTATCCAGCTGTCTCTACATAGATATTAGCAACCTGATGGTTGTTAAAGAACTCTAATATGTTTACATGATTACCATTTATAAGGAAATGAAATATAACCTGGTTATCCGCTTCAAAAAGGAAAAGTGTTAAATTATATGTTATGGTAAGGCTTAAGCAACGAATCGCTGCCAACATGCCAGACCGCTACCTAATTGTGAGTTATGTCCTGGTGAAGTTTATTAAATTATATGTTATGGTAAGGCTTAAGCAACGAAACGCTACCAACATGCCAGACCGCTAACTAATTGTGAGTTATGTCCTGGTGACATTTAGTTAACTGATTTTTATTTTTTTTTGTTTTGTTTTCGAACTTACTTAAAGTCGGTTTGACGCAGCTCTAAATTCTTTTCTATTCTGAGCTAGTCTAAAAAGGTCTACATACCCTTCACAACCTAAATCTCTAATAATTTGACTAATATAGCTTTGTCTAAGTCTTCCTACTCTATTTTTATTTGGTAGTCTATAATCTAAGACTTTACTAAATAGTCCCTCATGTCTTAACTGGTGCCCTATCATTTTATCGCTCCTGACCTTCAATTGTTTCCACATACAGGATCCTCACCTATCCTTCTATAAACTTCCTCGTTTGTTACTCTATCTGTCCAACTAATCTTTAACATTCTCCTATAACACCAAGTTTCAAAAGCTTCTATCTTTTTCTTATCTACTTCTTTAATTGTCCAAGTCTCACTACCGTATAGTAGAACGCTCCATACGTACGACTTTAAGAAACTTTTCTATTATCTAAACTAATACTATTAGCTATTAGTAAGTTTTCTTTTTAAAACATTTTTCTAGCTTGAGCTATTCTAGCTACTATATCCCTTCTGCTACGTCCATCCTTTGTAATTATACTACCTAAATAGCAAAATTCATCTACCTCCTCTAACTCGGTATTACCTATTTTTAATTTTGGTTTAGAACTAGGCTGTAACTCACTTGTCATTATCTTTGTCTTTCCTGAGTTAATTCTCATACTATAGTTACTTTGTAGTATCTCATCTAAAATATTTAATAGCTCTCCTAACTCTTTTCTAGACTCTGTTATAATGGCTATATCATCTGCAAAACGAAACTTGTCTATTTTCTGTCCCTGTACACTAATACCTATCTCTTTTCTCTCTCTGGCTAAGTTTAAAGCTTCCTCAATATAAACATTAAAAATCAAGGGAGACAGTATACAACCCTGTCTAACACCATTTCTAATCTTAGCTTCCTTTTCTATTTCATCAAATCTAATTACTACGCTTTGGTTTTTATATAGACTGTAAATAATTTTTCTATCTTTATGAGAGATTCCTATTTTTTGCAAAACCCTGAACATAACAATCCAATTAACCCTATCAAATGCTTTTTAAATCTACAAATGCGAAATGAGTCTTTTATTTTTTGTAACCTTTTTCGATAATTACCCTAATCATTAGTATCGGTTCTCTAGTCCCTCTGTCTTTACGAAAACCATATTGGTCTTTGCCTAAATAATTCTCAGTCAAAGCTTCTACTCTATTTTTAATTATTATTGTTGCGATCCACTATTAGGCAACCCGTCAAACATACAAACGCCCGGGGCACAGCGTATTCTTCAGCATTCGAGAATCCTTCTACAAAGTTCTAGATAATGAGTCATATCTTAATGCAGGGTATATATAAGGCCGCTTATGAATGTAAGAGTTAGTCTATTCTTGAATGTCTAATATAAATTATGTCGTTGTAAAGTAAACGTAGTTGAGTTTTTAGAATATATACATAAATGATATGCTGTGTCTAATGTGCATGCAACTTGCAGTATACATAAATAAATAGAAGTGTATAAACAAATAGTTGTGTTAGTGTTGTTAATGAACTTATGGTAAAGGAGTTAATTTAAGAAGATATTAGTACTTGTAAATTCATTAGTGTAATAGTGCTTCATTGTTGAGTGGACTGAAAACATCTATGAATAAGGCATATACTGTTAATTAGACTTGTGAACAGTGAGCAATAAAGACCATTATTATTACTTGTTTTAAATTAAAGAAACGCGGTAGGAGTAGCGCGTTACATTATTATTAGTATTTTGGAAGCATGAGAAGTTAAACTAACCGTTCTAAAATTCTCACACCTATCAGCTCCTGACTTTTTTGGGATTGGGATAATAATATTTTTTTCGAAATCTATTGGAACCTCACCTGTGTCATATATTACATTTATTATTTCATATAATCTGTCCAAAGTTTTCTGACTTGCATATTTTATTAATTCTGCGGGAATATCGTCTATCCCTGGCGCTTTATTTAATTTAAGATTCCGAATAGCTCTATCAAATTCCTCTCTTAATATTGAGAACCCTATTTCTACATCCTCTTCTTGGTCGTTCTCTAACTCATCCATATCGTCTCCCTTATATAAATCTTCTAAATATCTTTTCCATCTATCTGCTACTTCAACTTTATTTATTAGAAGCTCATTATTCTCGTCTCTAATACCATTATATTTTTTCCTATCTTCCCCAAAAAACTTTTTAACTGCCCTGTAAGCCCTGTCTGTCTTACCTACTCTCAAATCATCTTGTATTCCCTTACAATTCTCCTCCATCCATTTATTTCTAGCTTTTCTACACTCATGTACTATCTTATTTCTAACTGTATTATATTTTTGCTTACTTTCACTATCCACTTCTCTGAAAGGTTTAAGCTTTCTTCTATTCTCTATTAAATCTAATATCTCCTTTGTTACCCACGGTTTTCTAGCTTCTATTTTTTTCTTACCTATAGTCTGTGTTGCTGTATCATGTACCGTCAGTTTTATTTCTTTCCATCTATTTTCTACGTTCCTCCTACAGCTATCTCTTTGCTCTTATTATCTAATACTTGTTTATATTCCTCTTTTACCCTACTATCATTAAGCTTACCTAGATCCCATCCTCTCTTTTAACCTTTCTCAATTTTTGAATTTTAGTTTACACTTCATTTTAACTAAGTTATGATCGCTATCTATGTCAGCCCTGGATAACTACGACAGTTTTAACTTGGTTTCTAAATCTTTGTTTAACTAAAATATAATCTATTTGGTATCTAGCTCTATCACCTGGGGCTTTCCAGGTATATCTTCTCCTAACATGTTGTTCGAATAGGGTGTTTACAGTTACTAATCTATGTTCCTGGCAAAACTCAACTAATCTATCTCCTCTATCATTTCGTCTGCCATACCCAAATTTTCCTACCATTTTCCCTCACTACCTTCTCCCACTGACGCATTAAAATCTCCCATAACTATTAAATTCTCATCTCCTTTACTTTTCTCACTATACTATTTATATCCTCGTATACCTTTTCTACTTCCTCATCCTCGTACTGAGTTGTTGGCATGTAAACCTGTACTAAAACAGTGTCTGTGGGTTTTGTACTCAATCTAACCATAATTATTCTATCACTAAATTGTAAGTACTCTTTAACTTTATGCCCTAATCTTTTACCTAACACTATTCCTACCCCTGCCTGTCCATTAGTTGAAGAAGTTGTAATTATTGTATAATTATCTTTCCAAAAGTCATTACTATCTGGCCATCTCACCTCACTAATACCTAAAATGTCCAGTTTTTCCTTTCTCATTTCGACTAATAAATTCGTTAACTTATCTACTCTAAGTAATGACCTTACATTCCAAGTCCCTATCACTAAATCGAACTGTTGTTTTATATTCTTACGATGACGAGCCCCAAGTACCCCCTCCCGGAGATCCGAATGAGGGAGTATTTTACCTCCGGACAAGAATTTTACTTGTGAGCTCTCCATCATATGTATTTCGTGTTTTAGGCCACGCAAACCTGGGAAATATTGTGGTAGGCTCCCATATCTTTCCACAACGCAGTTTTTAAAGATTTTAGCAAAAAGCCGTATCCGTCCCGGCCAACCCCCAACAAGCTTGTAAATTATTGAGGATCGCCCGAAACCAACCGACCCTCCTCCAATATCTTTTAGCCAGCAAGGCTGCTGCCCCTTGCTGCGCCTTTTAATCGCCTTTTACGATAAGCAGGCTTACTATAGTAGTATTCTTTATCCCCTACTATAGGGATCCAATATAATTGTACTATTATTTTCTACAGAAATATTAGCACATTTGCGTTGTAATATTTTAAAAATTTTATATTTGATATTAACACATTTTTGGTATAATTTTAGACATTTTTTCACCGCACAATAAATTGTTAAAATTTCAAAAAGCTTTTTTTTCGGGTAGTAATTTTGGAAATATAAATACACGTACATTAATCTAAAGAATCAAATCTAATGTAACATCCAATTGACCGGGTGCTTTTAACACAACTTCATAGAGAAAAACATTAATCCGTTAATAATACTACCCTCTATTGGTCTAGTTTTCAAGATTGGTTGATTAATTGATTCCCTTGACAACAATGCATAGTGCAATTTCAGCTATTGCTTTGAACCATTTCAGTTTCCATTAAAGATACTGATTTTTCACTCTTGTGTTCCCGGCTCTTCTTTTAAACTTTTCGTTACATCCCCGAAATATTCCTTCCTGGAGGTCCGAACGGAGGGCTATTTTAACTCCGGAATATTTTACCCCAGAGGATGTCATCATTTTAAAAATTAAGTACGTTGTGTACTTAGGAGGTAATGTGATGGTTTCGGTTGTTTTCCGCATCGCAGTAGTGTCTTAGTACGCCATACCGACCCCTATGTTCTCTGTAAATATCGAAAGAGATTTTTCCCTCTTTCGGGGACCTGTTTTTTCTGGTTCCCTACTAAAACGAGTGTCTAGCTGCATGAGTAAACCCTTTAATAGAAATGCAGACGCTCAGGAGCTGCTGACCTTATCTATAATTTAGTATCTCTACATTATAACCTAATTAAACTTATTTTTTAATTACACCTTTAAATTTCAAACTTGTAACTTTTGTTTAGATTGATTTTAATTGCCATATTTATATAATTGATAATTGACAATTAGTTAAATTGTTAAAAAAATATTAAATAGTATCTGAAATGTGCTGATTTGCTATTGGACGGATTAACATTGCTGCTAGACACTCGTCTCATTAAAAACCTCGCTAATTTGGTTAAACCTATAGTTCGGCACTTTAGATCACTGAAACACACAAGCCATTCTGCCCGTTCAAGTATTTTATCAAGGTGCAGGTCCATTCAGAACGGTCTGTTACTTTAAAAATTATTTACATTGATTTGTGAAATTCAGGAGTTAGTAACGTTTCCATCACTTTTATCTGCTTGAAAGAGTAGAAACGATATAAAGGTAGTACTTTTCCTAGTTAAATATAATTTTTAATTGGAGGCATTCAAATTACGCTAAAACCAGAACTAAATTAGAATCGTCTTCGTAGAACGTTACATCTGAATAATTTCTTACTGCAAATCAGAATTAGCACTTAAACTGAAATTATCCAACTATCGAACGCGTTTAGCAGACAGTTAATATAATTAGCAAGCTGCATAACCATTAAGTTGGAACTCCCTGTTCAAATTAACTGCAAGAACATTTATGACAATTATCGGAAGTGCAATTATATTTGTCTGATCGTTGAACCGTTAGAAAATCTCTGCAGAATTAAATAAGAACCAAACCCACCAATCTAAGTGAGCGTTTCACACGCCATTACAGTTTCAAACAAGCCTCAAAAATTCATGGAGGCTCGAAAGGTGTAAGGTATAGAATAAATTACACGTGGAGTGACTCTTAATATGGTCAAGCCTTTGTTAAACAATTTTTAAGGCCACAAAGTACACACGCCAGTACGTCGCTAGCAGACTTGCTGCTTATGTCACTTGTAATTAATATCGTAACTTAATATGGTACGTTGCTGGAACCCTTGATGTACTTGAGAATATATGACCTAAATTGCAGTGCACACGCCGAATTTAAATTAAGTTTCCTCTTATTCTGCTCTAGAATATAACGAAAAAAATCCGCATGTATTTTTTTTATATATTATTTAGCATGGCCCTTGCGCTTTTGACATTTGGATACAAAACCCCTCCTTTGAACTTTGATAGAATCTACGACCCTCGAGCTAATGAAAAGACTGGCCTTTGCGATGCCCTTTTTAAAATAAGCTCACGAAGCTGATTTTACGCCCGGCAATTTTCATAGGTAATTAAGTCTAATAATAATAAGAAATCGTAATTTTGATGGCACTTGTCTTAGCGTTACTGCCGAGATGAGATATAAAGTGAAAATAGGTGTGAAATTGTTTGAAAATCGCCCATTTCTTATAAGTTCCCAATTCTGTCAAAGTACATAAACTTAAAAAGTAGTTTACATTGGATTAGAAAATCAGGCATTGACGAATAACGACGTATTTGTCGTTGATCTTATTCCATAAATTTTACACGCCTGAACTGAAAATTGTACATAGTTACAGTATTTTAAGGTGGATTTTTATTGGATGCGAGCCCAAGCATAAAACAATCCTTACGTAAATTAATAATAGTGACTAACTAGTAACGAAGGTGTAATTTTTAAAGCTAAATTAATATTAGGAGATTGGCGTTTTCCCTTAAAGTCGCATTTGTAATTATTCCCTCAAGATCATTTTTCAGATCTCATTCTCATTGTCAGTTAATTATTGAAGGAATGAACTTGAAGGGTTGTAATTTTTTTAAATGCAATGATTCTATTTTTGAAATGTTCAAGGTGCGGTTAGTGATATTGGTCACTAGGATCTCTGGAAACTCGAGCTTTAACGACTCGGCGAGTACGAGTCCCAAATTTTGAAAATTCCTAAAGTTCAAGACGAGTCCTGACCTAAATCTAAACTCAAATCAATAAGCGAAACCGTTGAGTATTTTGGAGTTTAACAACGATTCACATAGCTGAAGTTTTTGTAACAAAAAAATACTAACATTTGTTATAATTGCAATTAGTTAATACATTTCAAGATTTTCAACTGAAATCTGTAGTCGTGCAAAGAAATTAAAAAGAAAATGTACTAAAATGTATTTATTAATAAATTCTCAAATAAATTTCGATCTGGTAATGACTCTTATTGAAGTTGCATCTACCGCTGCTAATTTCGAAAAAATTTCTTCTAACATGTACGTTTTACAAAATCCATCATTGTCTTTGGCTTTTTTAAATGAACATACAATTTCAGAATCAGCTTTCAGTTTCAAATTTGGACGAATTTTATGAGTCTTAAGGTGCTTGAATAATTATGTCGTGCTTGAATCAACAATGGGTACATTTCTTTTATATATATTACACTCAGCTTTTTTGTTCTTCGATTGAGTGAAACATTATCAGACTGTTTGATGAATTTTTTGATGACATTGTTTCTGAGCAGAGCAAAAAAGTAAATAAAATTTACAATAAATTGATCCTATATATTACTAATTACTTTTTATATATAAAATCGCTTTGTCGATTATAATAATTATGAGTATAAATATAAATTTCAAAACCATATTTTATGGTATAACAAAATGTTTATTTCTCTGTCTTATAACACCGAATAAGAATGATTGAATTCTCTATTCAAATTTTGAGCAAATTTGCATTTAAAGCGTTTGAAGACTGCAACAATACTCAGTGTAGACTTTGATCATTTGTTTTGCTACACAGAAAAATGAAGGTGCCGTGATTATGTACCACCAGAAGTGGCCAAGATACCATTATTTAGAACGAATTCGCTGAGGAATAGAAGATCACAACGCTGATACTAATAGCTAAGCCTAAAAAGAACGTGCTCCGATCAATTGAATACCGTTCTATATGTTTCAGCAGCACGATTAGCAAGTTCTACGAATCTCTAATCAACAAGAGACGGCAGAAGGAGATAAAAGCGAAAGAAGAGCTCTATGAAAAAAGAAACTTTTATTAATTGTGGAGGATTACCCCAGGGAAAGCATAATTTTAAGAAACCTAATAAAACGCATAGACTAAGTTTAGAAATATAGTAACTGTAATATAATTTCCTCCAGAATTCCTCATTTCCTCCTGCCTTCCTAGCTCATCTTTCGAGATAAATCTATCTTATTTGGTATCAATTAATATTATATTTTTCTCAGCTATCCAAATTTCTAGGAATTTTGTAGATAGCGTATCAAGCTATTAAATTTGCGAGAATTAATCTGTTATAAAATGGAAAAGTTGAGGTGTAGAAACTTTCAAGAATTTTACGAAAAATTTGTAGGTGATATAAAAAATGTATGTGGAAATACGAGGGACAAAGAAAGGGTTCAAACGTTATTAGAGGAAGAGAGCCGTGTGAATATTTCTCTGTCTAATGATTGCAGCAATTTAAATTACTTGACAGTGTTGAAAATTATTAAATGTTACCCCAACCAGTACTTAGAAAATGCGACTGCGAGGCAATCGCTTGCGCAAATGTTTAGAAATTTGGCTATCCCAGATTTGCCAGACTCTGGTTATCTCAGCGGTTTATAGACGTTATCAATACATGTATATACTTTATTAAAAAACATAATATTTCTTGATCAAGTTTGTTGTACTTATTTGTATCACCAACATTAGCAAAAATTATTAATAAACGCATTAAATTGTTTTATTTTTTATTTTCAGGTTTAAAGTGGTGTAACCGATAACTGGTTCCCTTTTAGCGTAACCAAATATGCGGTTAATAGTATGAAAAGTTGTGTGGGAATTTTTCAAAATGAGCAGTAAAGCCGACGACAATTTTTAATTCCAGTAAATACAATTAATCGCCTTGTAGGAATTTTTGAGTTTCACTTTCAAAAAATCGACTGACCTCGAATTACTATTTATAGCTAGGTCATTAGACAACGTTGATAAGCTTATAAGTGGTTTATGACGTCTGACAATTAAATTGTGAAAGTCACTTTAGTCATTATACTTAATGGGTAACCTTGCTGGGATTTACAAAAGGTAATTACGTATAACGATAATTATTTGAATACTAATAGTACGCTTTAAAAGTAATTATCGTAATGATAGCTAATGTGGTTTTCATAGTAAATCGTTAAACTTTTGCTTGCTAATTTATTTGGAAACTATCAAATCAAAAATTCCATAAATATGACGTAAATATGAAGTATTTAAAATTTATGCTAACGAGGATTTTAAAGTACTTCCAAACTTAAATTGAATTTTAAGGCGTGAGAGAAATCTATGTATAATTAGTTGTCTATAGAGCTTTCTAGAGTTGATCTTATTTTGAAAAAGTACTAAAATTAGAAACCGCGCAATACTGGGAAGTCGGAAAATTAGGATTCAGGTTCAATTAACAGATCAGCCATAGTGTGCGTGTATGTTGGGTTGCAGACATTCAGGAGGTATTACGGCGTGAAGCGTTCAGGCGGCGTTGTCCATGCATTGCAAAGGAACGAGGATTTAACAGGGTGTAACTTTGTAAGGGGTGGTCGGATTTTAAATGTTTACAGATTTGGGTTCTGCGTAAAATTCTAGACTAACTTTATGTGTCGCATGGCTAAAAGTTTATAAGGACGAACAGAAATTGCGGCTGGTAAAAATTTTTAAAATTGGGATACCGCCCTAAAGATTCCTAGAAATTTGGATATCTGAGAAAAATCTAATATTAATTGATACCAAATAAGATAGATTTATTTTGAAGGATGAGCTAGGAAGGCAGGAGGAAGTGAGGGATTCTGGAGGGAATTATGTTACAGTTAATAAATTTCTAAACTTAGTCCATGAGTTTTATTAGGTTTCTTAAAATTATGCCGCAGAAAACTTTGTAAGGGTGGTTTGATTTAAACAATTCCAGCAAATTCGAATTCCCCAGAAAATTTTAGATCAGGCTAAAGTGGTTAGTCGAAGAGAACTTTTCTCTAAGTTACATCGGTGGCGCGGTAATGCGGTGGATTCGGTGGATTAGGTGGATTCGGTGTACAGTTAATAAATTTCTAAACTTAGTCTATGCGTATTATTAGGCTTCTTAAAATTATTCTGCAGAAACCTTTGTAAGGGTGGTTTGATTTAAACAATTCAAACAGGATTAGATTGCCCGGGAAATTCTAGATCAAACTTGTGTATCATACTTTAAGAAAAAACGCCCCAAGTGGTGGACCCCATAAGGTGGATCTGACGTAAGGAAAAATGATAGCATCGTTAATGAGTTTTCCCATTAAAAAGCAATTAGTGCTAATGTGTTTTTAATGAGAAAACTTATTAAAACGCGATTAGTGCTAATAGGTTTTTAATGAGAAAACTCATTAAAAAGCGATTAGCGGCGGCTCAGGTGGCGGCGGCGCACCAATCCTACTACTAAAAAGTAGTCTCAGATTATTTAATCAACCTAATTCTACTTAACAGAGAGACGTATTATAATAAATCTGGAAAGATAGCGTGCGGAGTCTCGCAGGGTTCAGTCTTGACGCTGACCCAGTGAAACATCATAAATGACGGTTTTATGAAACTAGAAATGCTAGACAACACCAGTCTCAACTGTTTTGCAGACGACCGCATTAGTGGGTAGGGCTAAGTATGCAAAGTACCTAAAATATGGAATTGACGAGGATCCCCACATGTCATCTTTAAACGGAGTTCAAAGGTGAAGCTTATTAGTTTTTAAATTATTAGTCACACAATATTTCCTAGCACTAGCGTGAACAGAATAGGAATCCAAATAGATTACGGTCTAACGTTCTCGAAACATGTAAAAAAAGTGATCAAATAACCAGAAGAGCGGTGAAAGCGTTGCATACGATACTGTCCAACGTCAAAGATCTTAGAGCCAAGAAATGAGAAATATTGATTAACGACTGTTAGGCAATAATATTATTCAATGCGCTGATATGGTACACGGCTCTCTCCATAAAGAGGAACAGGGACAAACTCCTGCAAGTACAATATATGATGACCCTTAAGATCTGTAGCGCTTACCGGATTGTGTCCACAGGAGCTCCATACGACATTGCAGGAGTCTCTCCTTTCGACTAACTGATAGAATAGAGAGCAATGATAAACGAGGAAAAGAGCGCCCATCATGATAAAGACAAAGGGTAAAATATAATTAAACAAGAAACAGAAACACAGGCAAATTAAAGAATACGCGATAGGAAAACACAAAGGGGAGGGAGACGCCAACCGTCATAAAAGACCTGGATGTGTGGCTTAACAGAAAGCAAGGTGAATCTGGATACCACTTGATCTAAGTCCTTTCTTGCTATAACTGTTTCTCAACTTATTTAAAAAGAATTAAGAAAGAACCGCGGAATGAATGTTGGTATTATGATGAGATAGACAATGCCGAGCACACAATGTGTCCAAGATGAGAGACAGACACAGAGAGAGAGGGGGAGGGGAGAAAGAGGCGGAAGAGAGAGAGGTGGGTTTAATTTACTTCTATATTATATATCCTTAAAAAGAACATGTATCTTGAACTTTTAAATAAAAATTAAATGTAACGCTAAGAACTACTTGTAGCGCAAGAATTTCCTAAATATTTACCACTTAAACACCATTTTTAAAATTAAACTCTTAACAAAATGTTGAAAATTGTATAATTTATTAGACTTTGTTTGCATATATACATCATCGGTATATGTTAATATCGACGACTTTGTCTTACCGGCCACCCTGTATGTATTTACTCTATAGTATCACATTGACACACTGACTTTACCTAAATCTGCTTGACCTGCTTACAGCCCACCGCCGCTGTCGGTCCAGTTTCGCGTTTATAGATTTCACAATTTTATTTAAACCTTAGCGCTTAGATTATCTTAAAGTTTTAGAATATTCTAATATTAATTTTGTTTCAGGTACGTACTGCAATACTTATTCCAAAAGCGCCAATAAGATAGTTATCCACCACACGTACGTATTTAAGCCTTTTCATATACTCTTCCATCTAGTCACATGAATTTTATCATCCGAAACGACTAACGGAATGCATGAAAGTAAAACGCTTTGGAGAAATTCAATTTTCCTTGCTATGACTCAACATCAAAGCTTTTTCAAGACGCTATTACCTCTACCTTTTACTAGAAAGAATTTTCAATTCGTGGTATTTCTTTTTAAGACTTAGTAGGGCTTTTAATTCATTCTCCATAGAAAGTCCTATAATCCGCACAATATAATGCACACAGTTTTTTCAAAGGTTGTTAGAGTGACGCTAAATCAGTATGCAAAGTGGTAATTTCATGTGCTAATGGTGGAAATACAGAAAGCGTTATACGTTGTGTGAGAATTAATACACGTTATGCATTAGTTGTTCACGCGTAAAACGCTAAAGCTATTTTCCTTTACTTTGTATTTAAAGTTTAGTACTGTATGAAGGGGTTTAACATACTTTGATAACTATAATCAAAGGAGTAAAGCAAGAATTGAAAAACATTTTTTAAGTTTTTCGATTGCTTATAAGTAGATATGCAAGGTTACCACCAGGTCAAAAAACCGGTTTTTTAAATGTATTTTGCATAAGAAAATCTAAGCTCTGAAAAAGCTATTTTTATTAGACACAAGGATCCAATACACCACTTGAAGTTACTACATTGGGTTGAAAAGCGAATAGTAACATGCTTCATATAGATCTGATTTCAAAATTAATTAATCGTTAAATATCAATTATAAACTAAAACTAAACTTAGAGTTTAAATAATGATACACTATCGTTGATTTTGGAGTGTATCTGATCAAGAAGACACTAACAAAAAGTAAAAGGGAAAGGATCCGTAATACCTTATAGCAGCCGCCGGCTCTGCTTACTGGTGCGACCTAGAAGGTCGACTTAAAGCTATGCAGATCAGGCTAAATTAGTTTTTACTAATAGATTCTATTTTCTAGACATACGCTAAATTTATTAATAGCGAATCCAGACATTTATTCCTACTCTATAAATTTACAATATCGTCCGTCCTAGTTTAAATAATTTAATCTAACTTCTGCCTAAATTTGTCCCTAACGTTCCTTTCGTTTCCTAGTGGACTTATTCTAATTTTTCCTTTCTATAAATACTACGACCAAAAACAGGCAAAACATCAAATAAAATAAATCCAGCAACAGGACAATAAAATATATAAATGTACAATTCTGGTATAGAATGTAGCTATATAAATATCTAAATAAAGCATTAAGCATATAACAGTGCATCTCTTAAGTTAGCAGGTGCACCAGCATATTCATTCTGTCGGCTATCGCAATCACAATAAAACGTACTTGTTCAAAATTAGCTTCAAAATTGACCTTCAATACCAATCAATGCTTTTGCGAATACGCAGCCACAAAATTTGTACGTATCTCGAATATTTTTCCAGGATACAAAGATCTGGTTGTCCACCTAAACCCAACTATCTCTGACTACTAAGGGGTGATGGATATGCACTGTCAAAGTCCTGGTGGTTATGCACTAAGTGTCCTGCGGGGTTCACACACTAACAATTTTAAGTTCTGGAGACATTCGCGTCTTCACTCTAATTTAATTTTTTAGTTTAATTGATTTATTTGGTTGGTTTCAGTTAATTAGGAAACCTAATTTAGTTTTGTAATTTATTGGTTTACTTTACAGTTTAGATTTAATACCCGATGTTAATTCCATGCGTTTTAGATAACACGGTAATCGATTTAATGTTAAATTCATTGTGCGTATTTTGATATTCGGATGTTTCCTTGTTTTGTTTTGTTTTTTGTAAATTAAATTATATCGTACTACAAAGTAAATTTATGTCATGTCTAAACTGCTTTCTACTCCAAGTTTCAAACGACCCTTCATCGGTTTACACCCGGATCTTAGCGTCCAGTATCGCGACCCTTCCAGCAAGCTTCTTCAAGGTAAGCTAGAACCCTCTCTGGTTAGCCTCTTTCCGGAATTCTTCCGAGCTCTTAGGCAATTCTAGCGTTTCGACAGCTAGTTTTCTTTCCGCCAACCTTCTATTGGCTATTTCGAGTGGGCAGTCAAATAGCACGTGTTTGACGCTTTCTCTGCACTCGACGCATTCGCAGCATTCGTTGTCGTTCAATCTGAATTTTCGCAGGTAGGCTTTCGGTGCTCCGTGCCTTGTTACTAGTTGCCCCGTCTTATGATCGAACCTCGCATGCATTTGTCTCTAACTTCTGTGCTCGTAATAAATTTGTGTGTCAACCTGCCCGTGGCGGTGTTGTTGTTACATTTCTCTTCACACTGTAAGATTGACATTTCTTGCAGATTTTTCTCATTGAGTGACCTCGGTATCAATGAATACGAACTATGTAGGAAATTCCCCTATTGCAGCGTTCTTGGCCAGTTGATCTGCTCTATCGTTTCCTCGATTGCCGTCATGCGACTTAACCAAATAAAATTTCAATTCCCGAAACCCAAGTGTCATGTGCGCTATTCCCCAGACGTCCACCTGAAGATTTGTCTATGTGTTCATATTTACCAGAGTAGCCACAGCCGATTCTCTATAGCTGATGATACTGTACCCACTTGTGCCTGAGTAGTTGATGACATATGTAATATATCACAATCGTTGAAGTTGTTTATCCAAGAGTCAATACAAAAGTGTTTATATCATGTGAAACCTTGAAGTAATAGGTATCGATATGATATCCATATGTGATAGCCCAAGGTTCGTTCCTTAATATTCTATATGGGAACAACTATATTGAAATACAACTATAATGAAATACATTACATACCTACACCCTAATTTCTTAACATACACATTGTACCTATATAGACACAATTCTAAATTATTGTAATAATAATTTAAGCGCTCGGGTTTTTTTAACATCACCTACAGGGCGTAAACTCAGGCAAGTACCATTATTATTTACATTTACACTATCATCAGTGGCAGTCGTATCAGAACTACAAGGATCATCAGGTGCATCCTTCAAACTACAGATAACAAATTGTTTCCATTTAAGCAACTGATTAGAATGACGTTTCCATGTTACCTGTAGTTCCGGAACTTCCACTATAAATACACATTTGCCAATTATTCGTTTTATAACTGCTCTAATATAGCTAGATTTATTTGGCACTCTGTAATCCTTTGCTAACTCTTCCTCTCCTACCTTAAAGGTATCATTATACTACCCTTAAAATATTTCTTTTGATTGGTGTGTGCTTGAACCACCCTATTTTTAATAGCGATGCAGCGAATTTTAATGAATTGAATCGAGTTCACAACTTTTTTCCAAACAGTAAAAATGCTGGGGAAACCGCCCGTGCTACATTACGATAATCAAATAAAAAGTTTTCTAATACGAGATTCAAATCGGTGTTATTTGTACTTACTAGCACTTTATTTAGTGCGTTCTTTATCTTTTTAACTGCGTTTTGGCTGCCCCATTAGATTTAGGAGTATAAACTGCAGTTGCAATACTTTCAATTTTATTTTTAATAACAAAATTATGAAATTTTTTTGCCAAAAAATTACTCCATTATCCGACACAATTAGTTTAGGTAAACCGAAAAGAGAAAATAAAGTACGCAACGCTCTAATTGTAAAATCGGAGGAAATAGTTTTAGTTATAATAAACAATAAAAAAAATACTTATTGCAAAACGGACCTGTAAGAAGCAATCCAAAACTACACGTTTTGATCTACTTAATAATCAGGCATGGAAACAGTACTGTCGAGTATAACAGAAGTAATGTTTTTTTTTTTATTTTAAAATAAATTAGTCAAACTTTTTGAAATCTATATTTTTTTGACCATGGGCCAACGTCGACACACTGACTACAGCCACCTATCTAAATCTATTAAAATTACAATTCTACCATCACTCCCATCTTGAATTACCAACATAAAGAAGATGGGTAAATCAACAACCGTAACTACATAAGACCAATGGTCACTCTAAATGAACGAGTAAATTAAATCTACAAGGTGCACTCACTTTTCTACCACTTCTGGTAGTGTACCCTAAGGATGCACTTTGTTTTTCAGGATTGAATATATTGTTCACTTCCTTTTCTAAATTGTCCCTTTTACCTAGTGCTTTGGTTTTCTTCTCAAGAATTTCAGGCCAAATGGAAATTTGCTGTTGTAAGGGATTCAGTCGCTGAACAGAGTGGATGCATTCACCACCTTTGGTACGCAAACGAGCAACTCGAGTTTTCTATCTCTAGAAACAAAAACTTCCAAGATTCTTGCTAGTGGCCAATGGATGCGTTTAACTTTATCGTTTCCTACTAGAACCACGCTATTTTCCTTGATTATATTATTATTTGAGCTGTTGCGTAAGGTAACTAAAAATCCTAAATACTCGTTACGGAAACGCTCACGCAATCTATTTCTCAACTGCTGCATGTAACGAAAACGTTCATCCAAATGTTGTGTATCAATTTCGTCAATATCAATGGTTTTAGAGCTATATAAGTTCTTCAGAAACATTGATGGAGTCAATTTAATCAAATCATTACCGTCTTCTGTAACATACATTAATGGTCGAGAATTAATGATGGCCTCACAATCACATAAGATAGTGTAAAGCTCTTCATAGTATAATATTGCTTTCCATAGAACTCGTTTCAGTAAATATTTGGCTATTCGTATCAATCACTCTCACCATCCGCCCTACCAGGCAGCATATGGCGGATTAAATTTCCACTGAATTTTTTTCAACCTACTGGCTTCCATTGCTTTTTCCCAGTCTGTACGGTTAAGTGCCTCAGCTGCTCCCACAAAATTTCGCCCATTCTTTGAATAAACAATGTTAGGACGACCACGTCTACTGATAAACCTTCTAAATGATTCCAAATATGAAGCTGTGGACAGGCATGACACCAACTCCAAGTGTACCGCCCTATACACAGCACACGTGTACAACGTGATCCAACATTTCTTTCCCCCTTTCAGATAGAGAGGCCCAGCAAGATCAACTCCGACAATTTCAAACACGCCGGCATTATTTACTCGATCGGGTGGTAGTGGAGCACACGCTACCGAAAATGGCTGTAAATTAAATATGCGACACCTGCCACATTTATCTAGGACACGGCGTATTAATCTACGACTTTTTAAAATCCAATACCTTTCTCGAAGGGTAAATATGAGCACATTGACTCCAGCGTGACATAATTGTCTGTGCTTTTCTAAAATCATCATTGTTTCCACAGGAAAACATCCTGGAAGGAAGTAGTATTGGACATCTAAAATGGAAGGCATCTTCTTTATGTAGTAATTTAGTTTTTAGACGTACGAGACCTTATTCATCTTTAAATACACAAAATTTCTTCAACGTTTCATGATGCTCTTTAATAAACGATTCTGTTTGTACAACCAACCATAGCTTATTGTCAGCATAATCAACTTCGTCTACTCTCAATAAATGACCAAAAATCAAAGTTCTTAATTTACTGATTATCGATTTACTATACATCCTGGCAATCATTCCAACTAGACAAGAAAATCGAAAAACATGTCTACATAAATCTTTTGAAAACTGAGATTCAGTACTAACTGTCAACAAACTGATACTCTTTTTTTTCTCGCGGTTTACCGCTTCATAGTTACTTTGTATAAGTGTAACAGGCCAATGTTTTTCATGTTGATAAAGCCATTTAGAACCCCCCAGCATCGCGATACTAATAAATGACGAGGAGTACACCCTCTGGATAGTAAATCGGCAGAGTTCATGTCGCCTGGTACATGATACCATTGATCTGAACTACTTACTGATCGAATTTCTTTTACTCGGTTTGAGATAAATGTACCCCATCAATCATCTGCTTTAATCCAGTACAATGCGTCCATCGAATTCGACCAATAAAAAACACGAATAGATTCTGCATTTAAAACTTTCTTCACACTTTCCATTAAGCGTGTAGCGATACAACATGCAAGTAACTCTAAACGGGGTATAGTTGCCTTTCTCATTGGAGAAACGCGAGATTTCGCTTGCATAAGTTGCACAGACGTTCCGGAAACATTTTCAGTCCGTAAAAAGATGCAAGCTGCATACGCTTTCTGGCTTGCATCTGAGAACACATGTAAGGTCCACGTGCCTCCACAGGAATGACTAGTAGTTAACCGTCTAGGTATTTTTATATTGGGTAAAATAAATAACTCTTTTAACCATTTTAAGAAATTCTGACATGTTAAGTGGAAGTTCTTCGTCCCACCCAATTTTCATATTCCAAGTTTCTTTCAATAACAATTTGGGTATCAGAGTAATTAGACAAGTAAATCCTATAGGGTCGTACAGTTTATGACTAATCGACATGGTACGTTTAGTAATTGTAGTTACATCTCTCATACTTTCAGTTACATTACAGTATAGCAAGTCTTCATTCTTAGCCCAATTAGTACCTAACAAATCAACAGAAGAATTTCCTGTAGTGCAGACAGTAGCATCAGTAGGGATATGTGTATGCTCCCACCCACATAACTTACATTTGGCATCCATCAGAATTTGGGAGGCTTCATACATAAATTTATTTAAATCGCTTACTGTTTCAAAACTTGTCACACTATTATCCACATAAAATGTAAATGTCAACCAAGAAGCTGCCTCAACGAATTCGCCAGTAACTGAATTTAAATGGTGAATAATACATGCTCCAAGTAAAAAAGGGCTACATGTCACACCGAAAACGACATGTTTGTGAAGGTATTTATCCATTTTTCCACGTTATAATTTCCTCATCACAAAAATCGAACAAAATCTCGATCCTCAGACGCCAGACTAATTTGCAGAAAGCTTTCTGAATATCTGCAGTAACTCCATACTGATATAACCAAAACTTAATTAGCACGTCTGGTGTAAGTTCTATCAAATTAGGTCCTTGCTCAAGACAGTCACAAAAAGATGGTGAGCCCTTTTCATGAGCTGAGGCGTCGTATACCGGTCTAATCTTAGTGGTCTGGCTACAAGTTTTTATTACTGCCTTATGAGGCAAATAGTGCAAGAAACTACCATTATCTTCAGCGGGTACTTTTTCAATAATATCTTCAGCTTGCCATTCATCAAAACTGTGACATTTCGACATTGAAACTAATCTTTTTTATGCAATAGCACTATTGCTCGGTAAAACTAAATGATCTTCCAACCACGGCATATATATACTTCGTAACGTTCTTCTAGATCTCTGGTTACACTTTTACTAAAATTGGCTAATACAGTTTCAGGTAGTTTATTTCTCGTTTTCTTTTCCACAGGATCACAAATGCCTATAATCTCCAAATCCCACGAATCTGTAATGGTTGCGCTATTAACGCACAGAGAAACAACCATTAAGGGCACATTCTCCCATGGATCAACATCAGGCATTTTGCCCATAAGTGTTCAGCTTAATTTTGTTTCAACGGCTACCGGTCCGCTTTCTAATCTAAAAATCCTTCAGGTTAATAGATTATCAGCAACAACTGCTCCAATTAGCAACTCAATTTCTGGACATCTGACATTGGTCCTGCATCTTTTTGAAACATGACTTGATCTTAAACACTGAAAACACAACTTTTTTTCTTTGATTATTTTCCTTTTGTCTTCTAGTGCCAAAGAAGGCACTTTAAAGCAATCCTGGCTTAAATGGTGTTTTCCACAAAAATGCAAACATGTTTTCTTTTTGTTGAGTCGTTTACCGATAACAAATCTAAAGCAGTGGATACATCTTCAGTTTGATTACGTTTAACTTTAACTGATCCAAAACCACTTCTTGCTAACAAAATACGTTCATCACCTGCAACCTCTTCACGCAATAATCCCATGAGATCCGTTAACCATTTTGAGAAATCACTACTCGTTGTAACTGCACGTTTTCTTTCCCAATTTCTTAAAACCTCTTTTGATAAGCAGGATTCTACTAAAGGATTTAAGAATATGGAATATTTTTTGGCTGTAATTCCTAAAGTTTTCAGTGCACGCAACTGTGACTGTAATCTGTCATACCAAACTGTCAGCGAGGTTCTTTTTCGGGTGTATCGCGTTTGGCGACAAACTGTAACAATTCACGTACATACACCTCAACTAAAACATCGTGACGAATAATACGTTCTTTCAACTGCTGAACTAGTTTAGGACAAGTTTCTGCAGTAGCCGGGAAACTTTAAAAATCTCTCGTGCCTTCGAACCTGGCACAGTTGATTGAAACAAATATTGAAATTTATCTGCTTCGGGTATTGCAGGATCTTCATGAATTTTAGAGAACTGACCCCAAAAATATAACCACGACTTGAATCAGAATCAAACTTCTTTAATTTCAAATGTGGTAGTTTAAATTTACGTTCTGCATTATAGCGACCATTTTGCGGTGTAGCTGGGCGTACTTGCACAAGATGTTGCTTAGCGATCAAAATGTCTCTATATTTACACTGAGACTCCATTTCTTTGCTGAACATTTCCTCTGGCAAGTCTTTATCAGTGTTCATGCAATAATTTGTTCATCAACGATTAACTTTGATCGATCTTTCAACTGGCACAACAATTCTCTAAGATTTAATAAGTCTACATTCTTGGCCAAAGCCGGATCCAAATTAGAAGTAGATTTGTAACAATTTTATTTTCGATAATAAATCCTTCCATATACTTTCAAGAATAATGTAACAATTTTATTAATGACAATAATAGTTTGCATTCAGCTTCAAATATAATACGTTAAGCCTGCATCGTTCTTTGATAATCTACTTATATTCAGATATGTGTGTCGTATACAGCTATTTACAAGCACATCTCTGTTTGATTGTTCCCCTCCTGACGGCGCGACCGCCCGAGCTGGTTATAAGATAGTCGGCCACAAGTGAAAGAAATATCAACATGTACCCTAGACTGCAGGCCGGCAATCTGCGAATCCATTTCAATTAGTGAACATATCTTCGAATAACGCGCGACAAGTAGGATGCAACTTTGAAAGACACACAAGGACACAGTAAAGTAAAACACATGTAAGATGCTACCTTTGGAAGGTGACGTAATTCAACTTCGAGATTACGACTGCTGCAGAATGTAAGGCAACAGGATAGGATTCGACACGTGGAACGAAATCATTATAGAAGTTGGTTTGGATGAATTTGTTTCAAATTACAAACGCTGTTATCGTTGCTTGAAAAAACGGGGATCCCGTCTTTCTTTGGTACAATGCGACAAATGCAGTTTTGGTTCGTAGCTATAAGTTTTTTGTATGTGTTTCAAAACTAGGAACACGTTAACTTGCTTTGATGCGTAATACATGTACGTTGTAAAAGTTTCAACTAATGGCTGAGCTGGATTTACCAGTAGTAAAACGAAAGTTCACTGATTTAATGTTTTAAAACAACACGCTTTGCTCAATATGAATCGTCGGTAATGTCAACAGGTGTTACTGACGTCATATATTTTTCTGCTTTGTACTGCTGACAGATGTTATTTTAAAAGCAAATGCTTTGAACAGCTTTAGTACAATATATGTAAACATGTCTATTTTTGTGATCAGCTTTATCTAAATTTAAATTTGTATACGTAATTTTGAAAACTCAAAGGCTTATACAGTTAAGAGCTATTAATTTGTTATCTGTCTGAACAGATCTGCACAGGTTAGAACCCTATTTGTACAACAAGATCATGTTTTAAAGTAAAGTATTTGATTGAAAATAATAAAGATAAACATGAAAGTTAAAAGTTTAAGATTGATACAGTTAATGATAAAATTTTTTGTTACAAGTCACATTATTTTAAAAGAGATTTTTTAGTAAACAATTGGTTCAAGATTAAAGATTTTTTATTTTGATCAAGTGTGATCAAATCTAATAACATAAAACTAAAACCCTTATGAGTAAGAAATTGATTCCAATTTTATATTGGAAATACTTTTTTACTATTTCTTTATGTATTTTTGCTGGACACAAATGGTGTTCCACCTTTTTATTTATTTAACTATTACAATTTCTTACAGGAGCTGCGTCTTACTTTATTAAGACAGGTTTTTGTCAGCGAAGGCGATCCTTTTTTTCTTTGGGTCTCCACGTCCGCCCTTAGAAATATGCTATGCAATTATCATAATTACATCAGGACTTGGTGGCGCCTATTTGATTTAGCTTAGGTTTGATCTGCAAACAGATTTCGACTTCCCCATTTCTCATAGCTCTACCCAAGGAATAGACCCTAGTTGTGTCGGAAGATTTTTAGAACAATAAGTATCACTTATGCCACGCTTGTAAGATACTTAAAATAAATATATATAATATAAGAAAAATTCGTTACACTGGCTCACAGCGTGAGGCCAGCTATATATAGAAAAAATACGTTTCAGATTTAGTAAATTGGTACGCATTGCACCACGTTGTTTTTTAAGGCTGTTTAAGTTTGCCAGTATTATCTTACACAAAATCAAAACTTAGTTATCAAAATCTTTGTCACTACTTTCCGTCCTGTCACGGTCGCCAAAACATGTAAGAAGCAATTCAAAACTACCCGTTTTGATCTTCCTAATAATCAGGCATGGAAACAGTACTGTCTAGTATAACCGAAGTAATGGTTTTCTTTATTTTGAAATAAATTTGTCAAACTTTTTAAAATCTATAATTTTTGACCATATGCCTAAGTTGACAGACTGGCTCCAGCCACCTATTTAAATCTATTAAAATTACAATTCCAACAGGACCCACAAAGTCAATATGTAGCCAAGACCAAGGCTCTCCTGGCCAGGGCCAAACATTTAGTTCAATTTTTGGTGGATTACGACGGTATTTTTGGCAATTAGCACAATTTAATACTAATTTTTCGATTTCACGATTTAAGCCGGGCCACCAAAAATAATTCCTTGCAATACTTTTTGTCCTAATTATACCCAGATGCGATCTATATAAATGATTTAAAATTAGTTTACGTAGTTTTATTGGTATAACCAAACGATTATTCCAGAGCAAATAATCATTTTCTATTGTTAGCTCGTGTCTAAACGGGTATAGTTTTTGACAAAATGATCTTTATTGGCTAGTTTTGGCCAATGTGTTGAGACGCATAATTTAAATTAATTAAGGGGGGTGGGTTTTAATGTCTTCTTCTTTAGGGTAATAATAATTACTCCACCCCTATTAATAACAAAACACAGGAACCTCTGGGTAATGAGTACAAGTAAGTATTGAAACAGGTTTTTCTACTTATTAAATTAATAAGGGATCTTCTACCTAAATTACAAGAAAAATACTGAAAAGTAAACATAAACGTGATCGATCAACAAATAATCACCTGACAAATGTGCACTTAAATTCTAACACTTACTGTTGTGGGATGATAAAGTGATCTAGATATGTTAATTATAGGGAAGGACCAATTGCTATTATGTAGCAATACCGATGGCAGTGTAGCGGTTATGTAATAAACAAAGCAACTATTACAAACTACTTAATAAATGATATAAATACCTTAAAGCCTGTGCCGCTCTGGGCAATAAAAGTCACACACAAAAGGTTAGCGGACTGTCGCTTCCAAAAGCTCTCGTGCAACTGTCTTCTGTAACGGTTCGAGTACGACTGTGTCACTTCACGCACTCGCACTGCCGGCATAAGGTTTCACTAAAAACTGTAGAGTACCCGCACTAATGGTATTTATTGTCACCAATACCAAATTGTTCCATGATGACGTAACACTTACATACAAAAATTATACAGTCCTTCACAACAGCGGCGGTCAGGTAGAATGGCGGCTCCGTGGCGTAGTGGTATGTGTGTGACTGCTACGCCCAAGATTCCGGGTTCGAATCCCGACACGGTCCGCTTGAAAAATGTTAGGAGAGCATTTTTCACAAAAATACACCCTCGTTTGGATGAGAGATAAAATGGAGGTCCCGTGTGTGAGTGTTGTCACGCACGTTAAAGATCCCTACCTTGCTTGGAACAGCAAGGGTTCGGCAAAATTCAAAATTTTCCAGGTAAAAAAAACTCGCTTCCTGGCTAATGTAGTACCTTCGGGTGGAGCATTGGAAAATCACATGTAAGGTCAGGTAGATTTCCAAACCCTCCTGGTGACGTAACCGGCCGGTTATTCGTAGAAACGTACGTTGCCCCTTAACAATCCCTTGTTATGGAACGTTCCATAATACCCTTAGGTTAAGTGTAACGTTTACTGAACTGCAGCTATCACTATGTAAGAAACTACAACGAGGACGAATTACACATTCATCACTCAAAATTAGTAGTTAAGAGGAACATTTATTCCACACAGCGCTCTTTCACTTTGAACCTCTAGACTACGCACTGTGATATAAAAAAACCCAAAGGTGTATTTATTACTCCGTTTGCACCTTGAATTGCACGATTAACGCATTTACATTTAAATTGAACTGTTAGGAACAGTTGGCCCATTTTGATACATTCTACCTAAGCAACCCGTAAACGACTGACTTCTCATACTCGATTCACCCTTTCCTGCTCATCTTTCTCCTTTTAATTCACTCTGGATACTACACAACCCAACCGAACCAGTTCCAGCCGTCGCGATATTTCTATTTAAATATTTAAAAGCACTTGCAAATTTCCTTAGGTCCTAATTCTTAATAAAAAAAAACCAACCTTATACTATTTAAACTAAAATAAAATATACCAGGTGAATAAAATGCATCACAGTGTTTTTAAAAGCTCAATAACAAATTGAAAGTCGTTATCATTTAACGAATAATCACACACCGTTTTGAGATTTAGTAATTCCTGATCAGCCATATTTTGATCAAAATAATTAATGTAATTGACCTCAATGTCGTTCTGACTATCAAATTTAGAATTTGGTAGGGAAATCCGTGATAACGTATCTGCGTAATTATTTTCCGATTTCACAAATTGAATTTTATATTGGTAATTAGATGAAATAACTGCTCATCGTCTAAGTCTATTTGTTGAAAATTGCGGTATATTTTTCTGAGGACTGAAAATTGTAATTAAGGGCTTGTAATCCCTTCTTAGAGTAAACGGTTGGTTGAATTTTGCTAGAGCAAAAATAATACTGAACCCTTCCCTTGCGAATACTTTCGTTCGGCATCCGACAGAGTGCTTGATTCGTAAGCTATTGGACTTTCTTCACCTCTAGGTAAAATGTGTAATAAGACCGCCCCTACTCCGTATGCACTTGCATCGGTAGTCAAAATTATTTCATATTCTAGGTTAAAATGAATTAATACTTTAGTAGAAGTGAGGATTTGTTTAATTTTTGAAAATACATTGTCACAATTAATATCCCAGTTCCATTTGGTATACTTTTTTAATAAATCATATAAGGAATTTAAAATTGTTGCACTATCAGGAATAAATCTTGCGTAATAATTGATGAGTCCTAAAATCAATTTTAATTGTGTTATTGAACTGGGAGCTGATGCATTTTGAATTGCTAACAACACCTTATCTACAGATGTTTTTAATCCATCCTTGAATATACAATAACCAGGATAATACACTTCTGATTGAAATAATTTGCATTTGTAAATGGTTAGTTTTAATCCGTTTCTTGTAACTTTGATAATTCTTATTCTAATCTAACCAAATGTTCGTCCATATTTTTAGCATAAATTAAAATGTCATCAAGAAAACAAGTTGTAACAATTTTTTTGACAATCATAAATGTCTATAAATTTAATTATAAAATACTCTGCATTGTTTATTTAAATAAACAATTAATTCTTGCGATATTAATAAATGTTCAGATCAGGACCGTATAGCCCAATCACAAGACATATATTATTTAATAATACTGGTATAGTTTCTATCTATAAACGTTGGTCATTTGAATTGCATCTACAATGTCAGACGACTTTTATCTGTTGTGAGCATCTCGTCGACAGGACGACCAGTCTGGCTCGATCACTTGTAGAGTTACAAGCACAATGGAAGTCCATAAGGGCCATGCCAGCAATCTACGTGTGGCAATAAGCATGGCGGCATAGTCGAGTACAAAATGCACTTGATTTCTGTTTGTTTCTAATAATGGTAAGCAAAATAAATAATTTGTAATGCGAACTAAATGAATTTATTGTAGCGCTCAATACTTTTACGAATTAAAGCTCAGTACTTCCACGAACTTAAACTCAGTATGCTAACGAATTTAAATTCAATACGTTATTAATTTTTAATCTCAACACGTTAACAATCTCACTAAATTACCACGTCTTATTTTTAAAATTTATGTAGTTAACCAAGACTTGAAGATGAGGTACTTTGTATAGCTCGTTTTATGGATTGGTTTATATTATGATTTACTTCAATGGATCACACGGCAAATTTATGTGATGGTTCCCGGTGGTGGTCCAATCGCCATTATAACATAATTCATCATTAATTCAGAGAAGAAGCTCAAATTTACATCTTGAAAAATGCAGGTGTAGGAAGTTCACTGACGTCACTTGTTTGTCCAAGAACCGTAGACTTGCACGTGTGGCTACGATAAGGTATTTGTTACATTGAAGTCACAAAGTTGAACTTGTTGCAACGTAAGCAATAACATAAACACTTGAGCTAACTTCAGCTGTCTCGTATTATTTGACAATCAAGCGGGTACTTAAAAAAACTAGGCGTCGCCGTGAATCAATGTAGTAAGCGTAAGACTACGGATCCCAAGGTCCCGGGTTCAAATCCCGACACGGCCGACTGCTTGAAAAATGGCAGGTGAGCATTTTTCACAAGTATTACGCCCTCGTTCGGATGAGAGGTTAAATGGAGGTCCCGTGTGTGAGTGTTGTCACGCGCGTTAAAGATCCCTACCTTGCCTGGAACGGCAAGGGTTCGGCAAAATTCTAAATTTTTAGGCAACAAAAAAAGCGCCTCCTGGCCAATGTAGTACCTTCGTGTGGAGCATTGGAAATGTAAATGAACGGGCACTTAAAACTAAAATGCTAGCATTTTATAAGTTTTGTTTTACGAAGCCGTAAGATCCTCATTGTTTGGATTTCGTTATGGTACAAATTATTGCTCATTTTAAATGTAAATGCAAATACTTAGAATCATGAAGCTTTTTATTTATTACAGTAAAGTATTACATTCAAGTTCAGTAACACATGAAATAATTTCGAATACTAATTTGTTTAACCTCAAGTATATTATTCATATTTGTAAACAAAGGTAGCAGATCTGTATATTTTGCGTAATCAATTTAAATACTTCACGGTCCTGTTTATCACATTATTAACATTAAGATTTATAGTAGAAATATTTAAATATCTAGTCTAAAAGATTAGACCACATTTTTGTTGTATATTTTGTATATAAAATTTGACTGAAAGAAAGATAAATTTAATTAAAGAACAATCATGAAATTCCATTAAGTAACTGTTTTATTTTGAACAAGTGAGTCCAAAGTTAGGGCTAATTGAGTTAAAAGATAAATATATACACACCTTTTTATTAAAGTAAAGTTTTTAGCTGTGCACTGATAAAGAAGTACTAGCAACGATTTCAAAAATTTAATATTTAACTTTCGTCTTATAATTATATTTAAATCATTGATATTAATAGCTACTCTTTTTCTTTATGGTATAAGGTAGCAAGAGTGAATCTCTTGTGTCCTTCATTATTATAGTAACACTATTTTTTACAGCTCCTGCTTTTGCAGTAAAAGCAATTTTTCCCTCTAAGGATTTCCAAGTTCTCCCTTAGGGTAAACCCGTGCTTTAAAATTCTAGACTTGGTGGCGCCCCCTTTGCACCCCCTATTTTGTATTTAAGAGTCAGTCTAGTAGAAAATGTTTTTGTTGTAAAAACCACGACCACTCCTAATAAGCTCTACCCGACGAATAGACCCCTAGCTAGTCGGAAGACTATCGATTTCCCTTCATTATAAGGGGATCGATACAAAGGGCTATTGTAAAATTAAATTGAGTTAGTTTTACAAAAACCCAAAAACACATAATATTGTTTCAAAGTTACGCCCTCGTCGATATTATAAATAAGAGATTTCATTATCTTTTAGAATTTTGCAGGTGTATTTGTTTTGCAATAACATAATCTATTGTAACAAAACAGGCCCTTGTGAGTAGTTATAGTAATGTATTTTTTTGAATTTTCATCTAACAGAACTTGCCGATATGCTTGAGATAAATTGTATGATATTGCTTTGCTCGATCACAGGTACATCATCAAATACTGTAACAGAATCTTCCTTGGTATCTCCAGGTCTTATGAGATCATTGCAGAGAATCTCCTTTTAACCGATTATTTCCCCATCCATAATAACTCAAGATTACTTTCCTATAAAGACATTATACTTTTTGGATATTGCTGCTCGAGATATTTCCATAACGTCCTTCTAGATATATTATTCTTTTAATTGCAGAGCGGACATTTAATACACCTGCCTGGAGTTTACTTATTGCTTTCACCAAAAATTCTTTGGAGAACATCTGTTTTAAGCATGGTTAAGGCTAGCCCCAAATTAAAAAGTGTACCCCTTGTATACTAATTCCAACGGACTGACGAGGACCGGTGCCCCGGGTCGTTGTAGGCCGGTGACATGTGTCGACGTGGGCCGCGCCCCGGGCCGAGGTGGGCCGGTGACCCAAGTCGAGGTGGGCCACTCCCTGGGCCGAGGTATGCTGCGCGTCAGGTCAGCCAATACATATTATTATCAAAACAATACAATTCTTTACACAAAAAATTTTTTAAAAGCAAAATGTACATACAATGCGTTGTAAACAAATCTATTAACAATTCTGGATAGTACTCATAGAGTTGTGTATAATCATCGACGGTTCAAATTTTTCGAAGCTTTCCATTCTATTCTACCGTCCACTGTTGCATCCTTAAAGTTTTCGAATTGGTGACGGCAGTTAATTACAAATACAGGTGAATGTTTAAACTTATTGTTGTCCATTAAACATTTATTAGAAGTCTTGTCTGCGTAGTACTTTTTCGTAAAGGCGGTATAAGATAGGTACGCTGGCAATTAGTCGTTCTGCTCGAAATCCAAATTTAATCGTTCTTGAGAGTTCAAAACATATTGGCGTTGTTTACATAAGTGTTTCTAAAGCTCGTAGCATTTTCTTTTTTTATCATATTTTCCATTTTGAAGTGCTAGCAATATCCATCGAACCTTTTCTGTTTCGTTCGATACTTTTATTCTCCACACCTTGGACTTTGATTGTGTTAAAGAAGGTAATTCGTATAGTTTCCATTTCCTGAATGTAGTCATTATATACGATTGATTCTGCATTTCCGATAGCAGCGAAGCCTTAGCAAAGACGCTTAATGTTATTTGCGAAAGCTCGAATGAGATGTTTAAGGTTACAGTATTTTCAGTCGACTTGTAGCGATTCACCTCAAACTTGGATCTAATAAGTATTAATTCTTGCGGCGTGTTGATAACAACCTTCTTGTAATCTTCGGAAAGCCCAAAAATGATTTTAAGCGGAATACTACAACTGAAGCGACCACCTTGGAACATAGAATCTGATTTCCAACAGGTATTTGTATTGGACTTTGTTTCTGATTCTTCCAGACACCAATTTTTCGAGTAATTCCAGGAATTCGACAGATGTCTTGTTCCGCAACTTGTACTGTATTTCTTCAAAGAGAAAGTAAGGTGCATTTCTAGTGAACTCGTACGCTTAAGCTGGATCTGCTGCTCTGTAGATTCCCATTATAAATATAAAACTTTTGTGGGGGTATGTAACGTTATCACTGCTTTGAATTTTTATTGAAATAGGATCATTATTTTCTGCGTTTAAACTGGAGACAATAAACTGACTCACATCTGCTTCCTTTCCGGTTATTAACTATACGAAAGCAATTGAGCATTTTTTACTTGCTTTGTTATCGTTCAAAGGGGGCGACGTCTGTAAGCAAGTAGGCTTGGCTTAGTTAATTGTTTAATAAACATAAGCAAAATCATTATAAGTTGCAAATTTACATAATGTAATAAGTGAAATTGAATGATTTAACAGTTTGGATGGCTTTAGGTGGCTTCATGGTTGCTGTGGAGCCAGAATTAAACTTGCACACTTATTAAATATCTGTATGTACCATTTAATGGGGTGTATAGGTCTTCGGAAGTCTTCGGCTTTCTTCGGGAAGTTTCGGAAGTTGCTTAAGAGGCCCAGTGTGAACTTGAACAATGAAGATTAGGACATATATACAGGTCGGCGAGGTCCAGACATCTTCGGTGGTCTTCGGATCTCTTCGGTAATCTTCGTGTTTTTAGTGGTGGGTCAAAGTTACGTTAAAATAAATTATGAAATGAAATTATATGCACTTAAAAACTACTATTTACAATATATACAAAAGAAAAGGATTCAGAAGGTCTTCAGTTGTCTTCTGAAGTCTTCGGTAGGCTTCGTGGGGGATGAGCTTCTACGGGGATGTCCTCCTGTGGTAGAGCTTGACGGATGTAATTACAATAACGACTGGTCGGTGAAGTATGGAACGGAGTTAAGCGTTCGTACGTGCTTGTTAGTTGTGGATTGATGAATTACGATGACGGCCTCCAGGTACGGCGGCGGATAGGGTAACGTTTGGGGCAGGATGCAAGCTATGGTGAGCGCTGCTTTAGGGTTAAGCAGGCTATGGCGAGCACCGCTTGGAAAGGTCCTACAGGCTATGTTGAGCGCTGTAGAAGAGGAGAGGAATCCCAGGCTATAGTGAGCACCAGGACTGTCTTCTGCAGAAATCGAATTTATATTTATACTCTTCTGGTTGCTATACTTTCTGTGTTGAAAAACGTTTATCAGAGCTTTAACCAATGAATTGCGTTGTCGATTTTAGATTTCCAAACAAGATTATGCAAATTTTATAACACAAAGTTTAGTTGGAATTTTTGGATGTTCTATTTTCAGCACGTGTACTCTGATATAGTCAAATTTACATTCGAAGTTCGCTCAGTGCTTTGCTTGAGATCATGGAGGTATCAGCATGGGCACATCACCTTTACTAAGAAAGAAAAAGTCATTAAATTGCTCGATATTAAATTATTAGTTAACGGGAGTTTTTCCACTTAAACTAGAATTTTTGCTTGTATGGACACGTCAACTTTAGTAAGAAATGTCATTTAATTCATGGTTATTAAACTATTATCGTTAATGGGTTGTTCCATTAAAATACCATTAGTGTTAATGGGTTTTTCCATTAATAATCGAGTAGTGTTAATGAGTTCTCCCATTAAAATATAATTAGTGTTAATGAGCTCCTCTATTAAAAAAACTAGTGACGGTGGTGCCGGCGCCATCCTCGAATGCTTGTATGTACCTTATACCTACTAACGCTCGCTGTTAACATTCGCTTTCATTCGTCATACGTAAAGATTTTAAGAGTCTAGATTACCTATGGGTGCGTTTGCGCATACTCGTCTCAAATCGCTTGTCCAGGATAGATCGCCAGGCTCATTGCAAAACCCCCATAATGTAGCACTTTGTATGACTTTACGCAACGCGTTCCGTATTTAAATAATAATTTCTTCTTCAGACAGTTGTATTACGTTGTTTACACAATGCCACATTGTTCAAATTCTTCTCTTTTCCTTATTAAGATATCTAGGAATGCCATAAATTTTCACTCATCAATTAAGTTCCGACACCTTTGTTTAATGAAGGTACAAATATATGTATATCTTGAATATAAAACGAAACACTTTATAACGTGTCTGATGAAAAAACGAATCTTCATTTACATAGAGAAACGATTAAAAAGTAAAAAATACGTATACATTTGAGCAGCGTAGGTTTCATACCAATTTGATCATAAAATAAAACAAATATTTTATTAATTCTAGTCGTCAAGCTGTGACTACAACTCGCTCGTTAAGTGAGCATCAAAGGGACTGACTGCATTCCGCATTCAATCAGTATGGTAATGTAAAATACCGCCAATAAATATAGGATAATTTAATTGACATGTCGTCAGCTATTCTGTCTTGATAAACATCTTAATCAACCGATGCCAACCAATGCTACAGCATCGTGTCTGTCTGGAAGTTGTTTTAATTATACATTAAGGAGTGACTTCACGCAAGAAATGGCTGCAAAGACGAAAACTATTATTACAGAACAATTTAACTTGTGCAAATCGTTCTAATTAAAAATTAATTTATTCTTGTCCTATAAATTATGGGATAAGTTGTAGCGAACATGTAATTCGCGAACTTTTCGTATAAATTACGAAGACTTGTACATTTAAACAGGACAAAATTTTCTCTTAGTTCAGAAAATTATTCCGTGATTACACTAAAGCCATCGTCGCTTCCCTCAGAACTTTGTGAAACTGATTACAATTTCGATGTGCTAAATGCCAGTTTATTTTCTTTTAGTATCACAACTCGGTTGTACGAATCCGAATGAAGTTTGTGGCTTTTTGGATGTGTAAATTCCAAAATAAAAATTAATGGATTTGTTCTCTATTTGATAATCATAGTCAGGTAACAAAAATAGGAAACCAACTGAAATACTTATGTTCTTCGGGCCTGTGGTGTTGAAATTTTGCAGGTCGAAAGTATAACCCTTTATAGGATATTGGTTGATATTTAAACCAGTGGGAAAAATATGTTTCTAAAAGCAATGCTGGTTTAATTATGCTTGGTCGAATCTCCAGCCAGAACATTCTAATTGCAAAGTTAGCTGGATAAGTGGTTCATACATCAACTGGTGTTGTTTCAGGTGCATATCAGTTTATAACCATGTGTTCGTGGCTTCTGAATCAAAAATTAACTTTAATTAGTTATTTTAGAAATAATTGGAACATGTTCTGCAGGTTAGTTGTCCAATGTTAGTAGAACGCCATAACATAATAGTCATACCCCTACATTATGTCGTTAACATAATAAATGTATTACTTTCAAGATGACCTTAAAAATGCAAATTAAGGTAAATTGAATGAAGTTCAAATGTGTGTTTTATAAACTGTGCTATTTATATGTAGCTATATACCAACTAATTTAGATAAAGCGCTAAATACTTTGTATACAGAGGTATGAGTCGTATTACGTTTATTGTGAACAACCCGTACATTTTTTTTCTGTTAATAAGAAATACGCCGTCTAATAATTTTCAACTCAAATCCCTTTGGCGTTAAAAACTAAAATTAATTCAGTAAATTAAAATAACCCTTTTACGTGTTAATTCATTTATCTATTTGTATAAATTCGATTCCTGTTGTTATGCTAAAATTAAACAGGCAATAAATGGTTCTAGATAACTGATAATTGATTCTTATGCGTTTTCCATTGAAAGCTTCGTCGAATTAAAGCCGCGTATTATCCCAATAAACCGTGTTTTTTCAGTTTTATTTCCTTAACAACAATATTGCTTTGAGCTCTGGTTATTAGTGAAACGAAATTAATATTCACTTGCTTTTCGATCTACACAACGAAAACACGTGTAGAATGGTTGATTGTTTCCGTTTTTCTGTATGAAAAGTTTGCGCACGCCTTACAGCGTGCTCCTTCTGGTGGCCCTTATAGCCACAATGTATGGTCGCCCCTTGTTGTGATGGGAGGACCACCCCAAGACGGGATAACGCGCACCTCTGTTTCGCACTGCTTTTACAGACGGTAGGAGCCAATCCGACGGTGGTGACGCGATGGTGAGTGTTTATACACTAATTTTCCTATATGGGTACCCGGTAGTTGTGGGAAACAACATATGTACACGGGTCTACGGATGCATCATCTTGTTGGTGGCAAAATGACTGATTGTTTGTATATGCGAGAATATTATAATGTTTACTGATTTTTTTATTAGGGTAATTTTACGTATAGAATTTCGTACTTGCAATGCTGATTTCAAGCTGCGATTTTTAGTGGGGTAATTTTGTTCCTTTTTCTTGTCTGAAGATTAATATAGGGAGGTGACCTAAAAACTGCAGCTCGCCATGTTAAAAATTATTCTTTTTTTATTTCGTAAATATGTATATTGTGTACCTACGAATTGTTCATTTTTGGTACTAATATGTTTTGTATCCATTTCGAATGGACCACAAGAAACGACAGGGGAAATAGGCTGGTAGAATTTTGCGACACGAACAATTTAATCATCACAAACACATTATTTCAACATCATGCTAGAAGACGATATACGTGGAAGATGCCAGGAGATATAGGAAGATATCAAATAGATTACATTCTTGTTAGACAACGGTTTAGGAATCAAGTAAAGACTGTAGAAGCTACCCAGAAGCAGATATTGATGCTGACCACAACATCGTAATTATGAAGGCCGCACTTAAATTTAAGAATGTGAAAAAAAAATCGGAAAAAAGCACTTGGACTTAGAGAAACTAAAAAATAAAGATATTCAAGAAAGATTCGAAAAAAAGTCAAATGAATTGCTCAAAGATATCGGGAAAATATCTGATACTAAGAAAGTAGAAACAGAATGGAACAACATTAAATCCAGTCTAGACATGGCGGCCAGAGATATTTTGGGGTATACACAAAAAGAAAATAAGAAACCCTGGATAACAAAGGATATCCTGAATTTAATAGAAAAAAGACGAAAATACAAAAATAAATCAGACGAAACAGGAAAGCAGAGATACAAAGCCATAAAATGAGAAATTATTCGAAAATGCAGGAAAGCTAAAGAGCAATGGATTGATGAAAAGTGCAAAGAGGTACAAACGAAGATGGAAATAGGAAAGACAAACGAAGCATACAAATTAATTAGAATGAATTTTAGGGATATAAAACCGTATAGCAAAAATATAAGGGACGCGCAAGGAAACGTCATCATAGCAAACGTAGAGAAAGTGGGTAGATGGCAAGAATATATAGGAAATTTATATGCAAGAGAGGAACTAACTGCATTAGAACAGGAATCAGACATTGAAAATGATGACTTGGGATATCCTATACTTAGAGATGAGTTTGAATTAGCATTAAAGAGTCTGAAAAATGGTAAGGCGCCGGGTACAGATAAGGTGCAAGCAGAAACTCTAAATGCCGCTGGACAAGCAGTAACAGAACGTCTCTTCCAACTTGTAAGCTATATGTATGAGACAGGCGGGATACCTAAAGATCTCAAACGTAGCATCATAGCAACTATACCAAAAAAGAAAGGCGCGGATAGATGTGAACATTTTCGAACAATTAGTTTGACAGCACACGTGTCAAAAATATTAACTAGAATTGTGCAAAGACGAATGGATAAACGGGCGGAAGTAATACTAGGAGAAGACCAATTTGGGTTTAGGCGAAACAGGGGAACACAGGAGGCTATTTCAGCTCTGAGAGTGATAATGGAGAAAACAATAGAAAAAGAGGAAAGCTTGTATATAGGGTTTGTAGATCTGGAAAAAGCATTCGACAATCTAAAATGGAAAAAAATGTTTGAAATACTCAAAAAGATTGGAATGAGTTATAGGGATAGACGAATATTACATAGTTTATACAAAGAGTAAACAGCAGTAATAGAATTAGAGCAGGAACGTAGAGAAGTAAACATTAGGAAAGGGGTGAGACAGGGATGTGCCCTATTCCCATTGATTTTTAACTTGTACATAGAAGATGCAATGAATACGGTCAAATGCAGAAAGACATTTGGAATTACTAGGCAGGGACAAAAAATTGATATGCTTAGATTTGCAGATGATATAGCGGTATTAGCATCTAGCAAGGAAGAGTTAGAAGCTGCTCTTAATGAAATGGAAACGGTTCTAACAGAGGGATACGGTATGAAAATTAACAAAACTAAAACTAAAGTTCTAGTATGCAAAGGTGGGGAAAATAAATCAAAAACAAGAATACAAGTATGTAACACGAACTTACAAGAGGTTAAGGATTTCTGCTACCTAGGAAGCCAAATAACGCAAGATGGGAAAAGCACAAAAGATATAAAACAAATATTAGCACAAGGTCGTGCTACATTTAACAAGAAAAAGCAACTACTGTGCTCAAAGACCACAAACATAGATACAAAAAAAATATTGCTTAAAACATATGTGTGGAGCACAGCACTGTACGGCTGTAAAGCCTGGACAATAGGAGAAGTGGACAAGAAAAAGGTAGAAACCTTTGAAATGTGGTGCTACAGACGTATGATGAAGATATATAACAAAGTTAAGAACGAAGAGGTACTAAAAATGATAAGGGAAGAAAGAAATATGTGGAAAGCGGTAAAAAAGAGGAGAGATAGGATGATAGGCTACATACTACGGCATGAGGGAATAGTGCGGAATATATTAGAAGCAGAGATAGGAAAAAAGAGAAGAAGAGGCAAACCTAGGTTAGACTACTGCACACAGATAATAAAAGATGTAGGCTGCAGAAATTTCAGTGAGATGTGTAGGCTAGCCCAGAATAGAAATCAATGGAGGTACGCATCCAACCAATCCCAAGATGGATAAACTAATGACGAAAAAATAACTGCTTAAACATGTTGATTATTATAAGTAACTACAAGAATTGGTTGGGCAATATTCTTGAATATTGTTAAGTGTGTGAAAGGATTTACTGGAAAACCATTACTTCGGAAAATGTCTAAGTGTTGGGGGATCTTGGTAGCCACAGGTTGCTTAACCCCCTTCACTGAATCTGAAATAGGGCATAAAATTAGAAAACTAGAAGGGGAACGAGCTGTATACACATGCTGTGTGAGAATTTCAGGGAACTATGTAGGCTAGCTCAGAATATAAATAAGTGCAGGTACGTGTTCAACCAGTTTTGAGACGGAAAACCTAATGACGAAAAAATAAGCGCAGATAAATCTGATGATTAGTATAAACAACTAGTTGTTGGTTGCGAAATATCTGCAACTAATGATGACTGTGCGAAAAGATATATTGGAAAATATATTAAATCGGTATATGGTTAAGTGTTAGGGGAACTTGGCAGCCACAGGCTGCTTACCTCCCTTTACAACCGTGCATTTATATTTCCAATGCTCCACCAGAAGGTACTACATTGGCCAGGAGGCGAGTTTTTTGTTGCCTGGAAATTTAGAATTTTGCCGAACCCTTGCCATTCCAGGCAAGATAGGGATCTTTAACGTGCGTGACAACACTCACACACGGGACCTCCATTTAACCTCTCATCCGAACGAGGGCGTAATTTTTGTGAAAAATGCTCACCTGTCATTTTTCAAGCAGTCGGCCGTGTCGGGATTTGAACCCGGGACCTTGGGATCCGTAGTCTTACGCTTACTACATTGATCCACGGCGACGCCTCCCTTTACAACCACTGAAAATCAGAGAAATAGGGTATATAATTGTAAAACAATAGAAGGTAACCGAACTGCATCTAACAAGAAAGAACAGCGCCTATGAGGAAAGACAACAAACAAGAAGAAAATTGTTGAAAGCATATGCGTGGAGCACAGCACAGTATGCCTATCTAAAATACGGGCAGTCTGAAACGCAGACAGAAAAACGGTAGCAGCCTTTTGAAATGCTGTGCTTCAGATGTATGAGGACGATAGCATGGATAGACAAAGATAATAACAAATAGGTTATAGAAATAGTAGGAAAACAAGGATATCTGGGGAAAAAGATAAGAGAAATAGAAGGGCAGAATACGTTCTAAGGCATTTTTGGGGAATAGTATGGGATATATTACAAGCAGATATAGTAAAAAAGAGGTAGATGTAGACCTAGATCAGATTGTTATAGATGCAGACTGTGCAAATATCAGGGAAATCTGTAGGTTAGTTCACAGTAGGAAACATTGATGGTACGCGTCTAACCAGTTCCAGGACTGAAGACCTAATGATGATGATGTTTTGTATATAATTTTGTCTTTTTTTAAATTAGAGTTTTTTAGTTTGTAAATGTTTGATTGTGCGTGAGTGAGTATATTTTTATTTCAGGCCTTTCTTATTTTTTTTGTAGGTATAATACCCCGCCCATTCGCCGATTGAGCCCGGTCAATTTCTTTTTTTTCTTGCTCGTTTTTATGTTCTTTTTTTAGACTACGTCGCTGAACGTAGCAGTCGACTATTGGAATTAGACGAATTGACCCGCTTAGAATCAAATGAACCCTTCGATTTTATCGATGCAATTACAGAAGAGCAAACGGTGGATTTGGATGCATATGGTGATGGTGATGCCGACGATATACATGAATTGGTTCCAGTAATTACAACTAGGCCTAAGAGGAAATTTGATAGCTCATCTTACTATATGGACGTTACTGAAAAGGAAGGCTACATTAGCGACGATTCAGTAAGGGATCCTACTTTTATTCCTGATAAAAAATTTGCTGGTGCCACAGAATCTACTTGTTTATCAATTAACGGCGGTGGGATACCTCAACCGAGTTCTTTACATATAAATATGTTTGTAAACAAAGTTGCCGATCCTATTTGGTCGAAAAAAGGAAGAAATATAAACAAATTTGGCTCCTACATTTTTATTGAGCCGTTTAACCCAAAAATACCTATCAATATCAATTCTCCATGTGAAATATTTCGTAGTTTGTTTGACGAAAAACTTTGTGATATTATTTGTTACTTAATCTAATAGATACGCAGAGCAGCGAACTACAAAATTGGATTTATCTGTTGACGAGCTAATGGCTTTTTTGGAGTGCTAATTATCATGAGATTAAATCCCAAACCTAGCCTACAGCTAAATTTTTCGTCAGACATGAGTTTTTATTTTGAACGGGTAGCTGATGTAATACCTCTCAAGAGGTTTCTAAAAATATTGCAATTTTTAGATCTAAATGACAATGAAACCATGCCTAAACGCGATAACCCTAATTTTGACAACATCTATAAAGTACGACCAATGGTGTCCATTTTTGAACAAAGATTTGTAAATGCTTTTAATACTAGCAGATATTTAGTCGTGGATGAGAGTTATAGCGGCTTTCAAAGGTCGAACTACTTTGAAGCAGTACATTCTTCAAAACCGTTAAAGCGTGGTTTTAAAGTATGGGCTATGGCGTGTGCTAAAACAAGATACTTAATCAATTTATAAAGGAACAAGGGTTAATAAAGAAGAAAAGTCTTTGGGAGAAAAGACAGTTTTAGAAGTAACTAGTCTAATACATGTAACGAATACAATTTCGTTCCCAATTAATCCACGCTTTTTATAATTACTAATTTACAAATATTCCTTACGGTATTGAAAGTATAAATTTCTATTCAATTAGAATAATAGCTTTATTTATTTGTTAGCTTGTAGAACTCCTTCTGCGTTGATAAATTCAATTTTGCATTTCTGTTCAATATTGAAACTTGCGAATTTCTTAAGGTAAGAATTCGATTTTACAGCGTATACTCGCGTACGAATATACGTTAGTTTAGTTTTAATTTGAGGATGTAATTGAGAAACTAATTCGGACGCTTGGTTGAGTAAATTGTTTGAAGTTATGAAGTCTAATAGGCACGTGGCTTGGAAAAGAAGGATCCCTTGATAGTTAAAATAAAAACCGTCACTAGTATTGAAGTTGGAGAGTCGTAAAAGACAATTTTTTTGATTCGTATTCTTCTTTGGTTACTCGACTCTTGAGATGATTTATATGATTTTGATGCGACGTCATCACGTGCAAGTTTTTTTAAAATATTTCTAAGATGAAATTTAAGCGGTCATTTTCGTATGAACATCAAGCTGGTAGTTCTATACATGCTGGAAAGACGTACATCTGTTGTTGTTGTTGGACCAGGAGGTTATTGAGTGATGACGCAATGCTTATTCTGTAGATAGATGGCTGCCACCGGATTTATATAGAGGTCAAGCAAATTATAGTGGTGAGTGATTTCTTTATTCAGTTCTCGTAAAAAAAAATTACCCAAAATATAGCGCTTGCAATATTTTTGTAAATTTATATAGTAGCCTAAATGTAAGAGAATTATTTTGTACCATATTTAAAAGCTTGAACCTGTACACAGATTCATATCAACGTTTGAGATTTAAAGATAAATTTCAAGGTATAGAAATGTTAAACAAGAATTTGTTGTAATTTAACAGGTGACTTTCTAGCACTTGTTTGTCACATTTAAGATTCCAGTTTTTTATTTGAAAGCATAACAGTACACAGTTTGTTTTGCACCATAAAGTTATTTCAAATTTTCGTTCACAATTTAAATTTTTAAAACTTTCTAAATTTAATTTTATATCACAAGCTCAAATCATTTATGCACTTGTTTGTAAACCAAAACAGGATCCTTTTTCGGTGATTAGTAAAAAGTTGTTGCTTATAATTAGAGTTCAATATATTCCTTGAAGAGTTTTAGTAAATACTTAAGATCTATAAAATGCACTTATATAATAACAGATAACAAATAAATACTGTGATAATTTGATTGCTGAAATAATGTATTTAAAGTTGCATAAAAGTTGTAAATATTTTTGACAAAATAAAAAATAAGTTATGTTATTCTGAATAAATTTTTTTATTGAAATAGAACATAGTTTCTCATAGTTAGTTCAAGTAAATTTGCAAAATTTAGGTGTATAGTGAGAAAAGCTATAAACATTTTTCCTGGTAATATATTTTAGAGTTATAATTTTGAATTGTTTCCTATAGAATTTTTCTGTGATAGTTAGACTAGGCTCTAATAAAGCCCTAGTTCTATGTATTCTTTGAGGTGATTATATTTTCAGATAGTACGAGATCATCGTTCCAATTTAAGCTTGAGTGTTAAAGGTAAGTATTATGTTTTGACGTTCAGATTGTTCAGTAGCCGTTTTTTATTTCAAAGATTTCTGTATCTTATCTTCGGATTGTTAAAATTATATCTATCATTAAGATACGGTGTCGTCCATGATATTCTTTTTTTTTATCATATACCAGCCTACGACTCTAGTTCATAGCACTGCCCAGAGTTGAAGAAACTTAGTTGGCTGGAAGATCTCATTCGAGGGTCCTTTTGTACGAAAAGCCGCTTTCCATGCATTTTACCCTGGGTTTGAACTTTAGACAGAAACCCCTTCTTTGTTGTGTGGTGACTCTGCCGCCTATATGGCAGAGAAAAACTCAGATGAAACAATGGTTACATGCAAGGTAAGAGATTTTGCATATATTTTGACAACTTTTTTTCGAGTTATTCCTTATTGATTTCCCTTCTTGCTCGCAATTTATTTGCTTGTGGAATAGCTACATTAAATCGGAAATACTTTCCAAAGACTTAACTTTGTTCAGATAAAGAGCTGCAATCAGGTGTATACGAACCTGTTACTAATGGCAAAGAAGTAACAGTTAGCAAATGGATGGATCGTGAAAAAAAAGTGTTTCTATGGCAAGTACTATACATAAATTAACAGAATCATCAACAGTGAAAAGGACCAATAAAGAAGGAAATAAAGTAACAGTAGAATGTCCAAAATTCGTAGAGGACTACAATGTTTGATCAACTACATTCCTGCTGTATGCTGACTTGGAAGTTCCGACGATGGTGGATTAAGTTATTCTACTACTTTCTTGATGCTAGTATTGTACATGCGTACATTTTGTACAAGGTGATGTTAGCACCTCATAACTCGCATAGGAAACCACACAGTCATGTAAATTTTAAAAGTATCTTGGCAAATCAGCTAATTGGAAACTATAATGGGAGAAAATTTAAAGGAAGTGGTTTGGTTATAGGGAAAAATAAAACTAAAAAGTTGGAAAGACGGTGTGTCAGTGTAGAAAACTCTAATAGACTTTCTAATGTAGGCGATCATATGCCATCACACACTACTTCACGACGAAGTGCAAAGTGTAGCACAGAGAAAAAACCGAAGCGTTCAAGCATCGAATGCACAAAATGCAGAGTGGTATTGTGCATTCTTTGCTTTGGCCCTTTTCATAATAAATAAAATAAGCTGAATGATAAAATGAGTATTCTTTATTTACATGTATGTTTTATCAATAAAATGTTTGCATGAGTTAAGGAAAATGTAGGTAATAATATCACGCATGCACATCTGTTGCGGTTTGGGTTTAGAAATAAGGGGCTTCAAATTTTGGAACTTCTCTTAAATCACGTTGTACTGGCTAATTGTTCTGTTTATTTATATTACAAAGCAGAAATTTATAGGGGTACGTTGAATAAAAGAGATGGTGGTGTTCAAAATTTTCCTAAAATTAACAATATAAACCTTTTGCATTAAACGACAACATTAACTTACACTTGTGCCCTTTATACCTATTTTATGGAATTTATATACAACAAGTTCTTTGACAGCTGTAATTAAAACTTGTCGCTCTCAATTTCTTTTCAGGGCCAAGCGTATAAATTATAAAATAATCAATTAACAAGCAAGCTACTGTGGGAGCTGAACAGTTTCAGTAACATTCTCCCCTTCGGTACACTGACGCAGCGCCGCTGTGTTCAGTTTACCTTCTACGTCCAGTACTGCCACTTTCGCTGCCGAGCGCGTGTAGAACTTATTACCGCACTGCACCACTACCTGTCGTACTTGATCGTCTTTCTTGCTTTTTACCACATCAATAATCTTTCCCTTCTTCCAAGAATCTCGATGCGTATCATCCATTATCACTACGACGTTTCCAATCGCGATAGGCTGGACAGATTGAAACCATTTCGTCGAACGCGTGATCGTCGGCAGGTATTCTCTAATCCAGCGGCGCCAGAACATGTTGGCCATTTGCTGTGACAAGTGATACTGGGAGCGAAGACATACGTCGCTTTCAGTTGGATCGATGAGCCGCTTTGAACCTCGTGACGAGCCCATGAGTAAATGATTCGGGGTCAGAACCTCCTGATCTTCGGTATCTAGAGAGACGTACGTCAGTGGGCGCGAGTTCACCATACTTTCTGCTTCCATTAGATAGCACCGCAGTGTTTCATCGTTCGGCCTTTTTGAAGTAACAGATCTTAACAGGGCTGTTTTTACCGATCTGACCATCCGTTCCCAGCATCCTCCCATATGGGGCGATGCCGGGGGGTTGAACAGCCAACGTATTTGGCCAAATTTTCTCCGATAATCGTCGGGTTCCATCAAGTTATACAATGTAATTAAGTCATTTGCAACGCCGACAAAGTTGGTACCATTATCTGATCTTATTTCGAGTGGAGTTCCCCTTCGGCTGATAAAATTACGAATGGCCATCCAACAAGAATCCTTAGTTAGCGAATACACGATTTCAAGATGAATTGCTCGAATATTCTGGCATGTGAAAAGGGCTACCCATCGCTTTTCCACTCTTCGTCCCACAACTACTTCTAGATGGCCGAAGTAATCAAGTCCTGTGTAAGTGAAAGTCGCGACGAAGGTTGCCACTCTTGCCAGTGGATGATCCGCCATTCGTGGCGGCATGGGCTTTGCCCTTTCGACTTTACACAATTGACAGTTCGATCTCACTTGCTGCATACAACGCCTCAACTTTGAGATACAAAATCTTTGTCGAATTTCATTTACAACCAATTCGTGATTTTGGTGTCCAAATTTGCGGTGGTAGTCGCTTAGTATTAAATAAGTGATCGGATTGTTACGAGGTAAAATTATAGGATTCATGGCGTCGTACGTTGCACCAACAACATCCTTCGCCCGTCCTTTTACTCGCAAGATCTTGTGTTGGTCGAGAAAAGGAGTTAGTTTGTAGATTGCGCTCCGCCTATCGATTGATTTATTAGGATCATTTTTTAGGCTCTTAATTTCTCCTTCGTAGTCTCCGAATTGTAAATGCCTAAAAATTTCTCGTTCCGTTCGTCGTATTTCGTGAACTTCAAGCTCGCTAAGATTTTCGTTTGGTTTCGTTCCTTTATAAAAGATTCTTAGCACCCATGCTTGAGTTCTTAGAAATCGGCACCATTGCGAGAACCGTTCCGCTTTAGAAACTAGACATGCGTCAATTTGTTCAAAGTGACTCATGGTTGACAGCTTATCTTCGTCCGTTTCTAGTTTTAAATTTTGTGGTAGTTCTTTCGGCCACTCAGATTCCGGTAGGTTTAAAAACTCTGGCCCAACAAACCATCGACAATTGGAATTAATTTTTGGTTGGTCATTCCACTTCGTCCCTTCATCGGCGACGTTTATGCGTGTCGGAACCCACCGCCATTCCTTTACTTTCGTGGTGTCGAGAATTTCACTGACCCTGAAAGCTACAAATTGTCGATATCTACGGTGATCAGACCGGAACCATGATAAAACATCCACCGAATCAGACCAAAATAGTTGTAGTTCTGGACGAAGTGAATGCGTAGTAATAACGGTTTTCGCCAAACGGGCACCATGTACTGCTGCCTGCAGTTCTAATCGTGGAACTGACATAAGTTTTTGAGGGGCTACCTTAGTTTTTGATACAATCAATGCAGTTTTTATTCCATATGGACCAGTAAATCGAAAGTAAACGATTGCGGCAAATGCATTCAAAGAAGCGTCCACGAAAGTATGCATTTGAAGATTATCGATCGGTTCGGAAAGGTAACATCGGGGTATTCTTATTTCCCAAAGTTTCGGCAATGTTTTTGTCCAAGCTATCCACTTCGCGTGTTGACGGTCTGTGATAACTTGATCCCACCCAATCGCGGAACGCCAAATTTTTTGTAATAAGATTTTTAGGTATACCATAAAACATAAAATTAGTCCAAGAGGATCAAACACGGACATCAACGTTTTAAGCACTTCGCGTTTCGTTGGGGGACGTTGACCATTTAGGATTTCTGGTGGTATCCTACCGAGATTAATTTCATAATAGAGCATGTCAGTTTCGGTCGACCACCACATTCCAAGTATTTTAGCTCCCAACGAATTATTTGCCAAGTTCAAATTCTTGTTATTAGAATCAGAGTCCTCTGCGCCTATAGCATGCAGCACTTGTAAGGAGTTCGACACAAACTTGCGTAACTCGAACCCTGCTTCAGCGTGTATTCGTACCACGTCCTTCGCAACCGATATTGCCTCCCCTTCGGTAGCAAAACTGTCTAACCAATCATCGACATAATGATTATCTCGGATGGCAGTCACAGCGCGGAGATGAGACGACTCGAATTTTGCTGCATGCATGTTCTTGACGTAATGTGCAGTACTAGGTGAGCAGGAGGCACCAAACGTCATCACCTGCATCACATAAACCTCAATCTCTGATTTTTGTTTACTATTACGCCATAGGAATCGCTGGGCCTGTTGGTCTTCTTCTCGGATCAACACTTGATGGAACATTTCACGTATATCCCCTGATATTGCGAATTTTCTTTCACGGAATCGAAACAAAACAGCAGGAAGTGAACAAAGTAGATCGGGACCCTTTAGCAAACATGAATTTAGCGAAATATATCCTACAGTTGCTGCTGCATCCCACACCAAGCGCACTTTCCCCGGTTTATTCGGATTTATTACGGGGAATACACGTAGGTACCAAGTTTTGGTGTACGCTGCGCAACTTCTTCTTTGTTCAGCTTACGTGCATATCCTTTGTCGACATATTCTATTAATCGTAGTTGAAGATTAGCATAGAGCGCTGGATCTTTATTCATTCTTTGCTCAAGGCACAGCAAGCGTTCATATGCCATTTCATAACTATCCGGAAGCTGAATTTTGTCGTATCGCCATAATAAACCCGAAACGTAGCGTTGCCCAACTTGTTTTGTTTCAATCTTAAGGATGGCGATGGCGCGTTTATTTTCCGATGTTATTAGAGGAACGTCCGGTCTTTTAACACCGAAATTGTCAATAGAAAAGTATTCTTGGATTTTCATATGTATGTCGTCGTCCGATGAGCAACTGCAGGCATAAAAATGAGGCTGTGCATTTGCAGCATTCAGTTTGACGTCACCGATTGAACCACAGATAATCCACCCCAACTTCGTTTTAGTCGCAATTGGCTCACCAGGTCTACCTTCCTTGATCTTTCTTGGGAGGCTCAGCTCTAAATGTTTAATTCCAATGAGCAGGCGTGGGTTAGCATTCTTGTATTCAGCGATAGGAATGTTTCGTAAGTGTGCCGACGTTCCAGGAAATGATTCATAATTAAGTGTTTGTGTTGGAAGATTTAACGATTTAACGGTTCTAACGTCTGACAGTTCATATCTTTTGGTTTAGGCATATCTCCAGAAATATCGAAGGATACTCGTCTACTATTCTCCTCTAAACGCGTCGTATCACCGGTACACTTTAAATGAAGTGGCTCGAGTGGTCCGGTGAACAATCTCGTCGTCAACTAGAGTTAAAGTCGAACCTTCGTCGAGGAACGCATAGGTTCTGAGGTATGCTTTCGGCTCGTATAGTATTAATGGAACGATTCGCATCAGTATCTGAGCCGTCGTCGTTTGATGGAGATTGATAACTACTTGTTTTGGTGCTCCATTAACGGTTGAATTTTTTTTCGCATGCAGATTTGTATCATGCAACAGTGGATTATGTTTAAAGATACATCCATCGACACCACATTCTTTATGCACTTTACATCTACCCGCATAGTGAGACCCTAAACATTTCCGGCACAGTTTATGTTGTCTTAGTAGTTTGCACCGCTTAGTTTTAGAAGATTCTAAAAATAATCGGCACTCGTTTACACTATGAATGCCGTCGTTACAGAGTAAACATTTATTAGCGTGTGGGTGCCTGTCTTTATCTCTCGATACCACCCGGTTTTCCAAACTTAAGGAATGTGCATTGTGAATCGATTGCCTACTAATCTCGGGACGTTTATTTTTATACACTTCGTTAGGTTGCTTTACAACAGCGATACTTCCTACACTTTCGGATAACTCTGAGATCCATGTAGTGACCATAATTAAGTCAGGATTCGCTTGCGCAGCTTTATATTTTGCCCATTCCAGTTGTAAGGTTCCAGACAGTTTACTAACAATCGTCCGCATTAGTGCAAAGTTTGTGAGCATATCGTGTAGTCCCGCTGTGCGCATTGTTACTACAACATGTTGGATAGTCACGGCAAATTCTTGCACCGATTGAAGGTGCTCTTGTGAAACGTTGCCACACGATTCAATTTGATCAACCACAGCATCCAAAATAATCTCTGGTCTTCCAAATTGAATTTCTAAAGCTCTCATTACTTGCGGCAGCGTTCCAGGGAAGTTATAGAAGCTTTGTACAAGTCGTTGTGCTCGACCTTCCAGACAGGTTTGCAAGCGGCTTAAATTGTCATCATCTAGGAGATGACACTCTAACGTGGTACGCTTGAACCAGGAGATGAACATCGGCCATTTATCCGGTTCACCGCCGAATTTCATGCAGTGTTTCGGCAGAATTTGTCTCATAGCAATTTGTTGCATTGTTATTCGTTCTACGCCTGTCTCATTCTGACTCGGTTTGCCGCCGATGGAAAGAAAATACTCGTTTTCTCTACTGGAAAGCCATGGCGTAAACGCTTTCAAAGCAGAAGGCGTGTCCCGATCGCACGTCACATGCAAGTTATGATGTGAGGAGGTTTTCCGTAACACCGCTGGTTTTAAATTAGCGTTAGAGTCACGTATTTGGTGTTTAGCGAGAACCCTTGGTTGATGTTTTTCATTTATTTGCGATTTCTCGAATGGTTGTTTGTCTAACCAGGACGAAACTTTCTGCTCAGTAGCAGCCGATAAATCACCTTCGTCAGATACATCAGTTTCCTCATCACAAAATTGCTGATCAACTTCAAAGCCCTTTTTTAAGAATTCTAAACGTAGACCCAGTTCGGCATTTAACTGCTGGTGGGCCAGTTTTCGTTTTGAAATCGATTTATTAGATTTGTTCGTCACTGACGATTTGTTACCATTAACCTGTGCCCGATCCGGAAGCGACCGTGGGTAGGGTGCACATAGTTTATGAACTGTTTTAGTAGTTATTTCTTTGGACACCACATTACAAGGCGTACTATTTTCGATGGGGTTACTAGGATTGCTTAACCCCTCGAATACTCCGCTAATATGGTAATTGCCCGTCGGGTCTGTGCTTGACACAGCTTGCTGTTTGAGACTAGCTTGAAGTTGTGCCACCAGAGCTCTCAACTCCATCACCTCCTCTTGTTGTCATTTTACTTCAGCTACTAATTGCGGGTTGCTGCCGCGTGATTGATCGGTTTCGGCCTGTTTGTCATGTGCAAGTTTACTTGTACATATTGTACAACTCCAGTCTCGATCTTCTACCGTTTCATCTACCCCTACACAGTTGAAATGGAACCATTTGTCACATGTGTCACAAGCGACCATAAACTTTGTGTCAGGATTTTTACACATCGCGCAATTATTCGTCATTGTACTGTTTTAAGCGGTTGTTACACTGTTATCCAATACCTTTTCGAGTTAGTATTGGGGTTGCCCTTCAACCTACTTTCCAGTTCAATGAAAAGTGAAAATTTTGAATTTGTTGCGGTTTGGGTTTAGAAATAAGGGGCTTCAAATTTTGGAATTTTTCTTAAATGACGTTGTACTAGCTAATTGTTCTGTTTATTTATATTACAAAGCAGAAATTTATAAGGGTACGTTGAATAAAAGAGATGGTGGTGTTCAAAATTTTCCTAAAATTAACAATATAAACCTTTTGCATTAAACGACAACATTAACTTACACTTGTGCCCTTTATACCTATTTTATGGAATTTATATACAACAAGTTCTTTGACAGCTGTAATTAAAACTTGTCCCTCTCAATTTCTTTTCAGAGCCAAGCGTATAAATTATAAAATAATCAATTAACAAGCTACTGTGGGAGCTGAACAGTTTCAGTAACAACATCTGTCAACTAGTTTACGTCCAATTCTAAATCCAAATACCGGTACATATGCACAACAACTTGTAAACACGCCGTCAAATGCCCAACATTTGATGTGGTTTATATTTCAACCAGTGTCAACGGCAAATTTAAGTATATCACAATGGACACTGGTCAAAATATAAACCGCACAAAAAATAACAAATGACAAATAAAAAAAATAAACTAATCGATGCTACTTTTATACTTAGTCTTAACCGTAGTGTTATCGTTGGTATTGTTTTAAAATTTTTAAAATATCAAATTGCCCTATAAAGGGATAATAGCAATTTATTAAAATATGTATGATAGTAAATTCAAACACTACAATGTAAACTCGATTAACAAATACAAGAGAAAACTTGGTACCCAAATGCTTTACAGTTAACTTTTAATTTACACAGACCAACACGATTTTTCTTTCCTGATGTCGGATGGGTATCATTTATTATCTTTTGTCACTGAAACCGAATTTGCACTCTGAATTATCGCATCATCCTCAGGTATTAAGATATTCATTAAATATACTTACTATATTGTTCTTGTTGTTGTAACTATTATTTCTAGCTATAACCAGACCACTTACCCATAATATACCGTACTATACCATAAAACAAAATAAATAATACAATAAAATAAATGAAATATTATTTAAACAAAGAAGGTATGAAATTTTTCGAAGAATTGTTTGACATCTCTGTCTGTTTAGGTCGGGAGTCGGTAACCTTTTTCGGACGGCGAGCCATTTTCAAAATAAAAATTTTTATGCGAGTCGCACATTTAAATGTAATTTAAATAAAGCTTTTATATCATATACCAGGTTATATTTCATTTCCTTATAAATGGTAATCATGTAAACATGTTAGAGTTCTTTAACAACCATCAGGTTGCTAATATCGAGCCAGGTGGATAGGAAAAAGATAGAAGGATATAGGAAGACCTAGATCAAACTATATTAGTCAAAATATTAGAAATTTAGGTTGTGAAGGGCATGTAGAGCTTTTTAGATTAGCACAGAATAGAAAAGAAGTTAGAGCTGCGCCAAACCGACCTTAAGTAAGGTCGAAAACAAAATGATGATGATGATAAACATAAATATAGAAAAAATTTCTTTTTTATTGACATGCTATAATAATAATAATGTCAGGAAACAAACATTTTACAATTCTTTAAAAGAAAATACAATTCCGATTACATATCTACAAATATGTAAACGTGAAATATGTAAAATATTAAGGAAAATAGTTTATCTTTCATTTTATTCATTCATTAAAATTTAATGCGCTCTTTGTGCTTGAATATTGTATGATAATTCATTTAAGTCCGGTTGTGTTTGGGATACTATGATCCTCAACAAGTTTTGTAAATTTTCATCCGTCAATCTCGTTCTATATTTTGATTTTATGAGATTCATTCTTGAAAACGTTTGTTTGCATAAATAGGTGCTTGAAAAAATACAAATCATTGATTTTGCTAAATTTCTTAAATTTGGAAATTTATTTTCTGGTAGATTTGAATAAAATGCAATTAAATTATTTTCATCAAAATTATTTTTATATACATTGTTAGATTGCAAATCAACTAACTCCAGTTGTAAATTGTCTGGTGCTTTAACAACATCAAATTTTAAAGGATTTTCAAATATGTCCATTTCTTTTGCATAAAAATCTTGAAACCGACGACGAAAATTTTTATCCTGTACTATTAGTGACGCAATAAAAATATTCGAAGGACACTGTTTGTCGTTTTTGGTTGAAAACGATTGCAAAGTAGGAAAATGATAATACTTATTCTTTTCCAGTTGAGAAATATACAATTTTATTTTAAGCTGGAAACTTTTGATTTTTGTAAATAGCTTGTTGATTAACTTTCCTTTGCCGTGTAGTGTTATATTTAATTTATTGAGGTAACTTGTAATGTCCACAAGAAAAGCTAACTCGCTTATCCATCTAAAATTAAATAATTGTGGTATATTATTTCCTTTTTCTGTCAAAAACATTTCAATCTCGTCTATCAACTCGAAAAATCTTCTTAAAACTTTCCCACAGCTGAGCCATCTTACTTCAGAAAAATAAATGATATCTTCATATTCTGCGTCAATTTCATTTAAGAAATTCCGGAATGTTCGACGGTTCATACTGTTTTTGCGAATATAATTGATGGAGTTTACTACAATATTCATAACATTTTTCAAATTTACAACTTTTGCGCAAAGTGCATGTTGATGGATAATATAATGAAGTTGTAGAGTAAGCTGTGTAATATTTAATTCTTTCAGTTTTTTATTAATCATGGCCACCAAACCAGTATTGGGACCCGTCATGTTCTTTGCACCGTCAATTGTGACATTTTTAAATTTTTTCCACTTGAGGTCGTGCATATTGAAAACTTCTAATAGTTGCAAAAATATATCTTCACCTCTTGTATTCCCATGGAGGCTTTTTAATGCAGCAAGTTCTTCTGTTACACAAAATTGTTTATCAATTCCACGGATAAAAATGAACAATTGAGCGGTGCTAGTTATATCGTTGCTTTCAACAAGTGCTAGTGAAAAATACTCAACTTGTGAAGAATTTTCTTTTAATTTATTAAACATATTAGTTGATATATTTTCAATACGTCGAACTACTGTACGTGCAGACAAATTACTATCTTCAAATTTGTTAATTTTTTCCGGACAAATTTTGTTAACAGCAGCCAAAATACATTTTTTAATAAACTCTCCATCCCTAAATGGTTTGCTATGTTCAGCAATTAATTTCGAAATATGTAAGGACGTTTGGCCAATGCTGAACTTTGTTTCTTACATTATTTAAAAACGTTTTTTTGTGCTTCTAATGATTTTTGTAAATAATCAATTTTATTTTGTCTGAATTGAGATTCAAATTTATCATATTCACTTTTGTGTTTCTTATCGTAGTGGCGACGAAAACTAAATTCTTTGAATACGCTTATAGATTCTATGCAAATTAAGCATAGTCCTCTATTGTAATTATTAGCAAAGAAATAATCAAAAGTTCACTTTTTATTAAATTCGCGGTTTTCCTCATTAATTTTTCTTTTTTTGGTATTTCATTTATTTTTCCTACGATAAAATATGAATCATTTTACCAATAAATTAAAAATAACATGTATTTCTCATTACCTATTGTACTGAAACTGTCAATATGAACGTGTTTATGTGCAAAATGCACATATGAACACACAGTAGCAAACTGGCGAACTGAAAGAATGCTACACTTGCTAAGCGAGCCGTCGTATTCGTTGGAGAGTGGGAATTAAATTTGCGCAGTAAAATAGGTTAGCGCACATTTTTGTCACTGGCCACATTTCGGAATGCTCACGCTCTAAGTTTGTTGATTTTTGCTAAAATTATATTGGTCCTTTGGCGGGCCGCGCAAAAAGTTGCATAGGGCGCATGCGGCGACCGCAGGTTGCCGACCCCAGGTTTAGATGATTGTGTCTGGAAGGGAGGAATTTTCTGACCTCAGACTGAGTAGTTTCATTGTTTCTTATTCTTTGGTTGTCTTTTCTTGTTCTTGGATCTTCAATATTGATTACTGATTGCTATGTATTGGTTGCTGATTATCGTAGTTTAAAGGATCGGTTGGGGATGGGTGGTTTGTTATCGAAAATCTCTTAAAGGAAATGATTTAGCGGTAGGGGATAGTATGTTACGAAAAAATTTAGATCTGGAAGTGGGAAGAAAGGATCTAGGTGTATGCTGTTTTTAAAGTTGTTTCGAAGGTGGGAGAGATTGACGCAGTGGTGGATTAAGTGACCGAGTGTTTCAGGAACATTCTGTTGGCAGGGACATAGCCGAGAGGGTATAAAGTGGAAAGAGTGGTGCTTTTGTTGGAATTTACCGTTGCCTGTGGGGAATTGTAAGGTTGTTCAACCGGAGTGTTGGATATGGTCGGGAATATTTGTAATGGTAGGAAAGATTAAAAAAGTATATCTACCAGTATTGGAGTTAGGCCAATGTGATTACCAGGTACGGAGTAGGGAGTTGTAAATTCGGGATTTGATTTCTGTGATAGGAAGGATAATTGGGTTAGGTTAGGCGTTGGAATTTCAGATTGCGGATTTATAAAGCCTATTGTAACAGAATTTCAAGTAGTAGAATGTGTAGGAGTGTGTACAGAGCCGCAGACAAGGTGGTTCGGAAAACTCGCGATATGTAAATGAGATACGAAGATATTGTTGGATTAAGGATTTAACGGAAGTAGGCTGATGTTAGTGGGAACCAAGAGTCTATACCGTAATGGACAATAGGAATGATTGTTACGATATGTTATTAAGGATTAATTTTTTTGTGGATTGGGATAAGTAAATTGATTTCGGAAGGGAATATTGAATGTTTATAAAAGACTTGCTTGATTTTTGTACGAGTTTTTTGTAACCCGACGTGTATTTTTAAGATATGGACTTCTAAGAAGGATACTAATTCTGAAAAGGTGAGAGGTGTTCTTAGAATATGGATTATTGAACTGCAGCAGGTGTGTAAAAAACCTTTAAGGAATAATATTTTGGATTTTGTTTAAGGAAATAGGTTGTTTGTTAAAGATAGGCCCGGATTGAATATCATCAGTGGAATGTTAGCAGCGTCGTAATTATATATGGCGAAAGTTTTAGAAATGGTCGGAAAGGCCCCGGATAGGATAAGCAGCAGTTGACATCTTAAACGCATCCAATATATAAAATATAAATAAAGAAATAATATTTTACTCTACAGTATATGTTGCTGATGTATAGAATGTCACAAGAGTGTGTAAGTCAAATGGCTACATTTTGTTACGTGTGTGGCTAGTTTACTATTAGATCTCACATTAATCAAAAAAAATTATGAGCTTTGTTTTGGATGCAAACTGGAATATACCATGGGCGCCGCGCCGCATATAATTTGCGCAACCTGTGCTGTAAGTTTAAGAGGATGACTCAATGGTACCCGTAAGTTAATGCATTTTATAGTGTCCATGAAGAGAACCTAAAGATCATGTTGAAGGTTACTATTTTTGCTTGACGAATCTATCTGGTTTTTCACCGAAGTTAAAGCATATTGTACACTTCCCAAAACTGCAATCAGCTCGCAGATCTGTTCTTCACGGTCAAAATTTACCTGTCCTCAAACTGCTGAAGATAATACTGTTGAATTTATGAAAGAAGGCATGGTTCCTGATTTCCAACCATTTGATATAGGTACTCCACACTTACTTTCACTTGATAAACTTAACGACTATATACGAGACTTAAAGTTGTCAACAACTCAAGCCGAAGTGTAGGGATCCAGATTACAAGTTTGGAATCTATCCCAGAGTGGTACGCATATTCCTCATATTCCACATATTGGATACGCGAAAGCGATTAGATGTTTCTGGACTAATGGATGCATTACGACGTAAATTCAAAATTAATAAGCGGAGAACGTTTATTGATTGGTTTACTCTAAGCTCGAAAGAAGTTCTTTGCCACAGTAGAAATTCGTACCCCTCTGTTTCTATTGCTCACGCAGCATGCATGAAGGAAATCTATGACAATAGGAAAACTTTACTTGAAAAAATTAAGTATACAATACATGTGTGAAGCATATGTGGTGATTTAAAAGTGATAGTACTTTTGCTGGGAATGCAATTGGATTACACCAAGTACTACTGTTTCCTATACGAATGAGAGAGTAGGGTAATGGCCAAATACTACTTTTTAAAAGACTACAAAAAATTGAAAGAGAAAAAAATATTACTAATTTGCCTGTCGTTGGTACAAAGAAAGTTTGCTACCAGCTCTGCACATAAAATTAGGACTAATGAATACGTCAAAACTTTAAACGAAGATGGTGAATGATTCCAAGAGACGAGTTTCCCATTTTAAGTGAGGTAAAAATAAAAGAAGGAATTTTTATTGGGCCGCAAATTCGTCACATCATAAAGGACGGTGAATTCTATTTAAAACTAACCTTGGTTGAAGCTGGCGTAGGTATCATTTAGAGAGGTGAGTTGTAATTTCTTGGGATATTCAAAGACAAACAGTTAGAAACAAATTATAAATCTTTTAAATATCCAAAAACAGAGATATGGGTTGCAACATGTTTTTGAAGATTCATTTTTTCAACTTGCAATGGTTTACCCGAAGGCACTAAATTGGCCAGGAAACGAGTTTTTTTTTACCTGAAAAATTTTAAATTTTGCCGAACCCTTGCTGTTCCAAGCAAGGTAGGGATCTTTAACGTGCGTGACAACACTCACACACGGGACCTCCATTTTACCTCTCATCCGAACGGAGGTGTATTTTTGTGAAACATGCTCGCCTAACATTTTTCAAGCGAACCGTGTCGGGATTCGAACCCAGGGCCTTGAGCGTAATAGTCACACGCATACCAACTACGCCACGGAGCCGCTCGGACCTTTTCCTCACATCTCTAAGCCTATAAGTGATAAACATAGTGAAAGATTACAACAAGACATCATGTATTATGAAAACCGATATCAAGGAAAGTGTAGTTCCACAATGCTCGCAGAATATAATTGAAACCTAATGAGAGATGCTCCAGAGGTACCCACCTAACAAACATCACGTGCAAAAGTTTTGAATTTCGGTATTATAACAAACGTAAATATTACATAATAAAACGTTTCGCTGTAGGAATTTGATTAACTACTGACTGAAGGGTGATAGAAAAATTCTGTTAACAAATTCATTATTATCGAGGAAAGTCCTGTAAGACATACCCATCACACTTTAAGAAACAGAAAAAATAATTCGTTCCTAAAGGTTTTTATATCATTTTTTTTTCAAAATGGATAGTACGTTCTTAGTTGTAAATATAATGCGACGCCTAAATGAGTTTTGAACAGACTTATTATTATCTTATTCGTATAAATTATGCAATTTCAATAAAAATTAAATAAAAAAAATAGATCTAAACACATTAGTAGTTCTTCTAAATTAATTATTATTTTGCATCTACTTCGTTTGCATTAGCTTACTAAGTAATAACGATTGCACAAAAATAAATTTTGATGAAATATTTAATGAGTCATTTAAAATCAATCCATCGTAGACTACATTATACCTACATGAAATTATTTTATAACGCTAGTTACATAACCCAAAAATTAGGATATATATGTAATCAAACAGAATTATTAAAGCTTAAGTTAGATTATTACAATGTATAAATTGAAGGACATATTTGAAAGAGGTTAATGAAGGTTCACAATCCGGACAATCAGAATGGAAACAGACATTGTATTCTAGACGCAACAAGATACTGCAGGTGCAGGTTACAGTAGGTTATAAGACAACAATTATTAGAATTAAGATTACTAGGAAGTAATACATTGTATTAAGTACAGAACTAAGCAGACATGAGCTCTGCAGTTCCCATAAGAGGGGCAGGGATAGCATAAATACCCTCAGGAGCCCAAAATGGCCAGTCAGTTTAGAGCTTCACAATTTTAACATTGTTGGTAGTTCAGTTACTCACCGTAATTTTAGTTTATTTAATTAATGTAAATTTCACCATAAAACTATTTCGATCTCCACAGGTTACTGCATATAACGTACTTGTAAATTAAAATTAATTGTAATTCCTGTGATGAAGATGAAGAAGATATCATGGACAGACAAAGTTAAAAACAAAGAGGTACTAAAATGGTAGGGGAAGAAAGAAATATGTGGAAAACGGTAAAAAATAGGAGAGAATAGTGCGGAATATATTAGAAGCATAGATAGGAAAAAAGAGAAGAAGAGGTAGACCTAGGATAGACTACTGCACGCAGTTAGTGAAAGATGTAGGCTGTAGGGATTTCAGGAAATGTGTAGGCTAGCTCAGAATAGAAATCAATGGAGGAACGCATCCAACCAGTCCCAAGTTGGATAAACTAATGACGAAAAAATAACTGTACTTAAGCATGATGATTATTATGAGCAACTACAAACATTGGTTGGGTAATATTCTCAAATAATGTTAATTGTGTGAAAGGATTTACTGGAAAATTATTAATTCTGCAGATATCTAAGTATTGGAGGATCTCGGCAGTCACAGGCTGCTTAACCCTCTTCACATACCACTGAATCTCGGTGAAATGGGGCATATAATTAGAAAACAGTAGAAGGGGAACCGAGCTGTATATAGGTTTGTGGGAATTTCAGGTAACTGTGTAGGCTAGCTCAGAATATAAATAAGTGCAGGTACGTGTCCAACCAGTTTTGAGACGTAAAACCTAATAACGAAAAATAGGCGCAGATAAATCTGATGATAATTATAAACAACTACAGGTGTTGGTTGTGAAATATCTGTAACTGATGTTGACTGTGTGAAAAGATATATTGGAAAAAATATTAAATCGGCAAATGTTCAGGTGCTGGTGGAACTTGACAGCCAGAGGCTGCTTACCCCCCTTCATAACCACGTAATGTCGGAGAAATAGGGTATATAATTGTAGAACAATAAAAGGGGACCAAACTGCATCTAACAAGAAAGAACAGCGCCTATGTTCAAAGACAACAAACAGAAACAAGAAGAAAATTGTCGAAAGCATATGTGTGGAGTACAGTATGTCTATAAAATACGGGCAGTAGGGAAAACTGACAGAAAAACGGTAGCAGCCTTTTGAAATGTTGAGCTTAAGATGTATGAGGTTGATAACATGGACAGACAAAGTTAATAGCAAATAGGATATAGAAATAGTAGGGAATAAAGAGATGTGTAGAAAACTAGATGAAATAGAAGGGCAGAATACGTTCTAAGACAGTTTTAGGGAATAGTATGGGTTATATTAAAAGCAGAGATAGGAAAGAGGAGGTAGATGTAGGCCTAGATCAAATAGTGATAGATACAAACTGTACAAATTTTAGGGAAATTCCTAGGTTAGTCAGAATATGCAGCAATGATGGTACGCGTCTAACCAGTTCCAGGACTGAAGACCTAATGATGATGATGATGTAATTTCTGTATAAAATAAATTTGATTGAAGAGTTATTTTAAGAAGCTTTTTTAAAAAACTATCTCGCGTTTGTTTACGCACTTTACATAATCTTTTGAAAACACGATCAAATAAAATCTTTTATAATAATTAGGCATAATTAAGCACTTTCACAGCAAATGTAGACGAAACTCTTTAAAAAAACCTTCTTCTACATACCATTATTTTTATCTTAAAAATACCATCTCTTCGTCATTAGAAACGAAAATTCTTTCCATCGCGGGTTTATGCAATGGAAATTCAGCATACTGAGTGTTTTAATAAATACCTTACTCTATACAAACGAATTTATATTTAAATAATTCGAGTTTTTTATAAAATTTCTCTCAATTTGCGTGGGTTTGCGGTGTCATATCATTACGAAATGATAGTAGATGACCTTATGATGACCTCCGGTCATACTATTTTCCCCTAAATTAAAATACAGAATTTGAAATTAATCCTACTAAGTTCACTTTGAGCTCCATATTTTTACATTGATGAAAAGTTTTCTATTTTTATTTCTAATTACCTATTATATACAATTATTTACATTAGCCTTAGAATACACACGCATAATTCTCTACTTATAATGGCATTTCATTCAAATAATTCAACTTTTGTTTCCTCTACTTAATCAGAATCTAAAAATCAATCTCCCCAAATTAAAATCAGTTTTCCCCCAATCTCATTCTTTATTACTCGAAATCTTTCATTATCTTACTATATTTCCTTTCTCTATTACTAGCACATAGTTTCATCAAATTCACAAAATATTGCAGAAAATGGCTCGCTAAATATAACAATCTCAGTAAAATATAGCTTCTACTCGTGCTACCGTGCCAAAAAGGAGCATCTTTAAATTGGTAAATATAACCATCTACCAAAAATCTTTTACAACTTCTCTCTAAAAGTGAATTCCAGAAAATCAATCTTCGAAAAACTTTCTTGTTATCTAATCTCGCCAAAATCCTTCCTGTTGACGTTGGACATTGTATATAGTTACACTGACTTATACTTTTCACATCCAAGCATAATTTTTTATTATCATTACTTCCTTTTACTATAATTAACTGATTTACAAAATACATATTTAATTGCTCGCTGATACTCTCATATAAAATTTTCTCGACCTAATTTAATTTTTCCAAAATCTTGTCTGCCTTATCTTTGTAACTTGCAAAAATTTTCAAATCTCCATGTTCCAACTTTCTATCTTCTAATTTATATGGCTCAACTTCGTTCTTTACTACACCTGGCTTATCAATAATCTTTACATCTACTTCATTAATTTCCTCTTTTAGTTCCCCTAATTCACACTGATTCAAATTAACAGTCTTTCTCGACTTTAACATCTATTTCATCATCCCACTTAATATACTTACATATATACTTACATGTAATCATATTACTCCTTGCTTCTGTTCGCCATATTAGCTTATGTATCACATCCATATCAAAACTTAGCATTCATCCTCAATCCTGGTGCAACCACAAATTCATGTTCAAACTTCCTATTCCCTTTGATTATGCGTATGAAATCATTATTTAACCTTTGAATACTATTTTTAATAAATTTTTCGATATCAGTTATGCTTCAGCTCCTATATCTATAAACACTTTAATTATTTTATCTTCTACATTTAAATTTAAAATAGGTAATAAGTTTCTATTTCAATTATCTTCACTTTCTAAACTTGCGTTGATGTTCATATTGATTCATATTGACGGAAGTGGTCTGTCTCTTATTGAAAAGTCTGCCTTGCAGGCGACGGTCGTGGCCTGTCTATTGTTTCTGCGTATGCCCTGTTACTTTCTCTTGTTGAACTATCCCTTTGTAAATTTCCACTATTATTGTTCTCTCTGTTGATACTCCTAATATCAGTAGCTCTCGACTCATTATGTTTTCCCACTTATGGGTCTGTTGCTTTGGCTACATTTGACCATATTAAAATTTTCCCAATCAAAATTCCTGCCGTTGGAACGTTCGAGCCCTGTGCATATTTGGTACCTGACAAAATTTATCCGTTGGTTCCTAGTTCTACTCCCTGTTGTTCTGGGTTATCCCATTTCGTCATATCTTTGCAAGTATTCTAAAAATACTTTTAAGTCTACAATGCTTTGCAAAGCTATACATTGTCTAACCTTCGCCTCAAAATGTCCGGCTAAATACTTAATTATTGTTGGTTTTCAATGGAGAATCGAGTTGTTTTGCCACACTGAATTTCTTGATAGCATATAATTCCCTGATCAAACCTGAGCCGGTATTGTATTTTCCCATGATAATGTTATCCCTTGCTCAAAATTGTTGAGTATCTCCCGGAAGGTTAGCAACCAAAGTCTCTTTTATAACATGATACACACTCAAACACTAACTTCTTTCACCAGTAACTCCTTAATTAATCTTATTATGTATAAAATTAAACAACATAAGATAGATAAATCAATGTATACTCCTTAATATAGGATATAAACTTATCTGATCAGTTAGGTTTAATAATTTTTACTATATAATGGCAAAACCCTACGCAGCCTACCACTCCCTCAACCGAATTATCAACTTTGTATGAACTGAAGGTTTTCAGTACGCTCCTAGGATGCGCTTTACTTATTTCTTTAATATTAGGACTTAGTGGCGCACTTATTTTAAATTTTTTTATGAATTCTGCTAATACAACAAATTTTAGGAATTCGCGTTACATTGGAGGGTTCGAGTTCTACTTAGTCAAATGGTATCGCCTTTCCTATACCATTAGTCGTAAAAAGAGTACAGTTCATTTCTTGAGATTATAACCATAGAGGAAAAAATCTATTACATATATATTGCTATGATATTAGAAGAATTATCATGCCCCTACGTTGGGCCGTTATATTTATTTGCTATGCTATTTTAAATTATTGGACCACCATTTTATTATTCACTATTAAGTGTAATTATCTCCTCCTCCAGCTGTTTTCTTAATATTGCTATCAACTGGACTTTATCATTAAACAACTCTATCTACCAATGGCAAAATTCGATACGTTACCGCCTTGCGGGTTATCGCTTTCCTATTCAACTTGTGGCTCCGCCTTTGTACTATTTAAAGCTTATGACCTCGGCTAGCATTTATTTGCAATTATAAAATTCAGTAAATTTAGATTTTATATAATGAAACCAATATGTTATGTACAGCTTTTGAAATTATTTGTAATACATTTCTTATAAATTTCATTTATTAACAACCATCTAGTATGTACTCAAAAACCCAAAGTCACCAAAGAAAATTTATTATCTTTACGAACAAAATGTAGAATATTCTAAACCTGTTTTCTTATTACTCATTCAATATGTATGCAACCTCTTTTGTTGACTTCTTCACAAGCATATCATATTTAGCAAACTCAATATTAAAAATAAAATAAAAATTCATATAGAAAAACAAATATCTTATAACTAAAAATTTGACCTGGTTTTATCTTTTTCACATCGACGCTTCCAATAAAAATGATCTTCCCCAATTCTGGATTCCATTCAAATTATTACACTATGTACCATCACCATTAAATTATATACCTCAATTTATTTCAATTCCTCAAACTTAGACTCTTATCATTCTTGCCCCAGACTTAAAATTGTAGTTTGTTTCATCCCTGTACTTCAAGATTGTATTATTCTTCTTTTCCCCTTGACATTTAAATTGTATTACTGTATTTTTCTCAACATCAGAATCCTAGTTTATTTCCCTCAGACCTCGAAACCCTATTATTTTTATGTCTTAGTTTACAATAAATTCATTAAAAACGTACTTACGTTTAAACGGCAATTGTAATCTTCATATTTGCACTCATTTTATTTTTCACTTTTATACTTATTACGTATTACTTTATTTAATGGCTATGCACTTCGGCCTTCATTGAGTTCAAATCTGACTTTCTTATCAAGGTGCTTGCTAATATAATCTCGAATTCCCACTCCATCCGTGGGTCTGGTCTAGAACTCGTTGCTTGTCTCTGACCAATCAAATAATTGCTTTTAGAGCAGTTTCTGATGCAATGCTCCACGCTTTCCCATAATCACAACCTGCCCGCAGCTGTCTTTCATTATCAACATGCTGTATTTTGATAGATTACTTGCTTTTCTATAAACAACTGATGCAAGCCGACTTTAAATTTTCATGTTTACATATGATTCGCGCAATTTTTAATCATTTCTCTTATCAAAATGGTTAGATCTTTGTACGCATTTATATTAACTGCCTGAAACTCTATTTCTATATCCGTATTGATTTAATCGTCTGGAACTCTTCTTCTTAATGCGTGTCTAATTACACTTTATCATTTATTTCTCAATATACGCGTACTTCCACTGAAAAATGTCCTTATTTGTTTTACCTAAATTAACTAAACTTTATCTACAGGGTATTTAATGTTTATTATTTACTTAATACATGTACTTCTCATTCCTACGCCAACCATGCGTCTTCCTATGTTTACCTGCGTCGCCCAAAAACTATTTCTACTTTATATACAGGGTGTTGACTACTTACTATCTACAAACTATGTCTATTTCTTAATTATTTCCTTAAATAAGTGTCGTTTTCTGCTGCCTATTCTAATTACTCCTTCCCGAACGACCTTTACTATAACGTGCACCCTTAAGCAACCCCTTATCACAGCAATATATATATATATATATATATATATATATATTGCTATGATATCGCCGTACTTCGATTAACGCTGAGTTGCTTGCTGTTCGCCACCGCTCTGTGTTCCTAAGAATTAATTACAATTAGGTTTATGCCACGACTAGCTTAGTTTAACACCACACAGAGTGCACGACGATACGGTTTCAGAGAATTTTTGTTACCTCCCGTTTTCTCTAACACTTCATACCTAAATAAAATAAACTGAATAACCAAAATTTTGTATAATAAACCAAGAAATATGTACAATTTGCACTTCTACAACCTTAGTAATATTATTTGCTATTTAAAACTCTTGAATCGAAGTAAAACTATAAGTCTGTTCACCACCAAATTGTAATCCTATTAAAAATATATAAAGCCAGCAAAAATAACTCTGTATTATATTGGAAATCTCGTTGAACGTTCAATGGCACTTCTTTTTCTTAACGTAATTTCTACGTATCAATCAAAATTTTTGATGACCCTTCACATAAATATATAAACATATGCAAGTTTTAAATGTTAAAAAAAATACAAGTCTTATACTATTAATTAACTATAATCGCTAACCTGGTATTTTTTTAGGTTGATTTCCTGGTTTGAATATGTAGCTCTGTCTACATCCTAATCCTTTGACCTGCCGCTACGTGCTGCTAACCAGTGACCTTGAGTTGCTTTTAGCTTAAAGTCCTGATACAGAGTTCCCCCTTTACTATATCTGTTACTTGTAGTATTGGATTTTTACGTTAGATTTCTTATTGAATTTGTTTCGTGAATTGTATATTGAATCGCTTGGTAAATCTCTCAGTATAGTTTTAGTAGATTTCTTAGATTCCTTAGATTTCCTAGATTCCTTAGAGCCTTAAGTTAATAAATGTTAAAAATCATGTTTACCTTAATTTTTGTTCAGACTAGTGCAGTTTGTACTTCAGTTACTGAGAGACTGATCATTAACCGCTTGGTGTAATATATAAAAGCAAGCCCTTCCACGTGCTGCCATTAGCCTGGCCGCGCATTATCTTTGTTGAGGCGTTGCACCTGTCTTATCATGTAAGCCTTCGGTTTTACATGAAGTTACTTATTTTATATTTGTTGAAATGCTCCTAAATTACGTAGGCATCAAAGCTTTACAGTATGGAGTTTGTCGGCGAGGGCACTTTATACCTTCCAATATCATGTATTCGTATTTTGTATGCGAATTTAATAACTATTATATTTAATCTTGCACGTAAGCCAAAACGTATGGTTCCATATTTTGTTTTCTTCATTAGCTGGATTTTATTCCAATTTGTCGAGTTTACTCTTAAGGGATCACGTAGACAAGTTTTATAATAGGATTCTTTAACAAATGACGTAAATTAGATGCATTTATTGACTTCTTACGTTCTGAAATATGTTTATTTTGCAAGACCCGTTTATTGTGAGCGCGCATGATTATTTTCTTACATTAATGCGTCGAGTTTAAAAAAGATTTGTTTTATGTTGGTTTGACTTTAGATACTCCAAATTTGTATTTATTCAAAGTTTCTGAATGTATTTTGTTTTTAAAATGAATTGGATTGCGTCTAGAGTTATTTACTCTACTAAATGTGGTTAAATTATTAAAGAATGAGCTGCCTTTCATTGAATAAAGTTAGTTGTAAATTTTATACAGTGTTTGATATTTGCTTTTTGCATAATTAACGAATTGTGTACTTTTTATGAGTCAAATATTTAGTTTCCTTAATTTTGGTGTTGTTTACATCAAGTATACTACCCTCGTGTTTCTATATACCCCTAAATAACCCTACAAGATATATATATATATATATATATATATATATATATAGAGAGAGAGAGAGAGAGACATTTAGGATTGTCAGTTGTATATAATCAGACTATTTATGCTTTATTAAATACACCACATACCTAGGCTTGTTATTTTTATTAGGCTCAGCCCTCCCAGTAAACCCCTGGGACAAGTAAATAAAGTCCTAAAACACTTACTCCGACATTTACATGAACGTCGTCTTCAGGACCGGTTTGCTGCTGTTGCACTGTTAGGCGGCTCCGTGGCGTAGTGGTATGTGTGTGACTACTACGCCCAAGGTCCCGGGTTCGAATCCCGACACGTTCCGCTTGAAAAATGTTAGGCGAGCATTTTTCACAAAAATACACCCTCGTTCGGATGAGATGTAAAATGGAGGTCCCGTGTGTGAGTGTTGTTACGCACGTTAAAGATCCCTACCTTGCTTGGAACAGCAAGGGTTCGGCAAAATTCAAAATTTTTCAGGTAAAAAAAAAACTCGCTTCCTGGCCAATGTAGTACCTTCGGGTGGAGCATTGGAAAATCACATGTAATGCTATTGCACTGTAGTGGATTACTGCTTCTTTCCGTGGTGCTTCGCTAAACGATACGCTAAGAATATGAGCAAAATGGTGGGAACGGAAACAGGCACTCACAACATCACTACCCGGTAGAAGGTACAATAATTGTTACTCCACGTAAGTCGGTACGGTAATTGTCAAGCTACGCGGGGTCCCTGCATTAAATCTGTCTCATCCACCTAAATTAACGTACTTCCGCTTGCGTTCATGGGAAAGTGAACTTCTTCTCATATACATAACCTTACGTCAGAGCTTACGGTCGCAAAGATAAGCAAATGACGTCAAGACCCGTATGAACGCCAATAATCCCGGGTTTTCACACCGTCAACAAAAATTGCAGTATTCAGCGAGGATATTTCTCGAATTCTAAAGATAGTTTCTAACTTAATTTTTTAGATTTACCCAATAAAGCGTAACAATTTATATTTAGCGCTTAAAAGATGCAAACCTTTATATACTAAAAAAGTTGTTCTTGATTCACATTTGTTCTGTGTAAGACAACCTTGAATATAATTGCACATTTAACGGTGGGTATTGCATTGACTTAAAAAATAGTCAGAACATAAACAGGATTTCTGACAGCTCATCTATGACTTATAATCTGTGCTATCAGCTACAATTGCTACATTCTAAAAAATTTACTCAAAATAGTATGGTAACTTTTAATGGTAACTTATAAAGATTATTTCATAAGAAAGTAGATTTTTTACAGTTAGATAGCGCATAGGCCCAGAAATTACCATGAAGTGACTACTTACATAAGAACGCATTTTCATGAAGAAGCGTATTTGTTAAGTCCCTCGGTATATGGAATATAAATGCATAGGAATTCGTAATTGAGTGAGTTTTCATTCTTAATAGCGAAGAAATAGTGCTTTTAGATACTAATAATGGTATATTCTGCGCGTATAAAAACATTTCTCAAAGAGTTTCATTTACATTTTGTAATAAAGAACTCAATTGTGTATCTATTACGAGTAAACGCGTAATTTTTATTTAAAAAATTTCATGCGTAATTAATAAAGGGGATCATGAGAAGATACTCCATGAAGAGTTGATATTATAGTAAGAAAGCGCATTGATTTTCATTTTATGTAAAGTGCGTGTATAATTCAATTGAGTTTTCCTCTTAAAACCAAACATGTTGGTATTTAGGTGAAAGCGTATTTATTTAAAATATCAGCCGATATTCAAAAAAAAGGTACGAGTGTATTTCAATTGAAAAGATGGTAACTTGCAAGTAACGAAAAAAGTATTCTGGAATCAACTAGTCATAAATACGGTAAACAACATCCTACAAATTATAAGATAAAAAGCCTCTTTATAACCATAAATCGTGCAAGTTGTAAAGATCAGATATAGCATACGTAAACGGTATTGATTATAACTCGATACTATTAGAACGACAGATTTTGAAGGTTGTTTCATTCATGAAGATTCTCGATTCTTCTTAATCTTCTTTGGGAATTAAACCACTCATATTTTTTTAAATGATCTTTATTTACGTTTCGATCCATGACCTAGGAACGTTGTCAAAATTCTCGATGCTTACATAAAAACAAGCCGTTTTTTAGGTCTAATTTGAACATAGAAACGACAACTAGACTTTGATAGATTTTTCTAGATGCTTACGTCACACTGGGGTTTGTCCATATAGCCCAATGGAAGTCAAATGCGGTAATCAGTTGTTAAGTTCTCATTCAAGTGTTATAATACGTAGTAAACATACTACAGTTTTAGCTGTGGAAATTGTTGAAATAGAGACGGAAAAGTGTCTTAAACGTTAAGAAGTAAGTGAGATTATTGGAAGTACGTAAAATGAATTAAATGGAGAATAATTGAATAAATAATGATTGACTACTGCAAGATTTAGTTATAAAGCATGTATGGAGTTTAAACGATTTGAAGGATTTTCGGACGGAGATAAATTACTACGTGCTAAACAAAGGCAACAACAACGAGCAGCATAATTTATGGGGTAAAATAAAATTATATTGTTTAAAATTTTAAAAAGGAGATTTTTACTTTTTAGTTATTTCTAAGATTTTTGTGTGCTAGTTTTTGAAATTAGAGTAGAGTGTGTATATAAGTTGATAAATTGATTGAAGGATAACGGTTTTTGGTGAGGTTTTACCATTATATAAAAAAATTATTAAACTTAACTAATTAGAAACGCTTAAATCTGATTTCAAAGGAGTAGATATTAAGCTATCTGACTCACCTTGACAAATTTTGTACATAATAAAATTTAATTAAGGAGTTATTGATGAATGAAATTAAGATTAAAGTGTGCTCATCCTGATATAAAAGAAATTTTGGACTCTATTTTTCAGATAAGCGAGTGATTATTTAGAAGTTATATTTTTGTTAGATTCAAAACATTGTTTGAAAGGCAAAGCTGTTGTGACAATTTTGGACTCTACTTTTAGATTTTAATATTTGTGAGATGGTGTTTTGCCCAGAGGTTATATGTAAGATACTGTTTGTTAGAGAAAAGCTGTTGTGGATGTAGTAATTGTTATTTGAATGATTATTTGTTGGAGAATATTTCGAATCGTTATAGGTTTGATATCTTCTGATTATAGTGGTTTTAAATTGAGCTAGCAAAAATAATTACACGTGCTTCATTATAAACACTATTGTTTTTGCAAAATACACAAATAGTTCTCTTCATAATCTCATCCCTTTGGAAATTAGTATAGAACTATGTTTATAAGTATCGCAATCTTATTCCCCATATCTGTAGGTATTAAGTCAAACAATATTCGTAACCTACATTCTGGTAGTATAATTTTCACAAGCTCGAGGTCATTGTTTCCGCAAAATTTTCGTGATACCAGTAAAATATGCGTGCAGACCTATTGGCAGACACAGGCAGCAATGCAATTATTATACACGATTCATGCACTTGAGTAAATAACAGATTGCATTTTTCCTTCTATAGTCACGCAGGTGTCACTAATAACAGGTAATTATCAAAGTTTTCTCGATTTTCCACTTGATAATAATGGAAATCCAAACAGCGGAAAATTCAACAACATAGAACGCGCACACGATTCGCGTCCAGTCCAGTTTCAACAAAAATTAATCATGCTACATTACTAGGGTCTATGGCAATGGACTGAAAGGACAAATAGTACGTCAGTCAACAAGAACCCTACTGTCACCCTCTTCCTTCCTGTTCGTACTAAATCAACCCTCGAGCTTTCTTGATGACTTTTTCGAACGTTTCTTAGAAATGAAAATAGCTTCCGAGGAGTTTCTACTGTTTGCATGCTTTGATTTTAGAGCCGCACTAAAATAGGCTTACATTAAAAGGGTAGTCGGTGGAAAAACTCACAAATCTCCGTATTACCAACAAAATACGCGAGCTTTTTCCTTTTAAAACCAAATCAATTTTTGGCGTGAAAGTCTAGCGTTAAGAAAAGCGGAATAATTTTAATCCCCGCGCTGGTGGTCCTGAGAGTAAATTTCCTGCTTGGAGAATGCTAAATTACGACCTGATCAAAGAGGATCTACCCTGTCTTGATCAACCCCTTTTTGATTTTCCTAAATGGTTAAAACTCTCTACCTATGGGTTTCGATAAGATTTCTTTTATTTTCTTTGGTGCTGGTTTAGTTTTATCGAGAAAATTTTCTTAATCAAATCTAACGTAGTACATCAGCCGGAAAGACGTCTCCAGTGAGATATAAAAAAGCTGTACGATTACTATAAAAGCTGTCGGGGATAAGATGCTTTACAGGAAAACATATTTGAAAGAAATATTCAAATAAGCTTTTATTTGCTTCCTTCTACTTTATGCTTTAGTCAGTTGAAAGAAATAATAAACTTACATTTATTATCTTTTGATGGCATACTTAACTATTAAATACTGCAATAGATGGTTTAACCTCCTTAATAAAAGTTATGAAAGTATAATATAAATTACGATTCAATTGCACATGAACAACTGCAATTTCTGTTTAATAAATAGAGATTGAGTGGTTATAAGATTATAAAATACTCGTACCTTGACAAGCGTTTTTCTTAATTAAAGTTACCTACAGCGGTGTTTTGCTGCTGCATGTCAAGCTGATGGCTATCACATTGTATGAGGAGAAAACGTATTCTATAGTTAATTTTGGTACTTCTAAAGTTCGGACGACTCAACACATAGTTTTACAATTTTAAAACCATTTTCGATTTAAGCAGCGATCAGATTTTCTAAGAATATTCTAGAAATATACGATATACTGTGATAGTCGGCAAAGTTTAGCTAGTGGCCGGATTAAGGCACCACTCATCGTATCCATCGTACAAAGGGACTATTATAGCTCCAACGCGTAAGAACATTGAGACTAAAAATATTGTTAAATTTTCCATTTACATGGACTATGTGACTTACTTTTTAGTTATTTTCTTGCATTTATGATTTTTTACGGTGAAACAATTCACCAATTTTCAATTATCCGTTGATGAAATTTTGAACACTCCAATTGTGATGACTAAATGTTGCAAAATTCATACAAAATAGTTTTCAAAATGTTGATCTTTTTACAAACCATAACTTTTGTTTAATAATGCGAGTTATGTATCCCCCAATTTATCTATATATTAAATAATAGAACCTAATAGGAACTTATTAAAAATTGTTAAAGAAATAATAAGTCAATTGCAACAATGTAGTATAAATAAACCAGACAGGTTATTAACAGTTCATAAAAACGGATGCTATACATGTATTACAGACGATAGTGATACTGCAGGTGGCAGGTTACAGACGGTTAATATATCGCAATTACCTAGAAAATAAGATTGTAACAATGTAACAAAGTATAGAATTAAGAGTAAAGCAGACGTGAGATCTGCAAGTTCCCACGGCCATGTGAGGGGGTAGGATCATTATAAAAAGCCTGAAAGCTCAATAACCCGGCAGTCAGTCAAAGTATTCAGCTTTAGCATTGCAGTTTGCTTAGGCGACTCACAATATTACTTCAATTAATTAATTTATTTTGATTTAAAGTTAAAATCAGTTTGTCAAAATTCCACATTAATATCTGTATCAATTAAAATAAATTTGTTAAGTTTCGGAAGTGTTTTCTAAAAACGCAGCTCCCAAGGCCCGAACCTTAACTGGCGCAGTCGTACGGATGTCAATAGGGCACTAAGAATCCAAAAATCGGAAGACTGGTAACCAAGAAGTTTAATTCGCAATTTTGCCAGAACCCAAACGGAAGTTGGATAAGATACACAAATCGATCGAATTCAACAAACCAAACCAATATGGACAACGTACAAGCATCGACGAAGTCCATGGAACCAACGAAGAAATTAATGTAGCTTCATTTCCTTAAACCAAATTGATTTTTACAAACTATAATTGATATTTGCTGCTATAAGAGATTTTTTATTATTATTATTATATGTACGGAATATTTATTTTATGCCATTTAACGAAAATAATTCACTTATAAATTAAAGGAATTGTTTTCAAGAACGAAAGATTATATTTAAAACAAACGAGAACTATTTTATTAGACTTGATTTTTAAAGAGATTTTTAAAGCAAAAGAGAATTTTTAGAACAAAAGGTACACACAGTTATTGCCAAAATACTAGCGCACAATTATTAAATTAATACCAAACGTATCCGAAGTACGAATAATTATTACAAAAATGCAACGGTTTAATCCAGCAAACGTAAAAATAGAACGCAATTAACTCCATCATTTAAAACCAAAAGTTTAAACGCAATTCTTACAAACAAGCAGTAACAGAAACGATTTAACCCTCAGAGCATATCTATAAATTACAGAAACGCACTCTGCAAATCTATTATTAACTTAAACCATTATTAATTAAAACAAGCGTGCAATTCCTACATAAGATAAGACCGGAAATTATCTAACTTTCAGTAGTTTGATTTTTTTATTTGATTACAGCTATTGTCACGATCACAATAATCATTTGTTAAAAATAGGGTTCTCCTAGGCGATACGATGGCAAAGTTCGCTTCAGCTGCACAGTCGAGTTAATCGCAAGGTTAGTAGGTTCGGTTTTAATTGTGGACCTTGGGAAACAAGAGTTGTCCACAAGGAAACGAACACCAGGAATTTATTGAGGCTACGGAACGATAAGAATAACGAATCTTTAATACCACCAAATCCGGAATTACTACCCGCTGAACTAGTAAGTATCAATAAAATTGTTCTAACTACTAACACAAACCCAAGCATGAGAGCCGCGATTAAAAGAGTGTCACAAGCTGCAAGAATTACACGAAAGAATAGATAAGATTGTCAGTGGAATCAAACACTTTATATATATAGACAAACTTCGGTACATTTTACAATTTGAAAACCTATACGGTCTCTATGTATCAAACTATTGACTAGAAAAGGAGATAAGGGACGGGTATCGATTTAAGTTTTAAGCTGCAAATAAAATTAGATAAATTTTAAACCACTCCAAACAAACATGAAGAAAGGACTGTTTTCTGTGTATAACTTTGTATTAAAATTAAGTTTAAATGGCTCCATGCTTAGCATTAAATATTTTTAAATTTTGTTATGTATAATGTCAGAATAAAAATTTTAGAATATTATTACATTGCTCTTTATTTATAAAAGGCTATGACGTTACCACGACCTTGGGAAAGTAGCCGAAACTAGGTAACCGAGAGTATAGCGAAGTGGTGATTTTACCTATATCAAAAAACATCTTAAGTGTACACTGTATAATTATAACTAAATAAAATAGTTTTGAAGGATTGTGTACTACCTTTTTTTCTTACACCAGTTTTTTAAATCGAGTTGGTCTAAGGTTAAATTAATGGTAGATTCGGACTTCAAAAAAAAATTAAATTCGGTATTTTACCATACACGATTAGAAACTGTTTATAAATAAAAAGTTTTAAAATTGGGCATTGTAACTCGATATGGGTTGGTCCTAAATTTTAGGGGTTAGGTTACCGATCTTTATAGGTAGTGATGGTAGAGGTAAAAATGGAGCAAGAAAAAATCCCTCCCCCTCCCCACAAGGCGGTCCACGAGGAGGGAGCAAAGAGGGAGCATGGAGGAAACCATTAGACACTTGGCAGATCCTCCTTATGGGAATTTACATGTAAAAACCTAGGTTAAATATGAATCGAGAGGATCGGGTGGATAAGGAGGAATGTGGATCGGGAGAAATGAGTGAGTGATGAGTGAGGAGTGTTCCAGGACCATCCAATCCTACTACTGATAAATTGTTCACATTTCGTTAAACTGAGTCTTCTAAATACTCATAAACGAGTAATAATTACTATAGTATCGAATATACCATGCAAATTAAAAGTAAGAAATAAATTTGACAAATCGGAAAGTACTGATTTTTGAAAAAATTCTAAAAACGTTTCAATTTTTTTGTGTCGACTACATTCTTAATTTGATCTCTGCATTTTGATTTGTCAGACAATTCTAGAGTATTTCTGCAAGCAGTTCTAAATATTTTTCCGTGTTCATAATTAATTTTCTCAAAAACTTCATTATGTATAATAACAAATTTATTACATTGTCAAGTTGGCAATTGGATGGAGTGATACGGTAAAAAATGCGGGCTTCTCTTTAAAAAAATGCCGTTGACGTCACCTAATTTTAACGCTTCGTTCTGTATATTCAAATATTATGTTAATATGCGGTTTTTAAAAACGAAACTTGCTTGTTTTGAAATTTTTCCAAAAATGAATACTTTTTCGTTTTCGAATTTATTCCTTTTAACTCGCACTGTATCTACGTGCATCAAGTATGTTGTGGTTGAGACCGAGGAGAGTCAACAATCCTACATTGTGGTAACTATTTTTTACAATACACCTTGCTTAGTTACGGTCAGAAAATTAGCAGAGATAGTTTCATTTTGTATTTTTCTTATTAGTTAGCATAATGCGTCATCATTAGGTCTTCAGTCTTGAAACTGGTTAGACGCGTACCATCAATTGTTTCCTATTCTGAACTAACCTACAGATTTCCCTGAAATTTGCACAGTCTGCATCTATCACTATCTGATCTAGGTCAACATCTACCTCTTTTTTCCTATCTCTGCTTGTAATATATCCCATACTATTACCCAAAAATCCCTTAGAAAGTATTCTGCCCTTCTATTTCTGTTATCTGTTTCCCCAGATATCCTTGTTTCCCTACTACTTCTATAACCTATTTGTTATTATCTTTTTCTGTCCATGCTATCGTCCTCATACATCTGAAGCACAGCATTTCAAAAGGCTGCTACCGTTTTTCTGTCTGCGTTTCAGACTGCCCGTATTACATAGTCATACTGTGATGTGCTCCACACATATGCTTTCACAAATTTTCTTCTTGTTCTATGTTTGTTGTTTTTCCTCATAGGCGCTGTTCTTTCTTGTTAGATGCCGTCGGTCACCTTCTATTGTTTTACCATTATATACCCTATTTCTCCGACCTTCAGTGGTTGTGAAAGGAGGTAAGCAGCCTGTGGCTGCCAAGTTCGCCCAACACTTAACCATTTACCGATTTAATATATTTTCCAATATATCTTTTCGCACAGTCAACATTAGTTGCAGATATTTCGCAATCAACAACTAGTTGTTTATACTAATCATCAGATTTATCTGCGCTTATTTTTTCGTCATAAAGTTTTCCGTCTCGAAACTGGTTGGACATGTACCTGCACTTATTTATAATCTGAGCTAGCCTACATAGTTCCCTGAAATTCTCACACAGCATGTGTATGCAGCTCGTTCCCCTTTTATTGTTTTCTAATTTTATGCCCTATTTCACCGAGATTCAGTGAAGGGGGTTAAGCAACCTGTGGCTAGCAAGATCCCCCAACACTTAGACATTTGCCGAAATAATGGTTTTCCAGTAAATCCTTTCAGACACTTAACATTATTCGAGAATATTGCCCCACCAATTCTTGTAGTTAGTTATAATAATCATCATGTTTAAGCACAGTTAGTTTTTCGTCATTAGTTTATCCATCTTGGGATTGGTTGGATGCGTACCTCCATTGATTTCTATTCTGGGCTAGCCTACACATCTCCCTGAAATTCCTGCAGCCTACATCTTTTACTATCTGTGTGCAGTAGTCTAACCTAGGTCTGCTTCTTCTTCTCTTTCTTCATATCTCTGCTTCTAATATGTTCCGCACTATTCCCTCATGCCGTAGTATGTGGCCTATCATCCTATCTCTCCTATTTTTTTACCGTTTTCCACATATTTCTTTCTTCTCCTACCTCTTCGTTCTTAACTTTGTCTGTCCATGATATCTTCATCATACGCCTGTAGCACCACATTTCAAAGGCTTCAACCTTTTTCTTGTCCGCTTCTTCTACTGTCCAAGCTTCACAGCCGTACAGTGCTGTGCTCCATACATACGTTTTAAGCAATCTTTTCCTTATTTCTATGTTTGTGGTCTTTGAGCACGTTAGTTGCTTTTTCTTGTTAAATGTAGCACGACCTTGTGCTAATCTTTGTTTTATATCTTTTGTGCTTTTCCCATCTTGCGTTATTTGGCTTCCTAGGTAGCAGAAATCCTTAACCTCTTGTAAGTTCGTGTTACATACTTGTATTCTTGTTTTTGATTTATTTTCTCCACCTTTGCATACTAGAACTTTAGTTTTAGTTTTGTTAATTTTCATACCGTATCTCTCTGTTACAACCGTTTCCATTTCATTAAGAGCAGCTTCTAACTCTTCCTTGCTAGATGCTAATACTGCTATATCATTTGCAAATCTGAGCATATCAATCTTTTGTCCTTGCATAGTAATTCGAAACGACTTCCTGCATTTGACAGTATTCATTGCCTCTTCTATGTACAAGTTAAAAATCAATGGCGATAGGGCACATCCCTGTCTCACCCCTTTCCTAATGTTTACTTCTCTAAATTTCATGCTCTAATTCTATTACTGCTGTTTGCTCTTTTTATAAGCTATGTACTATTCGTCTATCCCTATAACTCATTCCAATGTTTTTGAGTATTTCAAATATTTTTTTCCATTTTACATTGTCGAATGCTTTTTCCAGATCTACAAACCCTATATACACGCTTTCCGCTTTTTTTATTGTTTTCTCCATTATCACTCTCAGAGCTAAAATAGCCTCCCGTGTTCCCCTGTTTCGCCTAAACCCAAATTGATCTTCTCCTAGTATTTCTTCCGCCCGTTTTTCCATTCGTCTTTGCACAATTCTAGTTAATATTTTTGACACGTGTGCTGTCAAACTTATTGTTCGAAAATTTTCACATCTATCCGCGACTTACTTATTTGGTATAGTTACTATGATGCTACGTTTAAATCTTTGGGTATCTCGCCTGTCTCATATATATAGCTTACAAGTTAGGGATTTAGAGGGCCCTCTTCCATCAAATCTTCTAATAAGCTAGTGAAGTTTTTGAAATTTTGTTGTCACTTAAAAATAAAATAAAAATGAATTTTATGGCGACTTATCTCAAAAGTAAAGAACATAATATTTAAAGATATGCAGAATTAATAATTATATATACTTGTTATTAGATTATTTATTCATACCTACTTATGTTTCATCCTATCTACAAAATTGAAACTTAAAATTAAAAATTTACTTTTCTAGCTTTCTTATTTGCAAATTCATTTATCACACTTTCAAAATTAATTTCTTTTGCTAATTTATTTTCCTAGCAAATCATGCCTAAAGACGTCAATCTGACCTGTCTCATTGTTGATCTGTGCATATTCTTTAAACGAGACATTGCACTAAAAGACCTAAAAACGCATTGTGTTGTCAAAATTTAAATAAAACAGTTTAACTAAAAACTAATTACTATATTTTGTTATATGCAATACGCAATATACTATTGTTTTATTACCTTTCGCCTTGTGCCACTGTAACAGAAAGTGTGCAAAAAATTCTGAGTGCAATGCACATATTGGGAAAAATCTCAGATAAATTTTCTTCCTTTAACCCGTTTAAAAGTTCAACGGAAAGCAAAAAATTGTTCCCCAAATTAGCCTCGTGAATGGTCTTCAAATGAACTAATTCGTCTTTTAATTCTTGAGAAACATCATTTTTATATGTTTTGTGTTAATTTATTCTTCAGTCAGTTCCAAATATTTCCAAATGAAAGAAAATGTGTCATTGATTGATTTGCAGCCTCATACCGCACTCTCACTTTAGTTAAAGATCGGTTAATAATTACATTAAAAACATTAATTCTAAATTTGTCATAAGGACCCGTTATTTCAATTTTTCGTCAGTTTCAGATTCATCTGCAAATCTTTTCCTTTTAATTGTTCTTTTTGGTTTGCTACCTGTGCTATTCATTGTTGTTGATTCCTCCTGAGTATGTCTTAATTCCAATTTGCTACCATTAAGGCATAGTATTTTCCCATTTTCAGTTTATGAAGTATTGCTTTTTTAATAGTTTCTCCACATAATTGAACAAACTCATTTTGAATTTTGTTGGAGAAATACGTCACTTGGAGCTTTTTATTTCCTTCTTGTGCTTCTTTAACTTTTGTTAAGTGTTTTTTTAGGACTTCATCGTAGTTACTTAAAAGTTTTAACATACCCAAAAAAAATCCATTACTTGGGTCACAAATTCGATCAGATTCTCCCCTAAGTGCAAGGCCTCTCTCACCCAAAAAAAGAATTACACCTAATATCCGATGCAGTAACTTTTTCCACACTAATATCTTACTCTGCAGCTCTTGTAGTACTTGTTGATTAATTAACATGCCCCGTTGAGAGACGTTTTTCCAAACACCGTCATCCAACATAGCACTTTTTGCGACTATTATTAGATTCATGTTCTTTCACTTTATCATAAAGTTTTCGCCAAGCACTGTGTACTTCAAATGTTGCAAATACCGATTTTGTATTGGCAGGACCAGAATAAAAAATTCTAAAGCAAAAGCAGTGTAAGGTACTTTGCTATTGACTCCATACTAACCAGTCACGTGATATTTGCTCACCATTTTTCAATTCCTTTTTCAGAATGCTTACTGGAAAATATTTTCCAGTTGAATCAGTAGAAAATTTTAGTGAATGTTTTGCAGGACCTTTTTCAGCTACTGACCGCACGTCTTCTGATGAAAGATTTTCTCTGCGTATTTCACCTAAATCAACACCACAGCTTTTTTAGTGTCTTTAGAATAAATCACAGACTTATTTTGATTTTTTTGTTTTTCGGAATGGTAAGCGAAATTTGCTTTTGTATTTGTTTGCTGTTCTTGTAAGGGGTCGATAGCAATGTCTGTTTTGTGATTGTGTCTATGTCTTCTGTTGTTTTTGGGAATTATGGGAGTTGGGAATGTTATTTGCTACTGTTTCAAGAATTATCGCGTCCTTTGTAGTAGAATTTAACAATTTAGTTAACAGCTCGGGTCCTTAGTTATTGATGACACCGAATTGTAATGGACCTTAAAAACGCTACTGCTTCTGGGCCCCTTAAATGGTGCTGAGCCCTGGGGCAAATGTCCCACCTTGGTCCCTCTCACCCGCCCGAGCACGGCCCAGCAGACTACTATACATATATAATATGTTCAACAAAGATGAATAATAAAAAAACATTACTACTTACAGAGATTTTCAGCGAAATGCATTTAAATGCAGATGCGGCCATTCTTCAACTAAAAGCGTACCATGCTTAATAAACAATGATGCCACAAACTACTAGTACTAGTGATGGATTCGAACCGAACCGAACCAAACCTTGCCCTAGGTTCGGTTCGATTCGAAAACTTTTTATTCCGGTTTGGTTCGAGGTTCGGTTCGAAAAAATATATTCCGGTTCGGTTCGAAAAGAACGAATCGAACCTCGAACCGAACCGAACCGAACCGGTTTGACATTTTGATATTTTAAACAACTAGTGCGTTCAACTACAACAATTTAAATGTTTAATGTAGTTTTTATATTTAGTAGTTTCAAATAAACCCAACATTAATTTGCTTTAGATTTTAGTAGCATAAATCATATTAATACTATTTGTCCAGGTTTGATTTTTCCATACGTACTATCGTTAACGAAGCGTAATTACAATTACGTTAATAGTGAAAGTCACCTCTAAAATTTAGAATGTGTTAATAATTAATGATTATTACTAATGTCATTTTACCGCGAAAGAACGATATCACACGATCTTTGCTATTACTTTTATTGGAGTTTTAGTTCGTATAAAAAGAGTATGAAAACAATAAGGTGTTTCTGATTTCTTATACAGTACAAACAAAAAGCTGTTTGTCAGTTTATCTTTATTATTAATATTATTTCTTTTAAAAGACAACATCAGATGGTTCTCGGAAAGAATCGTAAATCTACCTCAAACAGCGTATACATTTTTCGTAATAAAATATAACAGTATTTATGGCACGGGCATTATGTCTGCTTATTATTTGCATTATACTGTGTTATTTTATGTCGGCATTGATTGAAAAGTTTATGCCGCTATGAGTCATAAACTTCAACCCTTGGTTTTGAGAGAAAGCTCGGGGTCATCCTTCTGGAGTATCGGCTACTTCTAACGACGTTGGTGGTAATGGCCACACTAAATAAACAGTAAATAGTATGGTATCATGCATTTTGTAACACCATTTGTTGAGCGATTATGTACAAAAGAAAAGGAGATTAGTTTTAGCTACGAGCTTACCTTTTTTAATATTAATAGAGAGATGGTTTTCATACAAAAGCAAAAAAATTCAAAATGATGGATTAGTAATGCATACTTAATTAAGAATTAAATTGTTTCGTTTCTTCTGAAAACTTCTGTAGTCTCTAGACCCTGATATCGGCTTGTATATGTTTAAGATGGTGTTCAACACGACGTCTGTTCATTAAATAAAATAAGCTTGTTTTTAAAACCAAATTTTCTAAATCATTTCGAGTTTCTTTAATATCTAATACTAGTTATAAACAAACAACAATTTGAAATAAGGAGCATTGAACAAATCGAACTAATCTAGAATTTTTTGATCTACAAACGTGCCTCCATGACAAAATTTATTAGATATGTAACACTAATTAATACCTATTACGTTTTTTACCTATTCGCTTAAAACTCGAAACCATGTTTATTAGAAAATCGTTGTATTTCTTATATACTTGCGATTAGAAATTTTTAAAATGTACATTTGGGAGAAATGACATGTTTTAAACTAGATTTTTATTTAAAAAAATCAAACCTTTCGAACCGAACCGAACCGAACCTTGAGCTAGGTTCGATTCGGTTCGAAAAATTTGCCGGTCCGGTTCGAGGTTCGGTTCGAAAATAAAATGTCCGGTTCGGTTCGAAAAATCGAAACGAACCTCGAACCAAACCTCGAACCTGTTCGGTTCGTGTCCATCCCTAAGTACTTCCTGCTAGCTGAAGATATTATTTCGATATATTGCAATAACGCATTTCGTATTAGTAGTGTATAATACAGGGTTATCCTAAATGATGAACCCATTTTTAGAAATTTGTATTTATTAAAGTACAAATCTAAAATGAACAATCGTTATACCAATGAAAAGAGGAAGTTTGAAAGTTTTTTTAATACATTATAAATGTTCAAAGTGTCCACCGTTTGCTGCAAGGCAAACATCTACGCGGTAGGTAAACTCATCCCACACACGAGAAAACGCATCTGGTGTTACTAAGTGCAGGGAAGCAGTGATGCGGTTCCACATACCGATGAAAATAGGAAGACGGGCGCTTATGATTCCAGAAACCGTCGGTTGGGTTCGTGCGGCAATTGGCCGATATTTCGTTTCACTGTCAATTGTGAGCGAAATGGCTACAGTGGAGTACAAGGTTTTCTGCGTTCTTGAGTTTGCAAAAGGTGAGCCGCAAATTGTAGTACAGCCGGCATTTCGTACCAAATTCGGTATCGAACCACCAACTAGAAGAAATATTAGCCGGTGGTTTAAGCAATTGCGACAAACTACTGAAAGTGTGTATAAAGAAAAAAGCACAGGCCGACCGCGTGTGTCAGAGAATGATGTCAGACGGATTGAAAAAAGTTTTGTTGGCAGTCCACGTAAGTCTACCAATAGAGCTAGTAGAGAATTAGGAATACCCCAACCAACTGTGTGGAAAGTTCTGAGACAGTGTTTGCAGTACAAGCCCAACCGATTACAACTTCTGCAGGCTCTCAAGCCTAATGACAAAGAGAAGCGTCTTCAATTTTGTGGTTATGTGCTACAAATAAGGGAGGATGGTGCGTTTCTACGGTGTATAATCCACCTTAGTGGAAAACCCAACAGACACAATGTTCGCATATGAGGTTTGCAAAATCCACATTCAACATTGCAGCACGATTGAGACTCACTAAAGATAAACGTGTTCTGTGCCTTATCCCGTACAAAGGTTTATGAATCTTTTTTCTTTGTGGAAAGAACTGTAACTGGAATAACGTACCTGGGCATGTTGGAACAATGGCTGTTCCCTCAAGTTATGGAAGGTTTACAGGACTCTATTTTTCAACAGGATGGAGCCTCGATCCATTGGCACCTCTATGTATGAGGATTTTTGAATGAATCCCTTCCTCAGCGCTGGTTAGGTCGCAGAGGAAATAAAGACCTGTCTCTACACTTCTGGCTACCAAGATCTCTGATCTCACCCTCCCATGTGATTACTACTTATGGGGTTATGTTAAGGATGCTGTTTATGTCCCGCCTCTACCAACAACACTGAGCGATTTGCAAAACCGTATCACTGCTGCCGTGAACTCAGTAATAGCAGATACTCTTATTCGTGTGTAGGATGAGTTTACCTACTGCGTCGATGTTTGCTGTGCAGCAAACGGTGGACACATTGAACATTTATAATGTTCCCAATTCTTATTTTTAACTTTCTGATCGCATCCTCCGAAGTAGTCCCCTTCCGGAGATCCGAATGGGGGACTATTTTAACTCCTGAATCTTTTACCCCAGCGAATGCTATCATGTTTGTTACAATTTAAGTACACTGTGTACTTGGGAGATAATGTGGTGGTTTTCCGTTGCCTTCTACATCGCGGTAGTGTGTCTTAGACTGCCATACCGACCCCTATAGTCTCTGCAAATCTAAGTACCGAAAGAGCCGCTGCCCTCTTTCAGCATAATGCAAATAAACTATTATTTATAAAACTATAAAAATGGAAAGAAAAAATTAGCAATAGAAATATTTTTTTAAAAGGTATGATCAAATATAACTACTCATTCTCCTTAATTTTACTTTAGAGTCGCTTTATGTACATTTTTCACAGAATTTAATTTTTTTATTGTCAGGCAGGCTAATAAGAAGAAATATAAAGAATTTGAGTACGTACAAATTCATATTTAAAGTTGGTGACCACTAAGTACTGATTGGGACGGGCATTCCAGCAGCAGATTTCTCTACCTACCTTTGCCTCCGGGCGAAACAAGGTGAGTAGCGAAACGGTGACAATACGAGGGCATTTTCCAGCAATATGGGGTGTCAAGTAATGGTGACTCAAGCAAAATCGTTGTGGACGCAGAACCGTCAGTCCTGTTCGACGCTGCCTGACGATGGAGTGGCCTGTGGCGAATTGCCATCCTGTCGGTCGAAAACCACAGGCCGGAAGATCAAGATTTGAATAGCGTATAGCTGGAAAGCAACCAAGAAAAAGATCCGGGAAGCTACTCACCCTATCAACCACCTGCTGAAACATCAACAGAATGATAAATGCGAAACAACAGATACCAACGAGACAACCAGAATCGCCAAGATTGATGTTATAAGAGGAATATTGATCCGAGAGGTCCAGACTCGACCAAGTGATTCATTGATTGAAGTACTGACTGATTCCAGCAGCAGATCTTGCAGAATCGACAGCTACCTACCTTCGCCTCTGGGCGAAACAAGGTGAGCAGCGAAACGGTGACAATTCGAGGGACTTTCCACCTATGTGGTGCGTCAAGGAATAGGGACACAAGAAAACTGTTGGGGACCCACATCCGATAGTCCTATTCGACGAGCTACCTGACAATGGAGCGGCTGGTCGCGAATAGCCATCTTGTTGTCGAACCAAAGATTTGGATATCGTATAGTTGGAGAGCAACCAAGAAAAAGATCCGGGAAGCTACTCACTCTATTAACCACCCGCAAAACATCTAATAGAATGACAAAGCGAAACAACAGATACAACGAGATGGCCAGAATCGCCAAGATTAACGCTGTATAAGTAAGATGGATTCCAGTGATCCAGGTTCGACCAAGTAAGATGAAGTACTGACTACTATACGGATATAATATGTTCAACAAATGATCAATAATAAAGAAGCATTACCACTTAGAGAGATTTTCAGCGAAGTACATTTAAATCAGATGCGACCATTCTTCAATTAAAATTGTACCGTGCTTACTACGCAAATGATGCCCCCCCCTTTTTTAAAGACATTTTCAATATACTGCAATAACGCATTTCGTATTAGTAGTGTATAATACAGGGTTATCCTAAATGATGAACCCATTTTAGAAATTTGTATTTATTAAAGTACAAATTTTTTAAAAAAAAAAAAGAGGAAGTTTGAAAGTTTTTAATACATTATAAATGTTCAAAGTGTCCACCGTTTGCTGCAAGGCAAACATCTACGCGGTAGGTAAACTCATCCCACACACGAGAAAACGCATCTGGTGTTACTAAGTGCAGGGAAGCAGTGATGCGGTTCCACATACCGATGAAAATAGGAAGACGGGCGCTTATGATTCCAGAAACCGTCGGTTGGGTTCGTGCGGCAATTGGCCGATATTTCGTTTCACTGTCAATTGTGAGCGAAATGGCTACAGTGGAGTACAAGGTTTTCTGCGTTCTTGAGTTTGCAAAAGGTGAGCCGCAAATTGTAGTACAGCCGGCATTTCGTACCAAATTCGGTATCGAACCACCAACTAGAAGAAATATTAGCCGGTGGTTTAAGCAATTGCGACAAACTACTGAAAGTGTGTATAAAGAAAAAAGCACAGGCCGACCGCGTGTGTCAGAGAATGATGTCAGACGGATTGAAAAAGTTTTGTTGGCAGTCCACGTAAGTCTACCAATAGAGCTAGTAGAGAATTAGGAATACCCCAACCAACTGTGTGGAAAGTTCTGAGACAGTGTTTGCAGTACAAGCCCAACCGATTACAACTTCTGCAGGCTCTCAAGCCTAATGACAAAGAGAAGCGTCTTCAATTTTGTGGTTATGTGCTACAAATAAGGGAGGATGGTGCGTTTCTACGGTGTATAATCCACCTTAGTGGAAAACCCAACAGACACAATGTTCGCATATGAGGTTTGCAAAATCCACATTCAACATTGCAGCACGATTGAGACTCACTAAAGATAAACGTGTTCTGTGCCTTATCCCGTACAAAGGTTTATGAATCTTTTTCTTTGTGGAAAGAACTGTAACTGGAATAACGTACCTGGGCATGTTGGAACAATGGCTGTTCCTCAAGTTATGGAAGGTTTACAGGACTCTATTTTTCAACAGGATGGAGCCTCGATCCATTGGCACCTCTATGTATGAGGATTTTGAATGAATCCTTCCTCAGCGCTGGTTAGGTCGCAGAGGAAATAAAGACCTGTCTCTACACTTCTGGCTACCAAGATCTCTGATCTCACCCTCCCATGTGATTACTACTTATGGGGTTATGTTAAGGATGCTGTTTATGTCCCGCCTCTACCAACAACACTGAGCGATTTGCAAAACCGTATCACTGCTGCCGTGAACTCAGTAATAGCAGATACTCTTATTCGTGTGTAGGATGAGTTTACCTACTGCGTCGATGTTTGCTGTGCAGCAAACGGTGGACACATTGAACATTTATAATGTATTAAAAAACTTTGAAACTTCCTCTTTTCATTGGTAGTTCAAATATTCATTTTGGATTTGTACTTTAATAAATACGAATTTTTAAAAATGGGTTTATTAATCAGCATAAACCTGTATAATACAATAATAGCATAACTATAACTCAATCGTCTAAAAAATAAGCATGCGCATTGCACGACTCAAACAATAGTTGCTCTGTAACATAAGTGTCATTTCCTTACATCATATCGCATTACTTTTTATGCCACATTTTACTTACCTAAATTATACATGTCCCCAACTTCATATTTTAAATCTCGAAATGAAATGCGTTTCAACAGATAACCGGTTAACTCGTGTAGACGTTCAACTAGTTAACCGCCTGACTGGTTAACTGCTTGACCATTTAACCGTCTGATCGGTTGACCGCATGACCGGTTAACCGCCTAACCGGTAACCGACGGTTAGCCGTTTTCACGATAGCCGGTTTTTATCAAATCTGTTAAAATTTCTATAACCGGTTAAACGAAAACAAATATTATTTTTGACAGCACAAGTTTCAACTGAAGAATACTTACACCGAATCAGCAATATATTAGGTAATCTCATATCGACTAGTTCAGTGAAATGATTAAAAAGCCTCTAGTTGACTTACTCTATAGACATATTGCTATGATAATAGGGTAGTTTAAGAAGAAGCATAAGAAAGAAGCTCATTTTGCAATAATCCGATACCATTAAGCTAAAGTAATAATGTGTACGTCGTATACTATGTTTTAATTTTACTTTAGAGTCGCTTTATGTACATTTTTCACAGAATTTAATTTTTTTATTGTCAGGCAGGCTAATAAGAAGAAATATAAAGAATTTGAGTACGTACAAATTCATATTTAAAGTTGGTGACCACTAAGTACTGATTGGGACGGGCATTCCAGCAGCAGATTTCTCTACCTACCTTTGCCTCCGGGCGAAACAAGGTGAGTAGCGAAACGGTGACAATACGAGGCATTTTCCAGCAATATGGGGTGTCAAGTAATGGTGACTCAAGCAAAATCGTTGTGGACGCAGAACCGTCAGTCCTGTTCGACGCTGCCTGACGATGGAGTGGCCTGTGGCGAATTGCCATCCTGTCGGTCGAAAACCACAGGCCGGAAGATCAAGATTTGAATAGCGTATAGCTGGAAAGCAACCAAGAAAAGATCCGGGAAGCTACTCACCCTATCAACCACCTGCTGAAACATCAACAGAATGATAAATGCGAAACAACAGATACCAACGAGACAACCAGAATCGCCAAGATTGATGTTATAAGAGGAATATTGATCCGAGAGGTCCAGACTCGACCAAGTGATTCATTGATTGAAGTACTGACTGATTCCAGCAGCAGATCTTGCAGAATCGACAGCTACCTACCTTCGCCTCTGGGCGAAACAAGGTGAGCAGCGAAACGGTGACAATTCGAGGGACTTTCCACCTATGTGGTGCGTCAAGGAATAGGGACACAAGAAAAACTGTTGGGGACCCACATCCGATAGTCCTATTCGACGAGCTACCTGACAATGGAGCGGCTGGTCGCGAATAGCCATCTTGTTGTCGAACCAAAGATTTGGATATCGTATAGTTGGAGAGCAACCAAGAAAAAGATCCGGGAAGCTACTCACTCTATTAACCACCCGCAAAAACATCTAATAGAATGACAAAAGCGAAACAACAGATACAACGAGATGGCCAGAATCGCCAAGATTAACGCTGTATAAGTAAGATGGATTCCAGTGATCCAGGTTCGACCAAGTAAGATGAAGTACTGACTACTATACGGATATAATATGTTCAACAAATGATCAATAATAAAGAAGCATTACCACTTAGAGAGATTTTCAGCGAAGTACATTTAAATCCAGATGCGACCATTCTTCAATTAAAATTGTACCGTGCTTACTACGCAAATGATGCCACAAACTATAGTACTTCCTGCCGCTAAAGACATTTTCAATATACTGCAATAACGCATTTCGTATTAGTAGTGTATAATACAGGGTTATTCTAAATGCTGCACCCATTTTTAAATATTCGTTTTTATTAAAGTACAAATCTAAAATTTCGCTTCAGTTGTGAGTGAGATGGCTACTGTGGAGCACAAGGTTTTCTGCGTTCTTGAGTTCGCAAAAAGTGAGCTGCAAACTGTAGTGCAGCGGGTATTTCGTACTAAATTCGGTATTGAACCACCAACTAGAAGAAGTATTAACCGATGGTTTAAGCAATTTCGACAAAAACTGGAAGTGTGTATAAAGGAAAAAGCACAGGCCGACCGCGTGTGTCAGAGGATGATATCAGACGGATTGAAAAAAGTTTTGTTGGCAGTCCACGTAAGTTGCTAGGTACATTTACGTAGCTTAAAAGCCAAAAAAGGAAAAACGAAATTGATCGGGCTCATTCGGTGAGTGGGCGGGGTATAATACCTACAAAAATTAAAGAATGGCATGAAATAAAAAAAAAATTACACTCAAAAATAATCATACAACCTCTAATTACCAAAAAAAAGAAAATATATTACTCCAGAACAGTAGTGCCAAAAATGAACGTAACATAAAAGAATCAATACTTAAATTGGCGAGCTGCCGATTTTAGGTTCCCCACATTAATTACCAAAAAAAAAAACAATAAATTACAACCCTAAACACAACAGCTCTTAATCATTATCTTAAATACAACAATTAAGCATATAAAAATCATTAGCATTACACTGCCTTCAAAATTTACAACCCCAAAAAAATACAAAAAAAAGAAAAACCCTCCCCTTGTAGACATTAAGTAGTTAGGGTGTTAAATTGAAAATTAATATCAAAAATTTGTAAACACAAAAAAAAATTGATACTCTTCCCTTGTAGACATTACCACCGTAAGATACTATTACGGATGTATGATGGTCACAGTACATACAATATTAATGATAAGTACCATCTCACCTAACGATGCTCATGTTTACAACTACCAAATGTGGGCTTCGAGTCGAACCCGATAAGCATGTGGATGTGACCCTTTCTCAGGAGCAGTGCCAACAAAAAAACAAAAAACAAATCGGGGTTAAAGACTCGCCCACGTCCTAGTTGTAGACTGGCTTCCGACTCTAAAGACGAAATGGACTAACTGTGTGCGGAATTACGCCATGTGCGATGGTTCGAACTGATCGTTAGGCCCACCGGAGGAAGCTAGAATAATTATAGGTAAATTAATTTAGTGCCGCCAAAACGTTCATGTTTGTAAAACTACAATTACTTACCATGCAGTACTGCGTGCACGAAATTCCGTGAAAACGGGAACGAAAAATCTAATAATCACGACAAGTGCTTCTGAAAATTTAAAAAAGAAAGTGAATTGAATATTAATTTGTTTTAATAATATTCAGAGTGCAAAGTAATTCTGGTGTTATCAAACAATTAGAAAACTTGAAAACACGGTTTTATCTACAAGTACGCAACCTTAGTTCGACGAGCCTTTAGATGGAAATCATATAAGAATCAATTATACGCGGTCGTAATGTATAACAAGTTAACGGATACCTAAAACAAGGTATTGACTATTTAATTTTAGCATAAATTTTACGATTTTAAATAAATAAGCTTAAAATGAAAATTAGTAGGATGCGTGCTTATTGTAAACAGGATGTTGTAGACGTATGAAAGAGTAGAAACGGAATCGATGTAAATGAAATAACCAAATACCGCCGAAAATGAACGTAACAAAGTGTACCAATAGAGCTGGTAGAGAATTTGGAATATCCCCAACCAACTGTATGAAGACTTCTGAGACGGCGTTTGCAGTACAAGCACTGCCGATTACAACTTCTGCCGGCTCTCAAGCCTTATGACAAAGAGAAGCGTCTCGAATTGTATGGTTATGTGCTACAAATGATGAAGAATGACGCGTTTCTACGGCGTATAATTTTTAGCGATAAAGCGACTTTCCGCCTTTGTGGATATGTCAACAAACACATTGTTCGCATATGGGGTTTGCAAATTTACATTCAACATTGCAACGCGAAAGAGACTCGCCGAAGATGATCGTGTTCTGTGCCTTATCCCGTTCAAAAGTTTATGAACCTTTTTTCTTTGTGGAAAGAACTGTAACTGGAATAACGTACCTGGGCATGTTGGAACAATAGCCGTTTTTTTCAAGTTATGGAAGATTCTCAAGACTTTATTTTCCAACAGGATAGAGCTCCGCCCCATTGGCACCTCGATGTACAAAGATTTTTGAATGAATCCCTTCCTCAGCGCTGAACAGGTCGCAAAGGAAATGAAGACCTGGCCCTACACTTCTGGCCACCGAGATCTCTAATCTCCCCCATGTGACTACTTCTTATAGGGTTATGTTAAGGATGCTGTTTACGTCCCGCCTCTGCTGCCGTACACTCAGTAACAGCAGACACGCTTATCGTGTGTAGGATGAGTTTACTTACCGCATCAATGTTCGCTGTGCAGCAAACGGTGGACACATTGAGCATTTATAATGTATTTAAAAAACTTTGAAGCTTCCTCTTTTCATTGATATATCGATTGTTGATTTTGAATTAGTACTTTAATAAATACGAATTTTTATAAAAATGGGTTCATTAATCAAAATAACCCTGTATAATACAATAATAGTATAACAATAACTCAATCGTCTACAAAATAAGCATGCGCATTGCACAACATGTTACGTGCCAAATTGGCACTAAACATTATCTTAGCTTAATTTTTATGTGCGGAAGTTTTCGCGCCTTAAAATTTAAAAGACTTGGCGTGTATTTTCGTCACGCCAGAGGGCGTTTGCGCGAGATCGCGCGGGAACTTCGCGCCGACGCGTGGAAAGAACAAAAGTGGGGAGTTTCCGAAAGACGCTTAGAAAACGGGGCTTTTTGCCTCTGACCTTCGTGAAGAGCGGTTTTGTTAAGGTATCGTATCGCGCCTTTATCTTTATCTATGTAGATTTCCTTGGCTGTTTATCTGTTTGTCGCCCTATACCTGGTTTCCTTGTTCATTCCCTACATAGGTAGGAGGTAATTTGTAGCCGTTGGCCGAACCGCATTCCACGCCGGAGCACCATCTTTAAACACTCCGGAGTGGAGCCCTAAGATCCAGTCGAAGCCATTTGGATAGACGTTAGGCGTACCCTCTGTTAATTGCCTCAAAAGGGCCATCAGTAGACCTGATGGACTTCAACAGAAGCCAACTTTAACTCAGGGACATATTCATGTTAGTATTTCGCTGTTATAAACTATTGTCTTAAATTTATATTTTCCGTTAATTGCGTATTAAATTTGTGCATTGGTGACGTCATTGTCAGATGGTCGCGCTAAAGCCTGTGTAAAGCTTGGAGCTACCACCTGCCGTGACGTCGCTTATTCCGCGCTTGCGCGATTGCTATTATAAACCTTTAAATTATGTATTTAAGTTGTAAGAAACACAGACAATAGTTGTTCTGTAACATAAGTGTCATTTCCTTACAACATATCGCATTGTTTTTTGTACCTCATTTTACTTACCTAAATTATACATGTTTCCAACTTCATATTTTGAATCTCCGGATTCTCGAAATGAAATGCGTTTCAATATATAACCGGTTAACTCGTGAACACGTTCAACTGGTTAACCGCCTGACTGGTTAACTGCCTGACCATTTAACCGTCTGATCGGTTGACCGCATGACCGGTTAACCGCCTAACCGGTAACCGACGGTTAGCCGTTTTCACGATAGCCGGTTTTTATCAAATCTGTTAAAATTTCTATAACCGGTTAAACGAAAACAAATATTATTTTTGACAGCACAAGTTTCAACTGATGTATACTTACACCGAATCAGCAATATATTAGGTAATCTCATATCGACTAGTTCAGTGAAATGATTAAAAAGCCTCTAGTTGACTTACTCTATAGACATATTACTATGATAATAGGGTAGTTTAAGAAGAAGCATAAGAAAGAAGCTCATTTTGCAATAATCCGATACCATTAAGCTAAAGTAATAATGTGTACGTCGTATACTATGTTTTAAGTTAAATTTATAAGTTCAGAATTGGAAAGAAATGAATGAAGATAAGGTTTTAAACGCAACAAATTGCATCAATATAAACACGTAATTGGTAAAGATAAACAAACTGGCATTCTAGCTATTTAAGAACATCCTCAAAAATGACAACGCATGAATAAGTAAACGCATTCTAATACGTCATTATTAGAAAATGAATACGTGACCAGGAATATTACATTTGCGGAGAAATCCAACATATTTTTAATAACAAATAAATAACAGACGGTTTGTTATACGATAAGCTTTGGACTATAAGCGACACAAATATAACATACGTGACAGAATGAAAGGAATATTTGGATATTCTAACAATATACTGTGATATACAAAACGCTTACGTAATCGGCAGAGCATTTTATCAAGAGTTAAACCGAGGAATTTTGAGAAATACCGGCTTCTACAAGAGAAGGCGCAAAGTACAAGTCTTAATCGACGAACACGCCAATTAAAATGTTGGAAGGTGGAGCTTATAAATACGATAGGAAACTCGAAAATAGACAGCCCATCTCTAACAAGGCACGAACCACGTCGATATAAAATAAAAATTTACGTACCCGTGACAAGTAGTAAAAAAGCAATAATTTAGTAAAATACTTAACAATTTAGGGCTCCGATTAAAACTTCGAATAAGACTCCGGAAAGAAGTTCGAATAAAGATTTATATGTACGTCTGAATAAATAATCTAAATGCATATTTAAATAATACGTCTGAAAATACGTCTAAATAAATTATTACATAGAAATATAAAATAAATGTGAAGATACTCAAAATTACTCCAGAAATCCGAGAATAAAAATACAAGCAACCATCAATCCATCATTCTGGCCAATCAAGTGAAGCAAGTCGAGCCGTAACAATCAAAGGGTGCTGACTACAGATAATATGGGGCAATTCCAGTGACAAGCAAGGAAAACGTAGGTTAGAGATCTTAAATTTTTATTAGTTTCAATTTTTAATATTTGCTATATATTATGTATCTGTAAGAGTCAACAAAAAGGTCATTTGAGAATTTCAAAATAAGGAAAGCATCTTTGAACGTTCGAAAGATACTTAAGGGTAATTAAAAGCATATTTTTGCTGGTTTTCAGCAAAATATAAATTTGGTGAATGTTAATGTTATATTCAGGGGCTAAATTTTGAATTTACATAAAACTGTACATATTATCAATCATTATATTGTGCAATCTTTGGATTGCTTCATTTAAATTAATTTAACAGTTAGGTAGTATAAAGAAAAAGGGTTAAACAATCTTTATTGTTGTGAATTAGGGCATTCGGTAAGCTAGCCGTGGAAAACCGAAATCAAGAAATCATAGGATTTTAAAGGGGTTCACAGCAAAATTAAGAAAGAAACATTCGTAGGATTTTTATTAAAATTTTTAATGACACCAATCAAAGGGCATAGTACAGCAATGTAAATGACACCCAACGTAGGGACTTGAATTAAAGGGCATTTCATAGTTTAGTTTAGTTTAGTTTAGAAATAAACCAAGGAAAGTCAGTTGTGCTAGTTATCTTTTACAGATTACATAAAATAGGTAGCCTGTGAAGAAATTTACAAATTCTCGTAGTACCAACAAAGCACTTTGTCTATTTTCTTTTAACACCAAGTGGAAGTGCGACACTAAGAAAAGTAAAATCATTTTAATCGTCGTGATGGTTGCACTAAGAATGCCTTTTGTTTAAGAAGGATAAATTAGGACGATACCTAGGTTAACTGCCCTATCTTAATCTCCTTAATTTTCAGAAATTATTAAAATCACTCGTTTATGCTCTTCGACTGTATTAAATATATTATTTTTAGTGCTTGCTAGCTTCATTCGGAAAGTTATTTAAATCGATTCTAACGAAGTAACATCAGTCGAAAAGCCGTCTCCAACTAGATATAAAAACAACTGACGACGATTACAAAACTTTGAGTTAAAATGCTTTCCAAGAAAACATATTCGAAAGACATATTCAAATAAACTTTTAAATGCTTTCTTCTAGTTTGTTTGAGTGAGTTGAATGAAATGATAAACTCAACATTTATTATTTTGTAATGGTGTTTTTGACTATTATAAACTTCAATAGATACGGTTAACCCCTTCAATAAAAGTTACAAAAGTAGGGTAGAAATTATAGTTAAATTATACATGAGATCTAGTAATTATTTGTACAATACAAAGCGATTATAGAAGTTTTAGGATTCATAAACTTCGTAAAACTTGCTTTATACGAAACTTGTTATTTACAAGCGTATGCAATTACTATGAGTTAAGTAGACTAGGGTTTTCCACAATATTGTAACGAAAACTCTTTTGCACAAACAACAGTTCTTTATTATCAAACTAATTACACGAGTTTTTTCAACAACTTGTAGATACAGTGAGATTCTAATACATTCACGACAATTTATTTCCAGCATAGCCGCCAACAGTACAAATAATAACTTCTAAATACTACTATAATTAATTTATATCGGCCACTACAACAATTCATATCACATAGGTTAATTTATATGAACAAAATGTACCACCAATTTATTTCATATCACGATTTATAGCTTGAATAAAAACGTAATATTATTAGCATTACTTTATTTAGAAGTCAACTTCAAAATTCTTTATCCACAATTTATACATTATCGAATTGTTCTAGCTTATTTTGATAATGTACTAGAGTTAAGCACAGAATATCTTTTATAAGCTTAATAAAGCTCCTAAATACAATCTCTTGTAACCTATCAATCAAGGCTATTTGAAGATGTCACGTCACAGGATGGCTATCATTTATTATTTATGCAAAATGTATTATTCTGGCCAAAGATAAGCTAAGCGATGCTCGTTACCCGGCCCTCTCTTAAAGCTCTTCCGTCCCAGAAATCTTTGTGACCTGGTCGTTGAAAGTCACGGTGGCGGTAAGGATAGTCGGAACGATTTCTGCAGTTTTCTTGCTAATAGAAGTAGCAACCAACACTTTTTAGCAGGTGCCGTATCATTTGGATTGTAACCACACACCACGATTTGAAACCCGACTTTCTGGAACTGTACCACTAGCATATCCAATCCAACCCAGCGGGTATGGCCAACTCTTTGTCTCCGAATATGGTCATCTGTCTTTTGAGGACCGTTAATGCCTTTCACGGAAACTGCTAATTCGATTTACCAGGAGACCGTTGCTTAGTTACCAGGTAGTAGATGCCATTATGCCTGTTCTTTAGCGGAATGGCTTTTCTAGCATCTGGTCGTTGTCGGCGAAGTTGATTCCGGTCACCAAATTTATTTTCAAAGACCATTGCAAGTCTTAGGGACAATATTGAGGTCCGTCGCTACACAATGTGCCAGGAAGTATTCCGACAACACATGGAATAGATCACCCTCAATCTTTTCGTACCATTTGGATTGTAACCAACCACGACTTTTTGGAACAGAGCTTATAGCATATTTCGTACCACCCTCTAATCTAACCCAGCGGGCCTACAACCGATCTTGAATATAGCCAACTTCTTGTCTCCGAATATAGTCATCTGTCCCTAGGGGTCCGCTAACGCCTTTCATAGATCCTGATAATTCGATTTACCAGGAGACTATTGCTTAGTCACTAGGTAGTAGATGCCACAATGTCGTTTCTTTACCGGAATGGCTTTTCTAACACCTAGTTGTTGTCGGTGGAGTTGATTCAAGTTACTAAAATGATTTGCAACCCATGCAAGTCTTAGAGACATATCAAGGTCCGTCGCAACGCAATGTGTCAGGAAGTATTCCGGCAACACATCGAATAGATCACCTCAATCTTTTCGTACCATTTGGATTGTAACCACACATCATGATTTGAACCCCGACTTTCTGGAACAGAACCTATAGCATATTTCGTACTACCCTCCAATCCAATCCAACGGGCCTACAACCGATCTTGGGTATAGCCAACTTCTTGTCTCCAAATATAGTCATCTGTCCCTAAGGGTCCGCTAATGCCTTTCACAGATCCTGATAATTCGATTTACTAGGAGACTATTGCTTAGTCACTAGGTAGTAGATGCCACATTGTCGTTTTTTTTACCGAAATCGCTTTTACAGCACTTAGTTGTTGTCGGCGAAGTTGATGCAGGTCACCAAACTTATTTTTAACCCACGCAAGTCTTAGAGACATAACAAGGTCCGTCGCAACGCAATGTGCCAGGAAGTATTCAGACAGCACATCGAATCAATCGCTCTGAATCTCTTCCGTGATACCAAATGTCGCTTTGCCTTTGCCACTGTACAGAAACATGAACCAATCATAGTTCGGTCCAGACTTTTGTTCTTTTTCACGAACATATGTTTGTTCATCACACTGCTTGTCGTTTTTTGGCAGTAGTAACCAGTTAACGTGCACCATTATTGTTCTTCCTTTAGAAAACTTACGAATCCGATATACCATGTCGTTGAACCTCTCGAACCCTCCTAATATCTTAATAACTTTGGCGACAGTCCACGTCTTTGTCTGGGATTGTATAGTCAGACGTGGACGCCCTCTTGAAAACCAGACCCATGTCCTTTGGTATCATATCTCGTCTTCATCCGATGGCTTACAATATGGATATTTTCCCTAACGTCACCATGGATGTCATCCATATTGCGCTTTGGCTTCCCGACGTAGCTCCCGCCCACGATGTAATCTCCAGACTTACACCCCAACTTTAGACGTATACCACGTCCTAGCATTGCACATGCAGGTTTTTGTCAAATGCTTTCATAAACTGAAGACCAATACGCCAATAAAGATAGATGTAAATATTAGTTCCAGTCTCTCTGATGTTGGGGGACCACTTTGGAGCGACTGGGACCAATATTTACATCTAATTTTATTGGCTTATCGGTCTTCGGTTCATGAGAGCAGTGCTATGCCAGGACGTGAGACACATCTACCATCTGACCTTGAGTTTGGCTGTAAACGCAGAGATGACATCGTTGGCGAGAGCTACGTTGGAAAGTTCAAACGCAAGATGTATGACCACACGTTGACGTTAAGAAAATATCCAGTTAGCAAGCGATCGGATGAAGACCAGATATGACGTCAAGGCGCAGGAGTCTGGCTATACAATCCCAGACAATGACGTGGACTGTTGCCAACGTTGTAAAAACATTGGGAGGTTCCGTACAAAGTTATGAAAAAGATCAACGAAGTGGTGTATTGAATTCCTAAGTTTTCAAAGGAATGAACAACGGTGGTGCACGTTAACCCGTTAGCAACCTACTGCAATGATGACGCTGGCAATGCTAAAGATTGCCAAACATTGAGGCGAACAAACAGTTACGTTTGTAAGGATGAACCAAAAGTCTGGGCCGAGTTGTGATTAGTTCATGTCTCCATACAGAGGCACAGGTAAAGCAAAATTTGATGTCACGTAACAGAATTAGGGTGTTCTATTCGATGTGCAATCGGGACTCTTCGTGGCACATTGCGTAGTTGGCGGACCTTGATATGTCCTGAGGGCTTGCTCAAGTGCTAAAAAATAAATTTGGTGGTCCGGATCAACTTCGCCAACAACACATATAGGTTGAAAAGACCATACGACTAAAGGACTGACATCCTGGTTTCTACTACCTGGTGACTAAGCAATGGCCTCCTCTCAAATTGCATTGCCAGAATCTGTGTAAGACGTTAGTGGACCTTAAGAGCTAGATGTTCAAATTTGGCGACAAGAAGTAGACCGTATTCAAGATCGTTTACGGACTTGATGGGTTAGACTGGAAGATAGTACGAAATATGCTAGAGGTTCTGTTCGAGAAAGTCGGAGTTCTATCTTCGTGTGTAGTTACAATCCGAATTGTAAAGCACATGTAATGAAGAGTGTTGGATGCTACTTCTATCAATATGTTATTAACAGAAATGGTTCCGACTGTCCTTACCGTCACATAGACTTCTAACGTCCAGATCGCCGAGATTTCTTGGGCAGAACAGCTTTAAGAGGAGGGCGATTTAACAGACGTCGTTTAGTCTACCTTTGATCAACGGAATACATCAGATCGTAAACCAAGCATCTTACATAAAGGCTAACTGAGAGCCATTCTGTGGCGTGACATCTTGAGATGGACCTGATTGACAGGTTACAAGAGCATTTAAAAGCTTTATAAAACTTACAATAGGTAGTATTTAATTAATTCGGGTACATTCTCGAAATAATCTTGAACAGTTGCAAAAGGTATACATTGATATTAATCAGTTTTTACATTCAGTTTCAAATAAAGCTTTGATTATAATACTACGTTTTTATTAGAAACATAAGGCCTTGATATGAACTGATCAAAGTTATATATATATATATATATAAATATTATAAGTAGTTTTTTACACAAGGTAAGTTGATAAATACTAACGTATTGCAATTGATAAGATGAAATAATAACCTAGACTTTTTAAGTAAAGCCCAAATGATCATTTCAAATCGAGCTAGTAATTGAAAGAAGGAAAATATAAGGCCTTGGACAGGATTTGAACCTGCATCTCAGTTTTGCCGGAACTGTGCGTTTATATATGGTACTGTAAACGATTTGGATTTGTAAATTTCCCAATTATAGCCATCGGCCTCGGTAGCGTAATTGGTAAACGCACAGTTCCGGCAAAACTGAGATGCAGGTTCAAATCCTGTCCAAGGCCTTATATTTTCCTTCTTTCAATTACTAGCTCGATTTGAAATGATCATTTGGGCTTTACTTAAAAAGTCTAGGTTATTATTTCATCTTATCAATTGCAATACGTTAGTATTTATCAACTTACCTTGTGTAAAAAACTACTTATAATATATATATATATATATATATATATATATATATATATATGTAGATAGAATTCAACTTCAAAATCCTGATATTTATACCTTATCCAATTATTCTAGGTTACTTCAAGAATTATGCAAATAGTATCAGGAGATATACAAAGCGGGTATCTAGAACAAACCGCTCCTGTGGAATTTACCTTACTGTGATCATGTTTTGGGGCGCAGAGTTGAGGCTTCGGTCCGAGAGCCCTGTTGGGCCGTTATTTGATTCAATTATAAACGGATGAATTTCGAATGGGGCCCCGCTAAGGCTTTGCCACTCGAATTTTAAATAAAAGTTGTGAAAAAGTCCAGATGATGAATCATGGCGTAATCATCACATATATAACTTTAGCTCAGGGCCCCTGCAACGCTAGAATTTCGCCCGACGAAAGCCTCCGTTTCAACGATAGTTTATGCTCGTGTGGATTAAAGTAGTAGTTGTCGTCGTCGTCATCGTGGTGTGATAGTGAGAGAGCAGCGTTCCTTCGGCGGGTACTGAATGTGGCTGTGCCCAATTTGGTAATTGAATGGTTGAAGATGGAAATTTAGGTTAGTGTAAAAGAATTAAAAATAAACCGAATTTCTAATAAACGTGCATGTGGTGAACAATTTGGATGAGTCATGACATAGTCATTATAGATAACTTTTACCTTGGGGTCCCGCAGTGCTAGGGCTTCGTCCCAGAGAGCCTCCGTTTCTAGGATCATTTTTGTGTTCAATATAAAACAGGATATAATTTTGAAAAGTTAAAAAAAAGACGCTTTAATGTTAATATGTTGTATATGATCAATAATTCACGCAAATTCTTCACATTAATATATGCACGTTTCATTTGAATTGTTACAAGTATAATCATTATGATGTCATATCACAGCCATATACCGCATACGACCTCGGTTTTTTTCTTATGAACAATAACAACTTTTTACCACAAAAAATTTTCTGTTTTTGCATGCTATCTACCTTACATGCGATTTTCCAATGCTCCACTTGAAGGTACTACATTGGCCAGGAAGCGAATCTTTTTTACCTGAAATATTTTGAATTTTGCCAAACCCATGCTGTTCCAAGCAAGGTAGGGATCTTTAACGTGCGTGACAACACTCACACACGGGACCTCCATTTTACTTCTCATCCGAACGAGGGTGTATTTTTGTGAAAAATGCTCGCCTAACATTTTTCAAGCGGACCGTGTCGGGATTCGAACTCGGGACCTTGGGCGTAGTAGTCACACAAATACTACTACGCCACGGAGCCGCCTACATGATTTCCATATATCACCTTCATGTTAATTTCAGGCCGTAATTAGGAAAAAAACCTAGGTCGTATGTGGCTGACTGTGGTGTAGATAATTACTGATATTATAATAAAAATGTACAGTGCACAATATTGTCAGCTGCGTAAAAAAATGTTTTGTTTCTGCAGCCAAACCCTGCAGGTATGAAAAAAATAATATATAATTTTTACTACTGAGCGAGCTTTTTTAAATTGATAGGATTTTAGCGGCGATGATAATGCAAAATCAAGAAAATATAATAAAGAAGATGAATCTGCCACTGTTGCTGCCACTTCACAAAAAAGGCAATTAAAATGGTAAATTTGAAAATCAAACGTTAACATTAATGTGTGTTCTTTTCCCCTAATTATTTGTTTCTAGTGTGTAAAGAATGACTACAACCTGTAAGTATTTTTCTTGCTATTCACCTTTTAAACATTATATGCCGTTTTGATATTTAATATAAAAATGATCGTGGAAACGGAAGCTATCGGGGCGAAGCCCTAGCATTGCGGGGTCCTGGAGGTAAAAGTTGTATATGACTACGTCATAATTCATCCGAATTTCACATTAAAGACGCGCGTTTATTTGAAGTATTGTTTATTTCTAATTCTTTTACACTAACCTAAAACCTCCATTCTCAACTATTTAATTGCCAAATGAAGCCTAACCCCGTTCAGCACCCTTCAAATGAGCGCTAGTTTCCCCATCACGCCGACGACGATAACGACTACTTTCGAATCCACACAAACAAAAATTACCGTTGAAACGAAGGCATTCGGGGCGAAGCCCTAGTACTGCGCGTCCCTTGAGCTAAAAGTTATATATGATCACGTAATGACGCATCTGAATTTCACATTAATAAATGCATGTTTATTTGTAATTCTTTTTGAGTAAACTTCATTCTCAACTATTCAATTGCCAAACGGGACACGGCTCCATTCAGCACCAGCCGAAGAACCGTTAATCACTCTACTGTCAAACAAATACTTGGGGCCAAGCCCTAACATAATCAAAGAGTAATTCTCCAATGGAGCATCCTGCAACGATCCATCCAACATCACTCCACGGCGTCAAGAGTAAAACAGAAGATTTCCGGTCGAAGTCATTGCACTGCTACCCCCACAAGCTTAGAGTTATACATAGTAATTACGTCATGACTCGTCTAAACTTTTTCACCGTTTAATTAAATTTCGCGAGGCGAACCCTAGCGAGGTCCCATTCCGTATTCATACATTTATTATTTAAACAACAGAGCCCTCGAACCGAAATCCCAGCGCTGCGCCCCTCATAACTTGATCACAGCAAGGCAAGTTCCACAAAACTGGTCGGCTCTGGAACCCGCCTTGAATATCTACTAACATCTATTGTAAGCTTAATTAAGCTCTTAAATGCAAACTCTTGTAACCTATCGCTCAAGTCTATCTAATGATGTCACGTCACAGAATGGCTATCAAATATCTTTTGTGTAAGATGCTTCGATTACATTCTGATGTATTTTCCTGGTCAAACGTAGGCTAAGCGACGCTAATTACACTAAATTTTCTGAAACTACCTACTCGCAGCTTACCTTTTGATATTTTTCATATGTGTAAATTTATAGAGCACTTACAATATAAACACAACTTAGATGTAAAAGCAACGGAGCTTCTAAAACACGTGGAGATGGACAGGCTAGTTAGTTAAATTGGAATACCGTGTAACAGTGTTGTAAGCTACTTTCAGACAGCACGACACGGCATCGTCTGCTGAGTAGGCACGGCGCCATTTTGTTTGTTTTACATTAGCTCAATTAGTAACCTCCCCACCACCACAACCTCCGCCACCACAGTATAATGTCATGGACGGCCGCCGTGAGTAGTGCGGCAACCTTCAAGAAACGGGTCGGCGTTGCGTTGTCCAGCTACTTGATCAGTGCTTAATCGTACGTGCGTCTTTATACGACAGGGCGGCGTGCTTACGATAAATATTAGCGTTACCTTACATGACCTTCTACGTTACACAGTAAACTTATTACCAATCATTTCTTAGTTTATCAAAAGGCAACACAAACGCACCAGCTAAGGTTTATTAATACTTAGAGGATACATCCATTTTATGTGATTCCGTCGTTTTCTACTTTGCAAATTTAGTAAATACAAATACAATATCTTGTCCTTGTCTTGATTGTTCATTTTTGCAAATTGCTTATAATTTGCAAATACGGTGTCGAACAGGTCGTCACGACGTGCCGTTCCTCAAACGGCGTATTGTGAAGAATTCATAGTGCCGTGCCGTCCGTTTTATACGGCGTCGTGTCGTCCCGTCTGAAGATAGCATTACTCGTTCCATTTTACTTGGACGGCACATCGCGCATCATTATTGACACTAATAATTATAACTTTTAAGTAATAGTATACCCGTTTAAAATACTGGTTTTGGTGTGATATTCTGAGCTGAAAAGCTCCAATTTATGACCAGAATTTATGTAGCTTGTACGTGTACTTTTGTATTGTCCTCAGAAGTAATAAGCTGTGCTAAAAAGCCCACCATATTTTGCAGCAAACCTTGATATTTGTTTTTGTTTATGCTCCTTTAACTATAACTACAATATAAACCTTTCAATAACCCATGCTCTTTGGCACTTTTCGTATCCAATTACTTGTCAACTAGACAGGTAAAAGAAACTATAGTTCATTGAGTGCCCGTATAGATCAATTTCACAGGAACGCAACACAAATTTTACTTTGCTACAAATTAACCATAGACAATTATCAAACTAGACTTACCTTTTGTCCTTCCAATTAATTAAATTACAATAAAGCCAATTAATGAATCCGTGTATTAAAGCATTTGCCACGTTGAAACACCAATGATGTTGTTTGTCTACGTAAGCCGCAAGTCCTGTTCTATATACAAATTGTTTAAGTGGAGTCCATATTTACCTACAAGATTAAAGGAGCACGACAAACATACAAAGGTAATGGATCAGGTAGGAATTGACTAGTGAACCTTACACACTAAGGTAGTACACAGTCTTTTCAGATACGATAGTTACGTGTAGAATGATCATGGTCGCTGCTTTTTTATTTGTCAAAGCCACCACTCTTTTTTACTACGCATTCTGATTGGTCGAAACAACAACGCATATCACTTGAAATTGTGGGACAACACCTGCACCGCAAAATACATAATAATAAATATTAATTTAAAAACCCTATTTTTTAGGTAAATTACAATGTGTGGTATACCCTAAATTATTAAATGATTAAAAATCGCCTACAAATAATTATTAAATAAAATCGTTATGAAGCCAATTGTGGCCAAACAATCGCGACAAAGCTTAAAAAGTAAAATAAAAAAGCAAATAATTGCTTTTTACGAGAATTTATATACACGGAAAATCTATGTTTTTACATAATGTCTTTAGGCGCTACCTAGTTTATAAACTCTAACAATCTTTGTTATAGCAGAAAACGGAAATAAACAGTTACTCGATCATCAGTCTTGTTTGTCGCCACACCGTACGCACAAAATTACCCGTGAGTGCGAGACTTGATTACTTAAAACTACACTCAATTTTACTATAACACTAAACACAGGATTAATTCTTCTTACCTTGCATACACATGCATTAAAATTTTCAAAAATGCCTTCAGGGTATTTTTTTAACCCAAACAGATCAAAAACACTGGCTTACTAACAAAGGTAGAAAGAAAATATGTTGCAGTAATAAAAACTTTACCTTAATAAATTAGACAGTTATACTGCATTAACCAGAAGTAAATTTTTTAACCCTACCCTACCAAAATACAAAATTAAAAATCAAGTTAGGCTTTTATCATTTGCACAATAAATCCAGACTTTGATCATAAATAACAAAGGTTTGTATCATCAAATAGATAAAAAAAATTCTCAAACATGGTTTCAAAGAGAACGATACGTAGATAATTTTTACTTTGGTGCAACTGTTATATAAGGTAGAATCTCAAAAATCATTTCAAAGAGATAGATAGATATATAACCATATATGGTTGAATAGTATATTATTCAATGAGCAACTTATAATAGCCATTACTTATTTGTTTGCGAGGCGAGCCCGCTAGGGCGAGCGGCATAATCCAAATGAGTAATGGCCATAACTCGCGAGTGGAATACTATACTTTTCCCCACGACTAGATAAATCTTCATTATCAAATTTCTTCTAAACGTTTAAACTAATAGCGCAAGCATTAACAAATAAAAATTATTTATCAAAGTGTAACAGTTTGCTTCCCATGATACGAAAATTACACTTTATGGATTATAAAAATGGCGGTTTGTACCGGCTAGTCGAAGGAGTTAGATTATGATCATAATTCAGGACCTGGATGTTCCTGATTAGTTAACGATGTTGGATTATAAATTCATAAACACTGATAGAATAATGAGTATCATTAGAGTGCATTACTGGATAGTCGTAGGAAAAAGTATTAGTGAAATGAGGTAATATCTTAATGATAATTTCAGAGAGAAAGATAAACAACTAACCATATGTGGTTGAGAATATTATTTGGATAAGGTAAAATTTTCAGGATACTTTCAAATAAAAGGATAACTAACTAAATATTTATGGTTTGAAATAGAAATTAGATAAAATAAAATCTCAAAGAAGATTTCAAAACGAGAGAAGATAACAGATAACAGTTTATAAAGTTCGCAGGTCCCATCTATGGCATGGCACACCGACCCTCTAACATATATAAATATATAACATAATGAAAAACCCAAGGGAGTAAAGCGATGTCTTCAGATCGTTAAAAGGGATTTTTTTTAGAAGGAGAAATTTTCTGAAGCGGCACCCGATAAGAACGACGTGAGGAACCATGTAGAAATGTGGATGCAGACCCTGCCCCTCTTCGTCGATTAAGAGAGTATCAGCCCGTAGGCTAAATCAATAGCAAATTTCACTGTCGACGACATTAGGGCAAAACCCAACAAATGACATCGGTGATTCAAAGCCAGACGGAGGTCCCACACCTACGGTCCAATGTCGTGAGATAACAACCTTCTAAACTATACGGCGACTTAGATAGTAAAAGTAAAGTAGAAAAATAAAATAAATGAGGGATAGAGAGATAGGTGGAACGTTTGAAGCTTTGTAGCAACCAGGTAGAGAGAAAAGGAAGAGGTTGCATTGAGCAGGAGCGATATAAAAAATGTGGCTAATAAAGTACTGTTCAACCACTCTGATATGATGAGCGGTTGTAGCGGAACTTTGGCAGGTTCAACGGAGGAAAAATTAAGCTGAAAGAGAAATAAAGGGATATAAAGAGTATAGTTTTAGGATAATCACTCTAGAGAAAGGGTAGCGAGTAGAAAATATCTCTATTAAAACAGATCGGTTTGAGAAACCACTTGCTACACTGACGGCAAAATGAACCCTATACCAACGCGTCGATGATTAAAAATAACTAGGTTCAAGATGAGACTTTGACAAATCATCTTCTCTACGAGCAGATACACTGCGATAAGAAAATTGGACAAAAGATAAAACGACCAACTTAAATGTACCACACTGCAATCTCAAAAACAGTAGCTACCACAGACATACAGAAATAATTAACCGACAAGCGGCTACCCGAGAATAGAAATAGAAAATTTATCAATATACTGAAAACGACAAAAGTCAAGAGCGCTTCACCCACATGCTCATGAAAAACAGATAAAATTTAGGAATATCCGTATGATATAAAAAAACAGATGTTAACAGAAACTGTAAAAAATAATTGAGATATTTGCAAAAAAAGTACATCAAATAGAAATTCTTTGAAGTCGCAACTATGGAAATTGACTTTTTACTAAAACTTTCGTGCAATTTACGTAAAGGCTAAAGAGTGATAAAAATAAATTATATATTACTGCTCATAAGTGTATCGATGGACACGAACCGAACAGGTTCGAGGTTCGGTTCGAGGTTCGGTTCGATTTTTCGAACCGAACCGGACATTTTATTTTCGAACCGAACCTCGAACCGGACCGGCAAATTTTTCAAACCGAACCGAACCTAGTTCAAGGTTCGGTCCGGTTCGGTTCGAAAGGTTCAATTTTTTAAATAAAAATTTAGTTTAAAAATTTAATTTTCACTAAAAACATGTCTTAATCTTAATTTCTCCCAAATGCACATTTTAAAAATCTCTTGTCGCAAGCATATTAGAAATAGAACGATTTTCTAGTGTACATGGTCATCGAGTTTTAAGCCAATAGGTAAATGTAATAGGTATTAGTGTTACATATCTAATACATTTTGTCATCGAGGCACGTTTGTATATAAAAAAATTCTACATTAGTTGGATTTGTTTAATGCTCCTTATTTCAAATTGTTGTTTGTTTATAACTAGTATTAGATATTAAAGAAACTCGAAATGATTTTGAAAATTTAATTTCAAAAACAAGCTTATTTTATTTAATGAACATAAGTCGTGTTAAAAACCATCTTAAACATATACAAGCCGACTTCACGGTCTAGAGACTACAGAAGTTTTCAGAATAAACGAAGCAATTTAATTCTTAATTAAGTATGTATTACTAATCCATCATTTTGAATTTTTTACTTTTGTATGAAAACCAGCTCTCCATTAATATTAAAAATGTGACCTTGTAGCAAAAATAATCTCCTTTTTCTTTTGTACATAATCGCTCAACAAGTGGTGTTATAAAACGCACGGTCCTATAATATTTGCTGTTTATTTAGTGTGGCCATTACCATCAACGTCTTTAGAAATAGCCGATACTCCAGAAGAATGACCCCGAACTTTCTCTCAAAACCAAAGGTTGAAGTTTATGACTCATGTCAGCATAAACTTTTCAATCAATGCCAACATAAAATAACACAGTATAATGCAAATAATAAGCAGACAATGCCCGTGCCATAAATACCGTTATATTTTATTATGAAAAACGTAAACGCTGTTTGAGATAGATTTACGATTCTTTCCGAGAACCATCTGATATTGTCCTTTAACTGAAATAATAATAATAATTATAATAATAAAGATAACCTGACAAACAGCTTTTTGTTTGTACTGTATACGAAATCAGCAATACTTTATTGTCTTGATACTCTTTATACTAACTAAAATTAAAATAAAAGTAATCGCAAAGATCGTGTGATATCGTTCTTGCACGGTAAAATGACATTAGTAAAAATCATCAATTATTAATACATTCTAAATTTTAGAGGTGGCTTTCACTATTAACTTAATTGTAATTACGCTTTGTTAAAGATAGTACGTATTGAAAAATCAAACATGGAAAATAGTATCAATATGATTTATGCTACTAAAGTCTATTGCAAATTAATGTTGGGTTTATTTGAAAGCAGCAACTACTAAATATAAAAACTACATTAAACATTTAAATTGTTGTAGTTGAACGCACTAGTTGTTTAAAATATCAAAATGTCGAACCGGTTCGAGGTTCGGTTCGTTTTTTTCGAACCGAACCGAACCGAACCGGAATATATTTTTTCGAACACAACCTCGAACCGAACCGGTCTAAAAAGTTTTCGAACCGAACCGAACCTAGGGCAAGGTTCGGTTCGGTTCGGTTCGAATCCATCACTAATCTTAATAAAGTATATAAATATTTAATTAAATTTACTACATAATGCACTACAGGAAATACTAAACATTAAACTCAATACCATCGAATGGTTACAAGCATCATTACCTGCTAAAGAGGTGGTTTAGGAATTCCTACGTCCAATTCACTTGCACTACCAACATTTTTATCTTCTATTAACGCTTCCTGGCCTTTAATACAATGAATTTTTAGTAACTTTACACGTATTCCGAATAAAACTTTACACTTAAAAACAGAAGACTTATGGAAATCTAAAACAAAAACATTTAATATCTCACATAACAAATCTGTCCAGAAAAATGGGACAAACCTTTGTTGGATATAACTTCAAAAACTTTTATTGAATCTACTACAAATCATATTCATAAGGCACGTATTCTAGCTTCTTTTCAAAATATTCAAGCATTTCGTTAGAAGTCTTTCTTTTGGCTTCTTTAGGGACATTATTGGATAACAATTCTTTTAGAATAACTGCAGCACTTATGCTAGGTGCGAAATTATGTACACCACATACAAGTATTTGTGGCACTGAAGTTAATCAACTACCTATTCATGGACTTAGTTGTCGTCTCAGTGCAGGCGGCCATATACGTCATAAAAACGTAAATGATTTAATAAAACGTGCACTGGTCACAGCTGATGCTCCTTGTACTCTTGAACCTCATTATTTGTTTAGGGAAGACGGCAAAAGGCCATATGGAATTAGTTAATACCATGGAAGTTAGGAAAACCAGCAATGTGAGATTTTACTTGTTGTGACACACTTGCTCCTTCACGTGTAATTTCTTGTTAAAATAAACCTGGTTCGGCGGCAAATGCTGGTAAAAACGTACAAATAAAAAGTATTCTTCATTATCAAATTTCTATTTATTTTATTCTGTTTCAATTGAAACCTTTGACGTCTTTGAAGAACAAGGTGTACAATTTTTAAAAGAAATCTGCAAACGAATTGCAGACAACATATACGACAATAAAGCCACTAAATTTTTACTACAGAGAATCGCCTTAACAATTCGATGAGGAAATGCTATTTCTGTTCTCGGAACAATTCTACCATCTAAAATTTTTAATCAATTATTGTTTCTACCTTTAAAATCTTCCAAACACATAGACTAGAAATTAAACAATTCTCTTACCATAAACAAATTGACAAAAAGGAAAATATATTCAAAACAGATAATATTTCAAACAATAACGAAGTACTAAATAATTGCTTAGCCATAGATGCCACGACAATAAATCCACATTGATAGTATTCCTAAAAGAATAAAGAATGCTAATTCTTCAAAACCATGTGGCTTAGCAAATTTAGACAATACTTGTTTTTTCAATTCTGTTATACAATATTTTGGATAAACATCGTATCTATTACAATTGCTTTGTGAATCCTCACAATTCGGGCAATATTTTCAACTACCTGATGACAGGTTACACCCAGATGATAAAGATTCATTCCTATTAAATTCACATAATGGAACTGTAAAAGATTGGCAACTTTAACACGTATTTTAAATCAAACGTTGTTACGTGCCATTGCCACTTAAACATTGTTTTAGGTTAGTTTTTGGTGTACGGAAGTTTCGCGGCATATTTTCAAATACGCGGTGCGCGGGAATCTTTTAAATAGACTAGGCGTACTTCCATACGTCAGAGTAGTGCATTCGCGCAGTGTGCTTATCCCTAGAGGGGTAGAGCAATACTAGACAAAGGGTGGGGAGAAGTTTTTTCCGTGACGCTCTAAATCGCGGCCTTTTGCCGGTGAACTTTCAAGGTGTGTGGTCGGTCAGGTATCGTAATGTATTACCTTTTGTTTTTAATTCTGTATTATTTATTGCCTTAATTTTGTGTACATTTTCCGGTTATGGCGCAATATAAATTATTGGTGACGTCATGGTAGAGATCGCGCCAAATCTGTAAAAGATTCGCGCTTTCCTCCGCCAGGGCGTTGCATTGCTTTTTATCCATTGCGCTCGCGCGATGTATCTTATGAACTTTAGTAACTGTTTTACCGACCATATAAACTTTCACTAATAAAAGTGTTATAACAATGGCGCCTTCAACGTAGAAATGGTGAACTTTGGGGGTCTTTTATCCTTTGTTTTTAGGTTATAATAATTTCCTTTATAAACATTCAATGTATTATCGATGTTATTTAAAAATAGTTTTTTCACTTAAAAATTAACTATCAAATATCTATAACCTTGAAACTAATACGTGTTTTGGAACACGCATTTTTTCAGATGTCAAAACCAGTTGCTTGGCAATAACAGGTGATACCGCCATTTTGAAATTAAAATATAACTTGTTTATGGAATGTGTTTTTAATATAATATTTTTCTAAATTTAGAATGTGCGATCTGTTTAACTTTAATTATGTTCTTGTGAGTGGTTTATTTTTGGATTCAAATATGACCTTTAGGAAATTAGCTAACCCTATTTTTTTATGCAAGTAAGTATATAAATAAAATAAGCTTTTACATTATTTTAGGCCTTAAAACACCATTTATTAAAAAATTATCTACATATATTAAATTAAAATATCTTTGTTTGTTTTCTTAACCTTAAAAGCCCGTTTTTTGAAACTTAAATGCACTGTCTTGTATGTTACGTTTTAAAAATGCCTTAGTGATTTCTTATTGAATAACAAAATTGTTTGCCTAAATAGAGATTACCTGTTTACCTAAGTTTTTAGTGTCTTTTAAAGCGTTATTTTGACCTAACCCTGATATATTTTGTTCCCTTAGATATTATCTTGTTTGGACATATAGTTTTAAAAGTTTTTCCCTTGTATGGTTCAACCAGTATAACCTATAAATGCGTTTTATAAAGGTTCTTGCCTTATATATAATAACGAAATTACCTATCCCATATTTTTACCTTTCAAAATGTTGTAATAAAATGCATCTCTTTATATCTGTTCCTTGAATACTAAAATAAAGAAATTTCCGTTCACGTTTATTATTTAAACTCATTTACGATACTTGTTGTTAACTCCCGCAATATCGAAAGAACATTCTAATAATTTGGAATACCTTTGGATAGGTATCGTGGAATTTTTCTTTCATGTAGCGAGTTTAATTTTGTCTGATTGCATATTTTTTTTAGTTATTGAAATTTCAACGTACCTTAACATCCGTTGAGCGAGGTTTACTGTCGGATTTGGTCGTGTAGCTCTGTAAGTCTAGAACGAGACCAATTGGCCAGTCGTAGAGCATTATAAGTCTAGACGAGAATTCGGTTGGTAAGTTTGTCGTTTACAATTTGTAAATCATTTTTTAATAATGATGTTGAAATTTTTCCTTATTGGGTTGGGTAGAACTCTAATGAGAACTTCCCATCCCAGTAAAAATATGCTTTATATCTTTTTGTTTTTCAACAATTTTATTAGTGAATCGAGTTTTAATTACTATTATCTCTTCACATATAGATTTATACTTCATTAAATGCCTTAAAATTGTCTTTAAAATCGTTTAACTTTACATATATCTAAGAGCTTGTCACGTTTACTTCCTTGACAATGTACCTAATGTTCTTAGCTCTCACTTGGCTTAATAACTTGAAACAGCCCGCAGGTCGTTTCGCAAGATGGAACTTGCGTATATCTCAATTTACTTTTGACGTTAGGCATAGGCCTGGCAAATTAAATATCGTACCTGATGCCTTATCTCGTGATGTTGTTTCTCTTAACCTTCTAAATTTAATCCCTGATACCTCGTATCTTAATATGATTAAACCCTCACTATTTAACTAATATTTTTTTGTTCTCACCATCAATCAGTATCTTTAATTACTTATTCCTTCTCTTATACACCTACGTTTTTACGTTTAACGCATTTACCTTAAACCTTTTCTTCTGGTTGACTTTTCTTTGACCATACCGTTACTTATATATCACTTCATTCTCTACACCCCCTAATATAACCTTGTTGTTTCATTTAATCAACCCTCGAACTTTTCCTATTGCATATTATTTGGTTTTTAGTGTTTTTCTTACGTTAATGAATTTTGTGTGGTAATTGTCGTAACTTTGGTTGTAATAACTAATTGAATTTTTATGATTGGTTTTAGCTGATGTTGAGTGAATGCTTTCTTCTTTGGGCTCACATAGAACATGCGCGATCTATGCCATTGTAAGAAATAGTTCATATTCGCAGTTGCAAAAAAACTAGGATTATCTATTCCATGTGTTTTTCTTCTGAATTATTGCAGTCGCCCACATTATACTACATCATTTTTTCTTTCTTTTTCTATTAAATCAACATAACTTATAAACATTTTTTTCATTGTTTTTTATTGAACTTTGTGGTGAAGTGCTATTGCTTCTTATTGTTATCTTATTAAATTCTCGGTTGTTTTAGCATATTGGGACAGTGTACCTGTATTTAACTGCTTATAATTGTGCATTTTTGTGTGTTTAGGGTGCTACCGTTTTGAAATACTACCTTAAAACAGTTTGTTTTTGTGTGTTAGTATCTGTAATGATACTTTTAAGTTGTCGTGTCTACCTTTGTCTGATTTTCTTATCGTAGTCGAAGCACTCGTTAGGAAAATGATCGTACTAATTCTCTTAGGAGCCTAGTGAATGTCAACATATGATATATCTTATCTTGTCGGATCAATATCGCAGGTAGTCCTTCAGACTGCGCTGTGTTTAATAGGGACAACTCTCTACCTTCTCTTGGACGCTTGTCCAAAAACTATACTTTTTTCTTAACCCGCTATCTCCGCTATGCCTTATTCTTCTTTCGGTGGACCTGTTCTTGTCCCGGAACACCCGTCTGCCACATAAGAAAAAAAAAATTGTTATAACACTTTAATTAGTGAAAGTTTATATGGTCGGTAAAACAGTTACTAAAGTTCATAAGATACATCGCGCGAGCGCAATGGATAAAAAGCAATGCAACGCCCTGGCGGTGGAAAGCGCGAACCTTTTACAGATTTGGCGCGATCTCTACCATGACGTCACCAATAATTTATATTGCGCCATAACCGGAAAATGTACACAAAATTAAGGCAATAAATAATACAGAATTAAAAACAAAAGGTAATACATTATTACTTACATAAGGAATCCGGCATCCGGCCGGAAGTCGCGCTACGGTAGGCCTCTGCTCCGGGGCTGTCGGCTGAGCTTGGACATCCAATTTGTCTCGGGGTCGTGGAGTCCAATTTGCCTCGAGGTAGCTGCAAATTTATCTACCTAATATGTAGGGGGCGGCAGGATCAGGTTTTATAGGGAACGACAGCAAGATAAAACAGAAGGGAAATCTACATACTAGAGATAAGGCACACTACTATACCTGACCGACCACACACCTTGAAAGTTCACCGGCAAAAGCCCGCGATTTAGAAATTCACGTAAAAAACTTCTCCCCACCCTTTGTCTAGTATTGCTCTACCCCTCTAGGGATAAGCACACTGCGCGAATGCACTACTCTGCCGTACGGAAGTACCGCCTATTCTATTTAAAAGATTCCCGCGCACCGCGTATTTGAAAATATGCCGCGAAACTTCCGTACACCAAAAACTAACCTAAAACAATGTTTCAGTGGCAATGGCACGTAACAACGTTAAAAGAATTACAAAATATCAGACTAGAAGTATATAATTCAAATATGCCTTTTTACCATGTTTTACGCAAAGGTTACCACAGTATGCTGGTGACCAACAGAATTACTCACATGAATTAATACGATATCCGTTGAATTTGAAAAAGTATCGAGCAATAATTCTAGAAAAATTAAAACTTAATCGTAAGATAGATTCGTCTCCTGATGAAGATAATAAAAAAAAAATTATAAAATTTCTTAAGCAGCAAGCATGTAAATTACTATTTCCCACTGAACAAATTTTCCGAGATGCCATAGTTAGTACATTAGTGTCAAAATTGTACGTATATTTCATGCAGAGAAGAGTTCTTTCTTGATTTAAGTTTATCAATATCAGAAACACAAGTTCCGCCAGCATTAACATGCAAAACATAAAAATTTGAGGAAAATAAATCATCAAGACATCAAAATTACAAAAAAGAAAATAAGAATTCTAAAAAAGAACAATCTAATAACATTAAAGTTTGTACTGTACAATTTAAAGAGAACGATGATATGAACATTAACGATACATATACAACTTTTGATGTACATCAAGATAAAAAATGTATGAAGACTACTACTACTACTACTACTACTACCAAGATAACAATACGAGAAAGATGAATTCTCTTTACAATTTTGTTTAAACGAATTCATGACCTGTGATTTTCTTACTGGAAATAATAAAATAAGCTGCGATTCATGTTCAAAAAGACATGCTGAACCTAATAAGAAAACTGTTTATACTTGTACTACTAAGCAAATTCCAATATCTAATCCACCTGCTGTGCTGATTTTGCACTTATAACGTTTTCAGATTGTGTCATTCCCTTAGAAATCATTGTAATCATACTTTATTTTAATAATTTCTGTATAAGTGAAGTCCACCAATAGGATTGGGTTATTATAAGTTTTAGGCTTTTATAAATTCTGATTTAAAAAAGAATTATTTGGCCTCATATTTGATCTATTGTCAAATGTTATAAAAATTCATATGTCGGTGTTTAGAAAAGTTAGGAGTGATGTCACCTTGGTAATTATTACAGCTTAATTTGTTTTGTCTAGAGAATATAGAATGGCGCCAATGACTTCATTCATCTAAGAACAAACGAGGTCACATACAGTTTTGTGCTGATTCAGATTTTATTTGAAATTCGAAGTACGTAAGTTTAGATATATAAAGTGCAGTTAGAGAAGGCAACATTAAAAGAAATCCTATTTTGATTCATCCGTCCGAAGTTTGTCGAGAAGACCTCGTGTAGTTTTAAAAAGAGTAGTTTGTTTCTTTGAAGCAAGACTCTATTTATAGCATCAAGACGCTCAACAAGTCGCTGCGGTAGGGTGAATACCTTGGGTAGAGGGTTGCAAGCTAGCCTAAGTGGCCTATGATGTTTGGATAATCCCCTACCAAGCGGTTCGGTTTATTTTTTAGCAGCATATTGGTTACCAATCATTCAACCCGTGTGTTGGAAGTGGAATAAGATGTCCAAGTTTGATGGAGAAAAACCAACCACCTGATGGTAATTTAAAAATTGGATTAATAACCAAAAGCTGAAACAATACTGGTGTATTGAACGAATCCTTGACTATATAAAGAGCGTACTTACAGGTGCGTTTATTTTTAGGTTAAGATTTAGTTAATAGGTTTCCGTTTTTAGTTAGTAAATTTAGGAATGGAATGAACTTTTAATATTTGTGTAAGCTAGTACTGTGCGAAAGGACGTGTTGTAAGGTTAATAATGTTGCAGCAAATTTTGTAAAGATTGTATATTTGTTTTCCATTGTTGTAAACGGTATAGTTAACAGTTTTGCCAAAATAGACTACCTGGCGAATTTTGTTTGAAACGTGATTAAATATTTCAGGTATTATCTAGCATTTACTTTCGGAAATCTTTGCAGCTAGTAATCATAAATAGGTCTACGTATTTACGGTTGTTTTAGATTTAAAATAATGTTTGTTTGAATGAATTTTCAGGTATTTTTGTAAGCCAGAATCACTCTCCTGATTTCAAGATTTTGGAACCTCCGTCGTTATTCATTCTAGGGCTTTTCCCCCAGCATCACTGCGAGATTAGGTTGCATCCAAAGTATTTCCCGATCAAGATCACATTTCATAGCCGATAGCATTTTGGAATCCTCATTAAACACTTACACCAACCGTTCCACTGGTTAGTTGGCGGAACAATAACATTTTTGTACAGTCGAGGTTTTCTGTATTTTACCGGCACGGAGTCTTATTCATTGAATTTTCTGTGAATTACCTGTTGGTTATGCTAAAGGTCAAAAACTTACGTAACAAAGTTTTAAGACTTCGATCTGCTAAGAAAATAATCATGTTTCATTCTCTATTCTACTTGATTTAACGCCATTTTGTTCAAGGCGATGTCAAAATCTCCCAACGCTCAATTTTAATCAAACTAAAGTGTTGTATACATTATATAATGTTGTGTAACGTAGCGGCTCATTTCACGATGGACTTATGATGTATACGTAAAAATAAGAACTCAGAAAGGGATAGTTACCATTGGCAATTTTTATCTAAAAAACAAAACGACTCTTGTCCTCACAGTGTATAGATACCAACACTAACGCTGAAATTCTGTCGCGAAAATGCAGTGGCGTAACAATTATTTATGTGCCCCCGCCAATCGCCAATCAAAAATAATGCCCTTTGACGTTGAAAAAGTCAAAACATAACCTACCTTAAACTTTATTAATCAATTTATCATATTGAATATAAATACAATAGTCGATGTTTTAGCAGAAAAAAATGCTCGCCGGAGAAATCTTGTATTTTAGCAAATTTAAATATTAGAGACAAGTAATTAATATGTAATGTCGTTTTCGTTGTAGTAGCTTATTAGTTATTTTGTATTCTACTACTAATGTTTATGTTTAATTGTCTTGCAATAGTATTTTCTACATTTATTAATGCTAAGGACGATAATCTTATTTCAGACATGGTACTTCGTAAATAAGTCTTTATTAATTTTAATTTCGAAAATGATCTTTCTGCACTTGCCGATGTTACGGGTAGGGTCATAAATAATAAATAAGCATTACATACTTCGGGAATGCTGGCACTAGTACAATTGAAATCTATTAAAACTATAATAGCTGCTTGATAAATACAACTAGCAGTTTGCAGATGGGGCTTTAAAGAAGTTCTTACAAATTGCAGTTGTTGCAAGAAGTCATTAGTCAGATCTAGCGGGTAAGCATCAATCAACTTTTTTGGTTCGCGAAAAAAATCCTCGCCGGGTGAAATAAGGTATTCTCTATTGAGATCCAAAATTTTGAAAACATGGTTCACTTTGCTCATACTCGTAAACCTGTACTGTATTTGCGAAGTTATAATATCTAAATTGGCCAAAAATACGCAAATTTTGTATTTTTGACTTCCGTTAGAAATGCGCTCATCTTGACAAAGTTCATCAAAATGCTTTTTTATTCGCCCAGTCCGACTTACTTTGAATTTAGAACTAATCCCGTGATGGGTTGCGAATGATTCAACATCCTTGAAAAACTCTTCGTAATTATTTCTCAAATCTGTTAAAGCATTTTTACAATTTAGTAACAATTCAGTAGCCCGCGATAAATCCATATTAATAGATTGCAAATGTTTAGTGGCAACTTCGATGGGTTCAAGAATTTTACATTGTAAAATAGTAATATATACAAATTCAAGCTGATCAACCTTTAACTTTGTCATTAGCTGCTTTTTTCTTTCCATTACCTTTCGAAATTAATATAATTTTAGAATGTGTTTTCAAAATTATTGCATAATTATGTTTGATTGAAATGACCGTTTGATATCTCGATGACCATCGAGTTGCGGATAATGTTTTTAATGTGACGGTGTTCCGTTTTAAAGGTGTACTATTTTGCATTTGCAATAAAAGGTTCCATCTCTTTATACCCAGGCCAAAAAAATTAAAGATCTGCTGTATCAAGGCGTAATAATTGCTTATCTCTAATATATTATTACATGCATCTTGTAATACTAAATTTAAATTGTGTGAAGCACAATGAACATATTCTGCGTAGGGTTGAACAATTTTAATTTTTTTTAACTCCGCAGTATACTCCACTCATATTCGCTGCACCATCATACCTTTGCTCACGACAGTCCAAAAGAGTTTTAGCGCCGCTACACACTGCCCGATAATCTGGCGCTTAATACATAAAAGAGTGCAACTTATTGTTAATACTGTCACCCTATGTCTTATTGTTTACTCAATTTCAGCTTATAATTACTGAAAGGATTGCTGAATGTGCGACTGAATATATGCTTAATTTCTAGACATTGCATTCTTTATTGTAGGAGAGTAACAATGGACACATTATAGGTTTGGATTTTAGGGACCCTCACAATCCCCACCCCCCAAGAAGTATGCGGCGGGGCTTTTGGTTACGCTCATGAGAAAGTGGTATTATGTTATAATGACTCTTATATTTCAGAAGTGCCCGAAAAAAGGATACTTGAGGGATAGGCAGATTTGTAATTTTATGAACTAATATAAAACCATTTATATTATAATTATACATTAGTTTCGTATTCTGAGCGTAAAAAAAATTATACCTAATGTTTTTTTACTCGACTTTCAAAAAATTATATTAACGTACCCTTCAAAAAAAAAATTTAATGTTTTTACAGACTGACTTATGTATATATGAACAAATTATACAAGTGCTATACCGGAGTATATGTGTGAGCAATGTTGAGGAGATAAATTTTATGAGCAGTGGACGTAATTGATGATATAATAAAATGGATATTTTGTACCTCCCGAATTGCGTTATTCCCTCGTTGACCGCGACTATAGGAATCAGGAGCATTAACCAAACTAAACCAAATGTAAAGCTGTTGTCTCGTAGCCGTAAAGTAGCATTTAATGTTTGCACAAGATGAAAAGAATGAGTTTAAAAGACGGACTTAATTTTTAATTTAACCCAAATCGTTCACTATCGTGAATATCGAGCAACTTTTCAAAAGAAATTGAGAAATGCATCTGCTGTACAGGTCGCAGGACCAGTATCATCACGACTTTTCCTAATCTTTTATGTACTTTATTATCAATATATATTATAGTGGTTTTAAAAGATTAAAAGTAAATATAAACGAAGCAATTTCAAAACACCCTGTATAAAGGAACAACCAGAATTTACGGGAAAAATTTATTCCAGTTAATTCATTTTTAAATAACAGGTATTAACCAAAATTTTACAAATAATGAATAAGATTCAGTAGGTTGCAAAAGAAATAAAATGTTAGAAGCCAATGCCATTAATTTATTAATTTAATTGAATTTAATTGAACGGTTATTTACGTATAATATGCATAAAAGCGTGTAAAAAGCAATAATACCAAGGTTACACGCGTTGCTAACAAAGAAATATATTGGTGGGGTTGAAATACGTGAAAAATTTAACTCGTAGAAGTGTTATTTAAAACGCTCGTTAAGATTAAACACCTGCAGAATTTTAAATGTCAAGTTCCAATTATTTTTATAGATAGCAAATGGTTACAAAGAATATCGGTAAACCGTCGCATATGTTCGCAGTAAACACTAATGAGGGTTAGTTAAAGCAGTCCACGTGGGGTTAGATAGCAGATGGTCAGGAATATCGATTTTCTATCACTCACACCAGATTAGAAAGAGACGTAGAAAACGCATAAGCAAGGGACAGCGTGAGATAGGCGGGACTTGTAGGACGTCAGTGAATATACGATTGGGTGATATTGTTAGTTGGACGCGACACAAATACGAGCATAGTGTATATGAATTTTCAGAAAAATATCGTAAGGACGTGCTGAAATTCGTGGACTTAGAAATCGGTTGAGCAAAATTTTAAGAACGTGTTGTTGTAGATGGGGATTTCGGACGAAAGGCGGCCAGGAGGTGGCGGCTTAAGTTGTATAAATGCTTTTCGAAAACATGGTGAAGGCCTTTAATATTTCAATCGCGTCCGACGACGTATGCAAGTTATCACGAGTTGTAAGTAGAATAAAATTATTTTTAATTATATTGCATGGTGAATTGCTCATAATTTGTACGCGGTTTTTGTGCCGAGATTACTTTTTTTTTAATTGAGGTATCGCCTATAATTTTTTTTAACAAGCTCGTGTCGTGTCGTGTCATGGATTAAAGTAAATAATTGTGAAAGATGTATAAGTAATTTGGATTTGGAAATTGGATACAACGTGAAGGCAGCGCTAGCAGCTCAACTTACATGGAGTTCTTCTACTAATAGCCAGAAGCGGCTTGCAAAGCAGAGAAAAAACAAATACCATCGACCACGGAGCGGAGATCTTCTAGAAATTCCAGGTAACGCTTTGAAATTGTGTTGTTATAAACTATGAATATTGAGTGACGTATGAGAGTGATTTTGAAGGTATTGTGCATTATTTTGTGTATTGAACATAATACATATAACTAACTTTATTATGGTATTTAAATAGAAATCTGAAGGTGTATATAAAGCGTATTAACATTCCATCAGGAAGTTACAATTTGTGAAGAGTACATGGGTGTTTTTTTTTTGTTTGTTTTAAGAGTATGCAAGGTATAAGGGCATACACTATTCATAATTAACTGGGTTATCATGAGCTCACCATACTCCAGAGTTTACTTAGATTTAAAATAAATCATATAAAAGGGATGAGAAATAAAATATTATTCAGGGCCCATTTACTCCGGGTACATTTTATGTGTTTCATAATTTAAATTAAAATTGCAGGACATTACAAAATAGGATTTATTGAGGTGTAACTTGATCACGGAAATGTGGATAAAATTTAATTTATTTGTAAATAGTGAAAAATAAAAAATTGTATGTTTGTTGTATTTTGTGGTTTTATTGGGAGTGTGCGTGAATGATAGAATATGAGAGTGAATCTAGATATCCAAGAGGAGGTCCAACTGAGCTAGCCGGAAGCAGTTGAAGAAGGCAATTCAACCGAGGAAGAGAGGAAAACGGGTAAGAAATTATGTTTTTTGAATTATTTAATCTTTGAGAAATTTTCTATTATGAACAATTTTCGAGTTTTGAAAATTTAAGAAAAAAGTTTGAATATAATTTTATTGGTGAGGATTTTACCCGAGATCCACGGCAATATATATATATATATATATATATATATATATATATATATATATATATATTGCTGTGAAATAAGTGAGAACAGTCCCACTTTCAACATATCCCAGACTAAGCTTCAGGTAGGGCACGAGTTCAGAAATTACTCTCAGGGTCGCAATGTATCGTTACAAATTATAGGCTTTCACTTTTCTTTTATTTCTCTTCAAATTAATAAGTTTATAACAACAACAATGATATCACAACAATGAATAAGATTAACGAGATTAATTACACACACACTTTTGGAGCATTAACCCCTTTTACTTGAAAGCACGATACTAGGTGAATACGGCACCTTACAAATAACAATTACTATTTATAGAATTCTACTAATCTGAAGCCAGTTAAATTTTACTATAAACATTTATCAATACTTGTTGAATATTCTAGTAGCACATACCTTTTTGATAGCAACATACACTTAATACCTATGCCTTCAGTTCTGCCTCTACATGCAATGAATATTTGGATGGTATTCCCATTAGCGAGCCTACAACAAAAGAATGTTGTGTCCATTTAGGACGCCTTCATAGAGTTAGCTCCTAGAATTCGGTGCTAATTTCATCTACTTCTATACACCTGATGTTGTGATGTGGTATTTCAAATTTTAATAAATAGCTGTACAATAAATACTGCAGCGTGCACATGTGGATAACCTTCCAATAATTAATGCTATGCACTACAATCTGTATCCCGCATTACTCATATCTTCATACACCAAAATTCCAATATTAGATTAACCAATTTTCTACTAATAAAATTTTTACAGCCCAAAATTATTTTCCAGGTCCCTGAACTGAAGCCCTATTGAATTAATTTCAACTATTTGTACAAAAGTACATTATTACTACTCACCACATGGACAATTGATAATCACGATTCACTTGTGTACTTTAACAACGTATATGTATCAAATATTTTTTAATTATTTATTTATATATATATATATATATATATATATATATATATGTAGTGTATAAGAGAGCTACCAAGAGTTCTAAGGGTTGTTTAGTACAAGGTAGTATATGCCAAGCAAAATAATCCACATATTTGATCACATAAACTTAAAAATGTATGTTTGCCGTATTTTACGTATACTAAAATACCATTCAAAATGGTAGTTGAAATTAAGTGCCAAAAGGTAATATTGAAATGACTAAATGACGTAGTAAGATGTACAGTGCTCAAGGGTTTATACCGAGTTTGAATTTTAAAGGCCATTGAAAGTGCATTTGCCGTCCAAAAACGGGATGCGTCTATGAATGTTTACTATCAACCACGCATCCAGGTTCAAATGCGATTTATTTTGGTTTCATTTTAAATAGAATCAACTTTTGGACAATATTTGTAAGCTCAAAATTATTAGTTATAACAACTTCAAATATGATTGGTGAACTGTAAATATTTCGGACAAATAATAGAATTGTATGTGAATCAGGAAAGTGTAAAAGGACATGAACTATGGTATGTGCGACACAAACGAAATGTTAAGATGTTATTGGACAATTTAGTTATGTACTTTAAAGTGTAGTAGGCAAGAAAGTTAAAATGGTCGCCTTGGAAAGTAAACAAGGGAGATTAATTTCGAAATTCATTTTGTAAAAAGACGTGTTTTTCATACTGTGCTAATTTGTAAACAATTTTTAAAAGAAGTTAATAAAAGTATTTGAGTTTAAAAGAGTTTGATTGAGTAAAGAAGCGTAAAGAAGCAACAGCGACGAAAGTAATTAGTATAAAGAGTGGTGATTGTGCAACGGCGAAGCGACGGAAAATTATATAGAGTTGGAGTGATATTGGGAAAGGTAGCAGGACATCGAGTGGTAATATATAAGGAACGGAGTTGGATTTGGATAGCGATATTAGGTAGCAGGACATCGGGAGGAATTATATAAAGGAAAGAAGTTGGATTTGGAGAGCGATTTATAGATTTGTAGCAGGACATCGGGAGGAAATATATAAAGGAAAGAAGTTGGATTTGGGTAGCGATTTAAAAGTAGCAGGACATTGAGAGTGGTTATACATAGGAAAGAAGTTAGATTTGGATAGCGATTTATAGATTTGTAGCAGGACATCAAGAAGTTGGATTTGGAGAGCGATTTATAGTTTTGTAGCAGGACATCGAGAGGAAAATATATAAGGAACGAGGTGGGATTTGGATAGCGATATTAGGTAGCAGGACATCGAGAGGAAAAATATATAAGGAAAGAAGTTGGTTTTGGATAGCGATTATTAGGTAGCGGAGCATAGAGCAATTTGAAGTAAGACGACGAGTAGATTTGGATAAGATACGAAGAAGCGGACAGAATAATTGAGAACACGAAGAGCGAAATTTAGGAGAACAACGATTGGTAGTGGAGGATTCGAAGCAGTAATTAGCACAGGGGAAGTTACAGCACTGGGTATTCAAAATTCTAAATTAAGGTTAATTATTTCAGGTATTGGGGAGCAGCTAAATTTAAGAACAACACCTGGAGGCGGCACGAAACTTCAATCAGATAGGACAAAAGTGTAAAGACGCATACGGCGACAAGGATTTTGAGCCAGCAGTCAGAGCGGCCAAGAACGGAGTATAAACCAGGTGAGTGCTGAGATATCTTAAAACGTCAAAAACAGTCATATAATTTTGGTAGTAATTAAATTTGGCACAAAGCAACGCTGATCGTAGTATAATTTTGGCATATACAAAAGTAGAGTAATAAAATTTAGTACTAAAACAAAAGAGGTGCACTTTGGTTGGACTTTGCACATCTACTTATAACAGAACTCACTATAAGTAGTTGACCACCCTGAGATTTAAGAGCTTAAATAGTCGAGGCATTGAAATAAATAGTTAATTAAAGAACCAACCAAACGCTGCAAATACGGGGCGTGCATTAGGTGTGCACATTTCATAAAAGGCGCGACAAAAAGGGGTAAAATAAAATAAAATTTTTTTAAAAGAATATAGAATTGAGAGTGATTGAACAGACAGTCAGTGAGTAAAAGAAAAGTGAGATTCAATAATATATAATATTGTCAGATGCTTTCACGATCGGAGTCATTATAAATATTATGGTTCCTAGTTGGGGACCAAAGTGTATAAGATGACACGTCCCTAACCCGGAACCATAATATTTATATATTGATATATTGATATACTTATTACTTTAATTGTTTTATTTTATTAATTAGTCATGATTTTTCGACTCCGGCTAGCCCAAAATTCTATAATAATTTTTAATTCGAAAATCACCTAAATGTAGGCAGCCAAACTCTCAATCCCTTCCTTTCAGGAACCCCACACAGGTGGCTCTAATATCGTGACGCCAAAAATGTTACAAAAACTTGTATGATAAAATTTGATGTTAATCTTGCGAAATTACTTAAAATCGAGCTTTAAATTAAAAAAACACAAAACTCTTTCTCCATCTCTCTCTCTCTCTCTCTCTCTCTCTCTCTCTCTCTTTCTTTCTCTCTCCTCTCTCTCTCAGGTCAATATTAAATTTTACAAAAAATTTTATCCAGATCTAACCGTGGTTCAAACTTATACTTGGATTAAATAAATAAATTGAAGAGCGTTCTCTATAAGAGACGCTGGCCAAACACTAGTTAGATAACAGCAAATGTATAATTTTATTCTTTACTCCACGCGCTTCTTAACCTACCTTTTATATAAATGTGTGTGGATGTAGTAAACGGTATGTTTATATTTTTCTCTACAAAATCAATCTCCAAGAACTTTAGCTGTGTCGGCTACAACGAACTAATATCTTCAAATCTTTATTTGATGCTTCTACTTTCTCAAACATGCACATCTCTGGTTGAAAACGTTAGTATATCTAAATGAAATTACAAATTTTAGAACAATTCACCTTTCTGTTTTAGGTATGAAACTCAAAACTACAAGATCTTATTAATGATTTAAAATGATACCACCAACGCTTGTGTTGGATGCTCTTTAGTACTGCGGCTACGGTTCTACCCAGATACAATTTCTTGTGATAACTTTTCAAAATGAAGTTTAATTTTTTGACAGTGGAATCCTGTTGCTTTGGCTGTAAACTTTTCCATCTTGGATAGCTTCTAATCACCCATATAACTACAACCAATACTCGAATTCAATGAGCAGGTGCCAAACCTTTTAATTCTTTCACAATGTTTTGTACGATTTTAACATAATCCTTTGTTGATTATTTTTGTTCAAGTTTAATACCTAAACTCTTTTTTTTTTTAATAAATTCAAGCAACAGCAAAATATCCCTTTATTTTTCAAAATCTTAAAATCAACAAACTCTTTTTTTATCACCTTAGTTACTTAACAAAAACAAATATTAGCACACTATTCTTTCTTCAAATTTTCATATACCACTTATTTAAAATTAAAATACAATCATTTTACTTACTAAAATTACAGTAGTATGTATTATACCATAGGTGACATTTATATATAAAAATATTAATAATTAATTTCATCTGTCAAACACCAATCCGATTATACATAGACTTTTCTATACAATTGTTAATATATTGATGTAAATAAATACTTTAGTCTTAAATTTTTTTATAAATTAGGTGAAAATAAGTTGAAGCAACTACCAAAACAAAGTTAAATTCATTTTATATATTACCTAGAAATCCATAAAATTGATTTTGTTTTGTATTATGTCTATTTTCTTGTGTAGTGTCGTTTATAATAATAAAATGAGCATTTCATGTAATTAGTGTCCCTTGTGTATATGATAAGTGTTCTGGCTGTCAAATACATTATAATATATAATAATTAGGTACGCCTAGTAGACACATGAGCGTGCTTAAAAACCAAATCAAAAATTCTGACCAACCAGAAATTGTAAATACAAAATATATAATAAAACAAAATATTACTTTCAACCAAAATTATAATATGTTAATTAAATATATGAAGATTGAATAATATTAATAATTTTTATATACCCAACTTTATTAGCGACTCCTGCACATATCCACAACCGCAATGATTAGTCGAGTTGTACTTATTGACTTGCTGAGGTGATACGTGGTCATTCCACTCATGAAGGTCAGTAACCTTGGATAGTACAAAAATTGCAAATATACTTTAGCTTTCTTATAGAGCTATACGTGAACGGTACCCTGATTTGCACTGAAAGTTACCTTGCATATCTACTTAAGCACAGTTGTAATATAGAAAACTTTTGGAAATATTCCGCTTCGCTCAAAACTAAACAAGTTTAAAAAGATAATTAATAAAAATGTATTTACGAAGTCGTCGAACAGAGGTAACAAATACTAAAATTATTGTCTGTAACCAAACATAAATTTTGTTTTTGGATCGTTGGAAACACAATATACCCGATTGTCACCGAAACAATTAACGCGCTTTCACATAAATCCCTGTCAACTACAAATGCTCCAGCTTGAAACTTGCCCCTATACATTTTAAGGCGATTGTTCAGCCAAAAAGACTTCTCAAATCTGGTTGGCGGTATTCGCACGGATTCCTTTCAATGAAGTAAACTTAGAACTTTTCAGTGGTCACTGATGCGTTTAACGAAGGGCAAGACTTCTTTCGAGGTTTCCGGTTTTCTGACTGTTATTTCAATTTTAATATAAAATGCATTCTTTGCCTGCATCTGTTCTAAATGAAAAGAATGACTCGATTTTTACAAACGCCTTGTTCGATCGAACCAATAAGAATTGGAAAACGTGCTTGAAATGTATAATTTGACTACTTGTGGTCGAGAGCCTGAAAGTATTCGCTTGTTAGATTCATAAATCATTATTTCGTTTAGTGAATTGAAATGGACAAATGGAAAAAGTTTTGTGTTGGATTGAAATTTCAAAGCTTACGTTATTGGTGGCTTAGTAAGAACTTGTAGAGGGAAATTATTGTGAGCGTGAGCTACATAAAAAATACTTAAATGTTGAGATGCTGTTAAAAGAAGTGTTCGAATTTATCCACTTTTCAACTTCGTTAAGCTTTCGGCTTAACCAAAAATCAGTCGTAAATATTAAACTACGTTTATTTGTGAATTGTTTTTGGATTTTTGGTATACAACATTCAGAAAAAATTAAACCAATTTGCAAAATTGATTTCATTCTTTATAGCTTGAAGACCCTAATCTATACTCTTACAAGAAAAATATTAAAAAAGTGATATCCTTGTACTTTTCATTTAGGGCGAGCGACCAAAAAAAAAGGTATTCAATTTCTATAACATACTGTAAGGAATTTTTTTACTGTACTTGGTTCAGTTTAATGTAAGTGTGAAAATCTAATAGAACTTTTTTTCACTTACATCATAAGTCAGTAGCCCAGTAAAATGACTCGAAATTTGTAGATTTGGAGGAAATAATACTGACTGGGCTAAAACTTTGTAAACAGGCTTGTTTTAGGGTACTATTCAACATATTAAGTCCCCACGTGTAGACTCTACGTTGCGGGCAGGGAAGGGTTGAAAAGGTCCAAAAAATTAGTTTTTCGTAAATAACTCGGAAAATATCAACTTTACGGAAATTTATGTAGATATCAAAATTGTAGCTTACAAAATCTCGCACAATTTCTTCAAGTCTGTACGACCAAATAAAGCAGAGATATAATGTTTTAAACACCGGTAGTTTTGCGACAACGAAATCGCGTACACGCGTCGCGCATTTTTCGCTAATATCTCGAAAATGGACTCTCGAATCGAAAAACGTTTTAAATAAAAGTTTTAGATAGTGGATGTTTTGCATGTGAAAATCGGTATTAACTCTGAAATTATAGGTCGTACACATATAGTACGTATAATGAAAGTAGAAGAGAATAAAATTTTGAACATGCTGATATATGCATGAATCCATTTTGGCAAAGAGCAAAAAACATGAAAAAATGTAATTTTTAAGTGCATTTTGGAAAATAACCTTTTCTGATTGGTTGATGGCAGTAATGTTATGTATTTTTCTTGAAGATATTTTAATTATCTTTAAAATGAGACGTCGTAGAGCTTTTTTCATTGAAACGTTGACGAGTTGTAGGCGTTTAAATATTTAAGAGAGAAAATCAATTTTTGTTAAATTAACATTTTAGTCCCAAAATATGTGGATAATAATTTTTCAAAAATCTATTTTATCTTGTTTTCATTACTTCATATATATATATATATATATATATATATATTTAATATAATAATATTATTGGGATATTTTGGTCATAAATAAACAATGTAAATAACTTTCGTTTTACGTGATCATTATTCAGATCTTAATCATAAGATAAAACTTGATTATTCTTAAATTTAAGGCTAGTATAAACTATAATTCTGTCACTCAAGTTTTGCTTATGTCATTCAAAATTAGTTTATACTAGCCTTAAATTTAAGAATAATCAAGTTTTATCTTATGATTAAGATCTGAATAATGATCGAAACGTCAAGTTAAAAACGAAAGATTATTTGACAGTTGTTTTTATTTATGACCAAAAATATCCCAATAAATTAATTTCATCTTTATATTAAACATAGATTCCTGGTCAGTAAAGTAGAGTTTTATAATATATATATATATATATATATATATTGTAAACCGAAAATTTCCTACTTCTTTCTTTTCATATATCCCTTTGTCCCATTACAGGGATGTCTTTGGTTTATTAGCTCAATAAATATTCAAATTTCTATCTTTTAACTTTTAAATTCATACCTGCATAGTAGATAACATATTCTTATATGTGCTCACCATTATCATATATCTGGTTTTCTCATTCATATTTCTAATCCTGGCTTTACTTTAACAAAACAGCTGTGTAAAACTCGAGTTTAAAAGAAGGTTTGATATTGTTTGCAATAGTGGAACATTTTGATAAGGTTCATTTTGGAACTTGGTGGCCACTTTCAATCTGTCCTGAAGAGCAAATACACGTGTTTCTTCTGATTTTCTGTACTTCCTGTGTATTTGGTAAGCGTGAAAACTATTTGCTGTTTGGTTACATTATTGTTACTTCTAGCTCTTTTCCACCTGCGGCTTGTTGGTTATACTGGCCTTATTTTATCTTATCGCTTATGGTAACTAGTTTTGGTGCTGATTGGATTACACTCTGCTTTGCCTATAAGACCGATGTCCTAGTGAACGACTTCCGTGGATAGGAAATTATACTTGGGATGAAATTCGTTTTACAGTTACAATGATTACAGGAACTTGGAACCCCGCGTGAGTTTTTGAAGCTCTAATACATCACTAATGCTCTCTTAAATATTTTACGGAGGCTGCCTGTGAATATTTTATTAACCTACTAACAGTGGCTATTTATAAGTTAACCATTCACCTCAGGAAGTATTCCTGTTACTATGGTCAAGTGCTCATCTGGGTGCTTAAAGTTTACTACTGTAGGATATTAGTAAAGCTTAATGGCGAACATATCGCCGTAATTAGTACTATTGTAGTCCACACATTATCATCTGTTTTATTGTCCTAAGTCGCTGCTTTTGGGCCTAACCCAGAGCAGAAAATACCTTTTACGACGACGGCTTATGTACCAGTTGCCGAAAGTATGGTGTACTAATTGACAATTTTAATCCCTTATTGTTGGAGACTTGCCTGTAGGGATAATTTTGTTAGGAAGCTCATGAACGTTAGTGATATTTAATATTTAGGTCACTGATATTTCCGCTTGTCTGTGAGTGTGCACTACAATCTTAAGATAATTTTTTTTGTGACTTTTAAAACACTGAAAATATACTTAGAAGTTATTTTCTATCTGTTAATAATAAACTGAGCTTTAGTAAAATGTTGTTCCTTTTTTACATACCTATAGGTTGGTAGATAGAAATTCGTGTTGTCATAGTATACTTTGACCTACAGGATACAAATGGTTTCATTGTCAACCCCTGATTATATTTGTCCTGCCCACTCCCAATCTACGACTACTGCTAGCCGTCGATTCCTTTTTTTTGTTACGGTTACCATTTTCGTCCCCAACGTTTACTTTTCTTCCTGACCCGTGGTTTTACCGTAACAATTCTTAAAGTATAGGTCGTACATACATAAAATGAATTCTCGAATTGAAACATGTTCGAAATAAAAGTTTTATAGAATGTAATTACAAAATTAGTTGTTAGTCTACTTCTTCTTCTTCTTTTTCATTTGCACTATTTGAATATCTTTCATTCGATTCAGAATCGCTCATTTCATCAGATACGAATATATTTAGGCAGTCGTTCTGATTGCAATTAGCACAGCGGTTAACAGTAGATATTTTTTGTTAGTAAATATACCTTATTTAATTCAAAGAAACTTCTCAGTGTCATTTTAACAACATAACCTACATGAACAATAATAAAAATAAAATACTCACATTTTATTAACCAATTGCTATTTTATTGCGTCGGATCTTTCTCAACCTTAGTACCTACGTACAGTACTATCGGTCATAAAAATATCGGCTTAATACCAAACGATTCAAAAAGACCCCAAGAATAACTTCTGACACTTCAATAAGTACAGAAAAATGGTTAAAGACACGTTTTTTAATCATTTCAGGCGACTCATAGTGATGATCTGGCTACATACGTAAACTTACCTGTCTTATGAAGCGACAGTTGCCCATCACGATGCATTCAAAACTGCACGCTACAAATCTATTTTATAGGAAATTTTATCAGCTTCAATTTCGGTCTCTTGAAGTTTTTTCGTAAAGTTAATAGAAACGAAGATATTTACAAAAAAAAGCGAATGCAAATCAATTTTTTCATAATTTATCAAAAATACAGCAATGTTTATAAACTTTTTTTTAAATAAAACATACTTTGTGAAGGACTTATACTCCTCCAGCACGTTTATATATATATATATATTGCTGTGTAAACCTATGTTAGTCCCTTGTTGTTATTTTCATATTTAGCACCACGACTTGGTGCAATAAATATGCTGTGATCTAACCCTTATACCACTCAAGCACTTGTGAAAATATTGATTTACAATTTTCTTTTGCCTCGCCTAGCTGATTCAATTAAATAAAGCACTTCTACAATACACAGTATAATGATTGAATGTTTATAACCCTTTTAAATATCTTCTCCTTTTAAATCATATACATCTGTCAAATTTTTAGAAAATCAAGCCAGCAAAACGAGATTTTTATATTACCTTTAAAGACCTATTGAAACGTATCAAGATGTCTATGCTTTTCATAAATTTACACAAGAAACCCCAATTTGACGGCTCTTACACTTTAAATTGTTATTGAGATAAAACAGTTTAAAATAAATCATATCCAAAATATTTGAGATAAAACAGTTTTAAAAATAAGTCATATCAAAATCTCTAACCTGAAGTGGTATCGTAGGTGCTCCTAAGAATAGAAGTCGATATCCAAATCGTTATTGGTGCGTTTATTCCAATGAAAGGTTTTTCATTTCCGCAATAGAATATGTTACAGGCGGAAAAGCTACTAAGTGTATCTTTTCCAGTCAAATTATAAAATGGGGGCGGCCTGTAAAACAAAATTTAAAGGGGGGTCACCGGCACTAGCTAGCGGAAGGTCGTGGATCATATAGAGGGTTGAAATTTTGAAAAAAAAGGTTAAATTAATTTATAATATACTACAAAAATGTGGCACTTACCTTTCATAAAATATTGTGGCTTAATGACAATTGCCAAGGGCGCCAGACAAGTCGAGAATGTCCAAATGTTCGTACAAAACCTTGAGAGACTTGTCATCCCAAGGAGGACAATTGTTTCTTTTAATCAATTCCTCACTTTTTTACTACTTATATAAAAAAAATAAGAAAAACTATTGACTTAATCAACGGCAAACAAAACTATTTAATTCACAGAGCAATAAACGTGAACCTCTTACATTCATTGATTTAGAAATTTAAGTGAATAGGTGACTATGGAATTTATGAAAATTTTGAGTACATAAGTAGTTATCAAACACTTGTATATGAAAGAAACTTATATTATAAATCGTACACTAAATTAATCCTACGGTTTATGGCCAAAACGTCCTAACAAATATACTAACTAAAAATTGGTCATGCTACTTAACTATAAAGACTTACTAATAATTGTCCAATGTTTGAAGGTTTGTTTTCCAACGTAGAACAGTTCTTAAATTTGGAAGAGAATCTCGCTTGTTGCTTCTGTTTGTAATGTTTAAGAAAATTGACTGGTACACGAATTTTTGACAATATCACTTACTTGTGCGTCACACGCCTACAAGTTTTTTAAATATTTATCTTGCATCACTATAAATCCGCGAACATATGGGCATAACCCTCGTGAAACTGGAAGAGTAACACTTCTTTCCAATTTTTTTACTAACCTGATACGAAGTGGAATATTCTGTCTGTCATGCCGGAGAAACGCTACCCGCAAACTACGTTTCTCTCTACTTTTTGACCACAGACGGCCCCATTGGAAGAACTTTCTCTCTTTGGCTAAAGCCTTCAAATATATAGACTATTCCTATCCTAATAATTATGAGCGTCATTTTCTGTTATCCAATGACTGAACAGAACCTCCCACAAAACAAGATTTCAGAAACCAAATCCAACCCCTTTTTAGATGAGAATCACGGAAGCAACTATTTTTCCAAGAATTTAAATTATCTTTTTACTTCTACGAATTTCTTAATTATGGCAATGTGGAATCTACCTATGGCGGCCGTAGTCTGGCATTAACAAAGACCGGCTAACCTACTTGAGCCGAAATGGATTTTAAATACAATGGATGTCTCCAGACTACTTAAAATTACTTGTAATATTTGAACAAATCAATTGGAAATAGTTTCCGCTATTTATAAAGGGTTTCGTTTTTGTATAACTGCTGTCAGTCAACGAAAGGTTAAGCTTTTCAAACTGAAATTGGTTTTCTTTATTTACGCTAAAAAGTACTAAACTTTTAAGAAGTTTATTGTTACTTGGTTTATTAGGGTAGAGCTTTAAATTATTATGACCTGCCGCTGGAATTTAGTAGCCCGAAGCTATCGGTAAATGTGGTCTTTTATTCAGGATCCTAACTGAATGTGAAGTAATTTATTGTGGGAATTTTTGTCTATACTTTATTCAAGTTACTGAATTTTTAATTAATTAATTAATTTAATCGTTAACATTACAAAATAATGTTACAAATATTTACCATCAATTTGCTTGTACAGGCAGCATTCTCCAAAATTGTATTTCTGATCGTAATGGCTCGTTATTTAAAGTTCTAACAGGAATCGTAACATTCTTTTGATTGTAATTTAAGATTGTAATTTAGATCGTAATTCAAATTGTAATTCAGATGGTAATTGAGATGGTAATTGAGATTGTCATTCAGAGCCGTCTCAGAAGTACGGCACAATTATACACTCTAGAATTTCACTGTTAATTTATTTTATTATTTACGTAAATATTTAGCACTTTCAAGTATAGTAGCTGCCCAGTTTCAAAGTATACTAACTCGATATTCAATTTTTAAGATATTTATAGGATCGGCCCCCTTTTGTTTGTGATTCGTTAGCTTCACGTGTTAGGCGAGGCCAAGCGTATTATCACTTGTTATTTTGGAAAGTTTACCAATTGTATGTATTTTAATTGCATGACGCGTGGCTCTAAGTCACGTAGTTTAAATGTTATACCTCACATCTACTTCAGAAATCCCATGAATTTTCGTTCATATCGATCACGTAGTATTGTTTGTTGGCCTTATTCTAATCTAAATCGAATAAATTTGGTGTTTGTTTATTTCCTAATAAATTGGATTTTCAAACAACTGTGATTCTTTTAGATCACGTACGCTTTTAAATAATGCATATTTCTGCGTGCGTTTACGATAATATCTTAACACACTTTTTGAATGTTTATCTAGCCAATTCATGCAGGTTTTTCACTGATTTAATTTCAATGCGTTTCGTTACATTTTTAAATTCTAATCTTTGCTAGTAGCTACTCTTGGATATGTGTTTTAATCGTTTGTACTGTTATATACAGTGTGCTCTCAACTAATAATTTTTATAATGACCTATTTACCCTTCTAATATCTATAATTATATGTTTTTGTACTTGGGAGTTTCCCTTGCTTATTCTGCGACCCCTAATGACTTAACCTACCCCTAAATTAACCCTATAATTACAGCATTAATTCTCCAAATTAAAATAAAATAAAATAAAATAAAATGTTAGTTTTGGCGCCCAACGTGACACAAAATTTACATTGGTCAATAAATATTTTATTTTTTTTTGTTTCACTATATACACAACTCCTGCATTATTTTTACATCCCTATTCTTATTTTGATTATATTATTCTTTTATACCTATTCTAAATTTTATTATTAACCTATCTTATGCTCTATTGTTTTCTAATATTACAATACGTACAATACCTATCCACCAATCCATCCTAATTTATGATGATATCCTAATTTAATTCTCCTATCCTATGTTTTTCCTATTCTAATTTATTGTTAAACTATCCTATTTTATAATCATATCCCTATTTCCACTAGTTTATCTTACAGTATGTACACTTTTTTCCATTATCAAAAGTTTTTCCTATTGCTTGTAGTGGTACATTAAATTTACATGAAATTTTCCCCTGATCACGTCTGAGTCTACCTCCTTCAGTGCATAAGTGTTCTCCCCTACGGCCTTGTTTATCAGTTTATTACATAGATACATAAATTTAACTGATGTGACCTATGTCTAGACACACCAATGAGGCGAATTAAGGTTCTACCTATACCTTATTCTGGGAAACATCGGACTACCTTCCAATACACGACTTTGTCCTAACTCATCACAACGTTGTAAATATTCCAAGAACATCTCCCTATTTACTATATTTTGAATCATTACATAATGTCTGATTTCTTCGCCAAAATGTCCCGCTAAGTATTTTATGATTTGTGTTTTTTCCATCGGCGGATCTAATTTCTTCGCTAGACTGAATTTTTGTATAGCTATATTTCTCTGGCCATTGCTAAATTTTGATTGTATTTCCCTGTAATTAAATTATCTCGCGCCTTGTATTGTTGATTATCCCCCAAAATTTTCTCAAAAACCTACTTTCAAACTCTTGAAATGTCCCGATTTCATTTTCTATTAAATCAAACCATATCTCCGCGCTTCCTTTCAACATTGATCTGGCAAAGTTTAAATTTTACCTTTCATCCGTTGATCCCTGTATTAATTTTCTTATATTATTTAAAAATACTTTTGGATTTATTTTGTTGTCTCCATAAAATTTGGAATATTGTTCTATTGAAATTTCCGGTCTATTTATCCTAGTGTGTTGCAATCCCTGATTTCTACCCACATTTTCAAATTCTGATTTTAAACTACCTAACTCTCTATTTACATGATTAAGTCCTAATTCACAATTTCCTTGAATTTCCCACATCTTTTTACCTAAGTCTGTAATACGGTCATTTGTCTCTTTTTCAGATGTTTCTTGATCTAATTTTACTTTTCAGACCTCGTCTCTAACTCTATCTACATCATCCATCATTCTAGCGAATTTATTTTCAAAGTGTACCTGCATTTCCGGGATCGTTCGGTTACTTTCCTTTAATCCGTCGCTTATAATTTTTATTTCAACCTCGAGTTTTTACCCATTTTCTTTGATATTTTTCATGGTCTCTTCGCTTTTATCCATCTTCTTGTTTAAGGCTAAAAGAATAGACATGATTTCAGATAATTGTGAGATTGGTTGTTTCTCGCTTTGACTCCTCGTTAATTGTGGTCCTTGTATTTCTATTGATGTATCTTGTAGAATTACACTTCCTTGTGGCCCTATTTCAACCCCTTGGTTCCTCAATGCCTCTCTGGTCTTCTTAATTCGTTTATCCATTTTTAAAATTTTTAAATTATTATTAATATTTCAAATTCCTTCCGATTTTTAAATTCCTAACCCTTTTAGATTAAATGTTTACTCGTATTTTTACAAAATTAAATTTTAAATTTCTCGTTTCTACAAATTTTTTAATTATTAATTTTCCTTTTCAATTTTTAATTTAGTTTTAGTGGTGTTCTCGCCTCTAACTTTGGGTCGCCATAATTATGCTGTGTAAAAGAGTTTAAAATAAATCATATCCAAAATATTTGAGATAAAACAGTTTTAAAAATAAGTCATATCAAAATCTCTAACCTGAAGTGGTTTCGTAGATTCTCCTAAGAATAGAAATCGATATCCAAATCGTTATTGGTGCGTTTATTCCAATGAAAGGTTTTTCATTTTCGCAATAGAATATTTACCATCAATTTGCTTGTACAGGCAGCATTCTCCAAAATTGTATTTCTGATCGTAATGGCTCGTTATTTAAAGTTTTAACAGGAATCGTAGCATTCTTTTGATTGTAATTTAAGATTGTAATTTAGATCGTAATTCAGATTGTAATTGAGATGGTAATTGAGATGGTAATTGAGATTGTCATTCAGAGCCGTCTCAGAAGTACGGCACAATTATACACTCTAGAATTTTACTGTTAATTTATTTTATTATTCACGTGAATATTTAGCACTTTCAAGTATAGTAGCTGCCCAGTTTCAAAGTATACTAACTCGATATTCAATTTTCAAGATATTTATAGGATCGGCCCCCTTTTGTTTGCGATTCGTTGGCTTCACGTGCTAGGCGAGGTCAAGCGTATTATCACTTGTTATTTTGGAAAGTTTACCAATTGTATGTATTTTAATTGCATGATGCGGTGCTCTAAGTCACGTAATTTAAATGTTATACCTCACATCTACTTCAGAAATCCCAAAATTTTTCGTTCATATCGATCACGTAGTATTGTTTGCTGGCCTTATTCTAATCTAAATCGAATAAATTTTGGTGTTTGTTTATTTCCTAATAAATTGGATTTTCAAACAACTGTGATTCTTTCAGATCACGTACGCTTTTAAATAATGCATATTTCTGCGTGCGTTTACGATAATATCTTAACACACTTTTTGAATGTTTATCTAGCCAATTCATGCAGGTTTTTCACTGATTTAATTTCAATGCGTTTCGTTACATTTTTAAATTCTAATCTTTGCTAGTAGCTACTCTTGGATATGTGTTTTAATTGTTTGTACTGCTATATACAGTGTGCTCTCAACTAATAATTTTTATAATGACCTATTTACTCTTCTAATATCTATAATTATATGTTTTTGTTACTTGGGAGTTTACCTTGCTTATTCTACGACCCCTATGACTTAACCTACCCCTAAATTAACCCTATAATTACAGCAATATATATTGATTGATAACGCCGTACTCGCTGTAATGAACGTTTTTACTTAACTCCACCGCTCTGTGTTCTCAAATCAAATTTAATCTTACTAATTTTATTATTATTACTATTATTATTATTATGCCACGGCTAGGCCTTTCTAATCTACACAGAGTGCATAACGTTACGATGATCAATTTTTCTATTCTCCACCCCTTTATGATTACCTATTTGTTTGAATTGATAAAACGAAGTCAATTAGTTTCATATAATGAAAAGAAATATTATTTGAAAAATATTTAAATACACCCTTCTATCAGTTAACGTCATATGTATTATTTGTCCCAAAATTTATATACTTTGAATTCAATCTAAAGTCACCAAAAACTTTCTTTTTTTTACCAAAGAAACCTGAAACGTTCTAGACCCCTTTATAATATGTTACGTAAGTTTAACGTATGCAATGTTTGTTGTTGACTTCATTACATTTTTTATATAAATTGAGTAAATTCGATATTGAAATTTAAATAGAAAAATATCTTAAAATTAAATAGATCTGACCTGCGACATGTTGTTCGGGTTGTGGATCAACACCCCTTTGTTGTCCTCATTCGTTGAACCCGTGTTTGAGTACAGTAACTCCTCGTTTTCCAAAAATTACTTCGTGCTTCTTTATTTTATATGCCATGAATCTCGCAACTCAAAATTGTACCAGAATTGTGCCAAAAATATATAATTGTCGACGCTGATTTGAAATATTATATTGACCCAGATTTGAATTATTCTTGTCGACGCATACTTGAATTATTTCAACTTGAAATGTTCAAAAATACACCACCAATTTGAAATGTTATATCGACCCAAATTTGAATTATTATTATCAACACATTCGAAAAGTTCAGAAATGTACCACAGATTCGAAATATTCAGAAATGTACTACAAATTCGAAATATTCAGAAATGTATCACAGATTCGAAATGTTATATCACAGATTCGAATGTTATATCACAGATTCGAAGCCGTTAAACGACAAAAAAAATTTTTGTAATCGTTGCACTATTGTCACTGTAACATACACTTGATACTCTATTATATTTAAATTACGCGTGACTTTCTGGTTAAATGACGCAGCTTCGCCCTGCATGAGTTGTAAACTTACCCGTCTTACCATTGCTCTGTGTTATATATAGGATCTTCCCACTTACATGTGGGCTGGGTTTTCAAGCAGTTTTGCAGATATCTCAACCAACCATGTCTTTAATATTCCCTGCATTTTGAAGTTGTTTCTGATGTAATTTCTTTGGTTTTCCGTGTAAGGTTTATTTGCTATTGATACATTGTTATCTTTGCCAGACGTTGTTTTGTATGGATATTGCCTTTTGGATAATTGAACAAAATAAATGATGTAACTTCAATGCTGTTTTCGTTTATGTATTTTTATGCATTAATAAAAGAGCAGTAAATACCAAAATAGTTCAATAGTTTTGTATATATGAATTAAATTTGGAAATGCCTGATATTTGAACGGTAAAATACCAGGCGTTCTGGTTCTAAAGTAAGAAGCAAATACAAAGAAAAACTCACCCTCGAATTGCTGACGTCGAGGTTGAGTCAGTCGCTGGTCCACGTCTGCGAGTAGGTAGGTCTATGCCCAAGAAGAACGCGGTTGGCCTCTCATTACCAGAAAAAACGACAGCTCAAAGGAAGCTAGAATAATTACGAACAATAGATTAATTTATTAAAACCGAAAAGTAGCGTTTTATAAACCCTAAATACTTACCACGCTATAATGCGTGCCAGCAAGTCGCATAAAGAAAAACGGAACGAAGCAGAACAAGACGGATGTTTTCTTGTTGCTATTCGAACAGAAAGTAAATATTAAATTTGTTTAGTTAAAGCACTAAAGCTCAACTTAAACTTGTCTTCAAGGAAATAAAACAGGAAAACCCTAATTTATTGAAACAATTGAATACTTGGAAAGACGCCTATCTAATTATGGCGTAAATTCCACAGTAAGAAATTCTTAGAAAGAATATTTATTTTTCTAATGAGCAGAAAGATTTATCAAGTAACATATATAGGATATTTAGTATTAATTGAAATACAATTTTAAACACGCGAAAGGGTTATTTTAATTTACGAAATTAATTTTCGTTTTTAACACAAAAGGAATTTAAGTTAAAAATTATTGCATATAAACTAATCAATTATTTACGAAAATGAACGTAACATACATATTAAACGTATCTATTTTAAGATTTATGGAATAATTTATATCCAATACTCGCGAATTCATGCTTAGGTGGAAACTTAATTCTCTGCTTACGGTTTATACATATCCAAATATAACTACTCCAGAACATTCTAGATTTTGCGAAACCATAATTCATTCACCACTTTTGTCTGCTGTATATTAATTTTCTTAAATGCACCTTGTAGCTGTCAATCAATCCACCGTTGGTTTAACGACATTGTCCCTTTCCATTCTAGACTCTTCCGTATCTTTGTTAGAATACTAGCTTTGTAGCTTTTATGAAGTTTAAATTGGCTTCGGCTAATCAAATAAATTCCTAAAGTCAATATTTTGCTAATATTTTGAAGGCAAACGAATTTGCTAAAAACTGTTAATCCTAAAAATGTAAGCAAGTTCTTTTGGATGTTAACGACAAAAGAATAAATTTTTTTTTCGGGCTAAGATTGAAACTAATAAAACTTTTACATAGTCTTAAGAATACAATCGGAAAGAAATGAAGGAAAGTTACTGTGATACTGTAGTCGATTTGCTAATGTCTAATACAAAAGGTGGAAAAATGCAACTGTTTGAGCAAGTAAAGTTGAAAAAAGGTTTATATGAAAGAACATTAAAAATTTTCATAACAATTTTTTTCCTGCAAATATACGAACAGAGATTGAAACAAATGGAATTGCATATTCTATTAAAATGGAAAACAAAGAAAAAGTAGAATAATATAGTCTCCGTAAAAATTGCTTTAAGTTGTAATAGTTCTCAATGTCTTGTCATACAAATCGATATTTCTTTAAGATATAAGTTCGAAAATTATACGGTTTTGGAATTTTGTTACTAATCTAGTACCAACAAATCGGTACTTGCATTATAGCATTTGCTGCTAAAAATTGTTGGAGAATTCACACACAACGGAAACACATACACAGAACGGCAAAGAAACTGTCAGAAAATTCGAGAAAAGCGGAAGAAAAGGTGATGATGGAAAAAAAACTTAATTCCCTAACAGCCCCCATGATACAACAGTACATCTCAGAATTTAAGAGTGCCGAGGAAACGAAATCGTTACTGTTAAAGTTCAAAATAAAACCATCTATCTTTGATAGAAAATTGCTTTCGGCGACGTATTTTAAGCAATTCGAGGCTTTGCGACAGTTAGTGGTTTGTATGACTATGAGAAGGCAACTGTGTTGTTAGTCACACTACGGAATGAAGCTTTGAATATCCTACAGACTATTCCGAATCATGTTGAAAAGAACTGCGGGGGTCTTAAAATCAAGACCAATAGGGTACGACGATTGTCACCTACAAGAAGCCTAACACGCTTTGATAAGAAACTGTTACCGGAAGTAAAACAAAAAATTACAAGAGTTCTAAGCAGATATTGCTCGCCTGGTGCGACTAGTTTATCCAACAGCACCCACTAGTTTCTTGGATGGTAGTACAGACTTTTGTCGATGGAATATGAAATGAGGAGGTCAACAGGCATTACGACTGACCCGACCTACAATCCCGTATGATGCGCTGGCTCATGCTTTGAAGTTTGAGGCTACAACGCAAGCATGGCATCGTAGCAATGCTTTCTACCACTAGTAAGATGTCGTCAGTAGTTCCTGGATGGGGATGTTCTAAACATCGGTCCGCGCACTGAGCCCTGTTGGCAATTCTTTGTCATCCGTTTTATGTTGTGTGTCCCTTTTAGTGATACGTACCCATTCCTGCAGTAATTCCTGTAGGAATGGTACAACTGCGTAGGACAATTCGTTGCCTGTTTCGTGAAGAGGGATGGCCAGCATTTAATTTTACGCGGACTGTTATTGAAAAATGCCTCGTGTATCTGGATGGCATGCTCGTGGATGGAGAAAACATTTAACACTTGACCAATTTGAAGGGGTTTCTAAGATTTAGAGGAGCCAATCAGACCCAGAAGAGGTTAGGTCAATGCAAGAGTAGCCGACCGCCATAAGACAAACACCACCTACGTAGATTTCTGGGATTATGCTCATATTATAGAAGAGATGTGTTTATGGATTTACGGTTATTGCCTATTCTATGAATAAATTTGTAACGTGTATTTTTGGTAATTTAACATTCTACACTTTACCAAATACGTAAAATACATCGTTTCTTTGGGATCGCTGTTTGTATCAAGTAAATACTTCAGAATAAATCAGAATTGTATGCAATTTAACTCGTGTGTATTAATTAAAGATAGATAAATTGAAGATTGATTCTCATTAATAAATAAATTCCAAGGAGTGAAGATTAAACAGCTTGTAATTAATTATAGATTGCATCGTTCTTGTCTGGCCGTCGTATAAATTTAGTTCCTTATGTGAATATACAAGTCTAGATAATAGGCGATAAGCGGTTGTAATAGCGACGAGTTGATATAAACAGACGAGGAGAGGAGTTCTGTTCTGTGTTCCGATATATTAAGTACATTGAAAATCCTGCTTCTTTCTGCTTTGAGGATAGTGAGAATTACTGCGGTATCAATTCTCGTATTGTTCATGAACAAGCACGCCGTGTTTTTAGTTAATTTTCTGTTGAAAATAAAAGTAGTAGAGCTTGTTAAACTCGAGTCACGTGTGCTTTACGGAACATTTGACGGACGGTTTTATTGCTTATGCGTGCTTTACTAATTGTTTTTAGTTGTTTTTTTTGTGAGATAAATGTTTTAAGGAACATTTGACGGACGTGCTTTAGTGATACACGTGCTTTACCCATTATGGTTCTTTTTAGTTGTTTTGTCTTTTGATATTTAAACTGTGTGTGCGATCTAGTTTCGCGGTCCTTTTCTTTTCAGAGTAGCGCATACTTTGGATTATTTAAATACAGTGATACTGTAGTTTCTGAATTTTCTAACAACAAAGAATCTAAAATAGATCATTGCTTGCGCAAATTTCGTTATTTGCGAAATATAACAGATTACCGGTTTACAAAGGTATTGGTTGAAGTTTCTCACTGTTTTTTGGGATGTTTATGAAAATAATATACATTTGGTCCCAGTTGAAATTAAACTAGTGCTACAGAATATCTCGAAATTATTCTCTTAGGAAATAGAATTACCAAGAAATTTATCAAGGCTACATAGTTCCGACGCGTGATAATGTCTGCTGCTAACACCAGTGAAATACGTAGGTGTGATTAGTGTGACGTGTGATAAGATCCATCAACACCCTCACAGTCAAGGGTGAAGTGCTTCGTTAGTGCAGGACATCGTGAATCTCACACTTCCGTTGCAAGGAAGCGTTGCTGAAGGACTTTTGTAAGTTGAACTATTTCCTACTTGTTATTACTTTAAATATCTATCCGTTGCTTTACCATATCTTTGTCGTTCTGATACCTTTTACAATAGACTTGCATGCTATTTTAAAACAGAGAAAAAAGAAAAAGAAAATCAATACTACTGAATTACTCATACCAATTGTGTCTTATCTATTTATCTTTTGTCAACATTTTGTCTGATTTATGTTTAATTGGTGTGTGAGAAAACGTTTCTGCTACTCCCCAATATTACCTCACTTTGTACTAAACATTTTTCTGTATTGCTTTTACCGTTGTTATATTATATAGATTATCCAAGCAGTTTCTTTTTTTACATTCTACAAAGTACTGAATAATTTAGACTTTTCATTGCTGCTATGCTTATTCTTTTTTTCAGGTTTGCTTAACTATTTTGCTTGCAGGTATTGTCACTAACTTCTTACCGCCGCATACATTATCTGTCAGTCTGCTTTCTACAACCCCCCCTAATCTCCGATTGAGCCCGGTCATTCCGTGATATCTTTGTGTTACGCACGGCTACGAGACAACGTAACATAAATTTTGGCGCCCAACGTGGCTGCCACGATTTACGTGACAAATTAACAGAAGAAGGTCGTGATTATGTATCGGATGAAGGTCGTAAAAATGCGTTCCAGCAGCTAAGAGACTTACTGATTCAGCTCCGATCTTAAGTTACCCTCTGTCGGAAGGGAAATTCATATTAGACACGAACGCAAGTAATGTCAGTATTAGAGTGCGTTGTCGCAGATACTGGACGGTCGATGAAGCATCGCGTTCATACCATTGTACAGAAGAAAATTGCGTTAAATCCAGGGATAACCAACGCCACTTGTTTCCCATGCAACGCTACCTATCGGACACTACTCGATTATGAACGACACTTAAACTGTATGTGTTAATTTTGCATTTACAATCACACAAAGGAAATGGTAATTTAAAGGAATGTATCACCTACCTCTCACTGGTTGTAGTTGTTGATTGTACTTGCACTGCTATCAAATAATTATGGACTGTATAATGTTCACTAATTGTTGCTAATTATTGATGCTCGATGCACCGAACTAAATCACGAACCAAAGACAGAAGCGAGCACGAAATTGAATAGCGTCCACTCGTTGATTACCAACCCTTTTATGTCGCTGCACTAAAGGTAGGGATGATGGAGGGGTTATATTTGTGGAATAGTTTAAGGAATTAAATTAATTGTGATTGGCATAATACAACTACAAACAAAATACTTATAAAGCCTTAATATACCGCCCACCAAAATAAGTATTAGGAACTTATTTTTTAAGTGCGTCTAAACGAACAAAAAAATATAACCGTAAATTTAAAAGTTAACTTACACTAATATACTAACTATAATACTAAGTTGCCTCTGGAATAGGGAGAGGGCACAATTTGACCACGGGTCTTTTAAATAGTCCCTGGGATGTTGCCACGGTAGCCACACGACAAACTTTGTCCTTTCCATAATGCAACGTATGTATACGTCCCATTTTCCACTGTAATGGAGACACTTGAGTACCTTTAATCAACACCAACGTTCCTACCATTAACGAATAATTAGCAGAAAACCATTTGGTTTTCTGTTGAAGGGTGTGCAGGTACTCCAAATGCCACCGTTTCCAAAATGATTGCTGAATACGTTGAACCAGTTGCCAACGATTTAAAGAAGATAGTTTCAGATCTACGACATTAGGGTCGGGAATGACAGACACTGGTTCTACGTTTAGAAAATGACCAGGACTAAAGAATGAAAAATCAGCGGGATCGTTACTTATTGGACATAAAGGTCTGGAGTTTAATATGGCTTCAATTTGAGCTAGAATGATGTTAAATTCTTCGTACGAGAGAATTTCTTCGCCTATCACCTTCTTGAGATGGGATTTTACAGATTTTATCCCAGCTTACCACATTACCCCAAAGTGAGGAGCCGACGGAGGATTAAAAACAAAATGAATACCTTCCGTTTCAGATGACTGCTTCATATATTCGGTTAGTTCCCGAGATGCTCCGATAAAATTTGTTCCACAGTCACTATGAATTTGCAAGCATTTACCTCTGCGTGCTTCAAACCGCCGTAAAGCTTCAATAAAGGCCTCTTTAGATAAGTTTGATGCCAACTCCAGATGTATCGCTTTTGTACTAAGACAAACAAATAAACAAACATAGGCTTTCAATGATTTGGCACCTCTAATACGATTCATGGTGATAGAAAAGGGTCCACCGTAGTCTACCCCAGTATGTGGAAACGCTCTATCGGCAGTAAGTCTAGCGGGGGGCAAGTCGCCCATAGGAGGGCATAGCGAAATAGGTTTTTGACAAAAACATCAAATACAAGAGTTTAGGCACTGTTGAATAGCCCTTTTTGCAGACAGAATCCAAAAATTTTGTACTAACAAAAAATGAGTAGTTCTAAGTCCAGGGTGTAAATATTTCGTATGGCAATCTCGAATAATGAGCTCTGTCACCCGGTGTGACCGAGGAAGTAGCAAAGGAAATTTTGTTCATAAGGTACGTCTGCATTGCGCAGCCGGCCGCCCACCCTTAACAACCTGTTACGTTATTCGAGGCATCCACGTTGGGCGCCAAATTTATGCTACGTTGGCTCGTACTAAACCTGCTACAACTGTATCATCATTGTTTTTTTTTTAAACACTCAAGCTTAAAACTATTTGGATAATCCAAAGCATGCACTACTCTGATAAAAAGGACCACGAAGACTAGATCGCACTCACAGTTCAAATATAAAAAGACAAATCAACAAAAAAACACAATTAGTAAAGCAACGCGTATCACTAAGTCAATGTCCCCTAAAACGCACGACAAGTTCTACTACTTTTATTTCCAACAGAAAAGCAACAAAAAAACCAATTAGTAGAGCAACGCGCATCACTAAACCCGTCCGTCAAAATGTTCCTTACAACCGCACTTGTGGTCAATCAAACACGTTACATATAAAGCATACTTCCTTCAAATGTAATTAGAACTACACTGCTAATCTGTTTATATAAACTAGTTGTTACCATAAACTCTTGTCGACTATTATCTCCTTCGCTAATAACATAAGGAACATCCAAAACGTGAATGCACCATCATATCTAATAACTAATTACAGTTGTTTATCATTTTCGATAAGTTGGAAAGTAATTTACGAATAATCCAATTTACCATTCATTCCTTGCAATTTATTTATTAATGAAAATCAACCTTCAAATTATCTATCTTTAATTAATACACACGAGTCAAATTGCATACAAATCTAAAAACTATTCGAAAGTATTTACTAATTGGGAAAAAAGCGTAAAATGTTAAGCTACTAAAAATGCACGTTACAAACCCATCACTGTCAAGGAAAGGACTGAGAGGTCGAAGTTGTTTATTACTAAGTTTTCCCTTTCGAATGATATCAATGTCCTGACTGAAAACTTGTTCTTGAACCCGTTTTATTAATAAATGAAGTGCATACTGTTCGGGGGAGACCAATAATTGTTCTAAGTTTCCAATATCCAAATTTGCACGAACTTTCAAGTTACGAATGAACTGACAAATATATACCAGAATCCTGCATATTTTTCGCAAATCTGAAAATTGATTTACCATCGAGTCTACGAAATTATCTGCAACGTGTATATTAAGAGATAAAGTTTTTTTTTCAATGTGCATCTGAGTGTGATCTGTAAGAGTTGGTTCCATATGAGCAGGCCAATTCTCTTTAGGTAATAGTAACCATGATGGAGCCGTCCACCACAAAGGATGATTAACAAGCTCAGCAGCTAATAATTCTCTTGATGCACAGTCAGCAGGATTATCCTGTGATTTAATATGATGCCACGATGATGGAGCCACTCGTTCTTGGATATGCGAGACACGATTGCTAATAAATGTCTTCCAATTATACGACGAAGATCGAATCCATGCTAATGGTACTGTGGAATCTGACCACGCAAATGTATCGTCCAATACTAAATTATCTCTATACGTATTTTGCACATACTCGACCAAGTTCGACAACAACACTGCACCACACAATTCTAATCGAGGTAATGATATACGATTGGTTGGTGCGACCTTAGCTTTGGCACAGACCAATGATACTTGGATGTTCCCTTTCTCATCGACACAGCGGAGATAAACTGCTGCTGCATATCCAGCTTCCGATGCATCACAAAATGCATGAATTTGTACAGTTTGATAGTTATCACAAAGAATCCGTCGAGGAATTTCAATTTTCAATAACTCGGGTAATTGTTGAAGATACAGATTCCATTTTAAAACAATTTGTTCGGGAGGAAGTTCATCCCAACCAATTCCTAATATCCATACAGATTAAATCAAATGCTTTGCGAAAAAAACCAATGGTGATAATAACCCCAGAGGGTCAAAGATCCTTGCAATTTCCGAAACCATATTTTTTTTGGTACAAGGCCGATCAGCGATATTAAGATTGTAAAAACAACATATCACTCAATGGTTGCCATTGCAGCCCTAAAATTTTTTGAGACCTATTGTTTACCTCTTCAAACAGAAATGCTTGCTGATACCGAACGGAATCAGGTAAATGGCCAATGACACTTGGCACGTTGCTGTTCCACTTTCGCAACATAAAACCACCTGATTGGCAAATTTGGTTTAATTCATACACGAGTCGTTTGCCATCCTCTATCGAATCACACCCTGTAATCAAATCATCCACGTACGTATCCGACGCTAAAATCTTGGAAGCAATTGGAAAATGTAACGATTGACTTTTTGCAAGTTCTTGAATTACACGCATGGCTAGAAATGGTGATGATGTGAAGCCGTATGTAACAGTGTTTAACTGATAATCGATAACAGACTCCGAGGACTTAAATCTCCAAACTATACGTTGATAGTCTCGATGACTAGTAGAAATAAAAATCTGTCTATACATTTGCTTAATGTCCGCAGTTAAAACTACAGAATGTAAACGAAAGTGTAATAACAACTCCATGATATCTTTTTGAAGAGGGGGTCTGCGAGTAAATGATCATTTAAAGACCCTCCACTTTGAGCGCTGGCTGAAGCATCAAATACGACACGAAGTTTTGTAATTGTACTGTCTGGTTTGAACACGGCGTGATGTGGTATGTAATATACCGGCGATAAGGTTCCCAACGGGGGCGGTACCGCCCCCCAGTGGGCGTTGTAGCTTTCAAAGGGGGCGGTAGCGAGTACAGGGGCAAAAGGGGGCGTTAGGAGGATCAAGGGGGGCGTTCGTGACGTACTTACCTTTTTAGAAAATAAATATATTCAAATACTTTGAAAATACCTAGTTGGCATGAATAGACAGTTTATTTAGCTATCTAAAATGTCTATGTTATTGTTATCGAGAAAATATACTTTATACATTTCCTTCATCTTATTTGGCTGAGCGTGGGTTCAGTGCAGTAGCTAATTTATTGTCTAAGAAAAGGAACAGACTGCACATTACTGAACGTGGCGATTTGCGGCTGATGTTAACGAAATTGGAACCCGACATTAGCAAATTGTTAAAACTTCACCAGCCTCAACTATCTCATTAATTTTTTCTTCTTAATCTTTTTCTGTTCATTATGTATTCATATTTAAGTTTTAATAAACAAGTTTGTACTACATTTGATAGTCGTTTTAATTAAGGTTTACTTTTGCGATTTTTAATATATATACCTTGTCCAACGCTTTAGTGAACGCTTGTAATAGCAGTCAAAAGTGCAACGTTCGTATATGAGTATCTATGTGTGTTATATATATATATATATATATATATATATATATATATATATATATATAGATAGATAGATAGATAGATAGATAGATACTATGCAACAATATTTTAATATTCGTTATAATGCACTATGATGAGGAGGGGGGCGTTGGAAGTTTTTTTTCCAGTAGAGGGGGCGGTGGTTCAGAAAAGGTTGGGAACCTCTGATGTAGACGATCGAGTTGAATCCGATACAATACGAGACATGTGACCACTATCGATATAATCCTGCATAAATTCTCTGTACGAATTATACAGTTGAGAATTTATTTCCAAACGGCGTTCTAGTGAAAGAAATCTTCGAAGTGCTATTTCCCGAGAGCCAGCAAATAGCGGTTCAGGACCATTGAAAGGTAACAAAACAATAAAACGACCGGTGTCATCCTGCTTGTGAGTGTCCAGAAAATGCTTTTCACAAATTTCCGCATGAGGAGATAATTTGTTAGAATCTGGAATATTTTCCAGTTCCTAAAATCGAGTAATATTAGCATCTTCTACCAGTGCAGCTAATGATATACGAGATGTAACAGAAGAAAGAACCTTCCCTGTTAATATCCACCCAAAGGTAGTGTGAATTGCCACGGGTTCTTCTGGTGACCCAATGCGAGTTGCATTTAATAAAACACGCGCGAACAAATCTGCACCTAACAATAAATCGATATGGCTAGGTTTGTCGAAGTCCGAATCTGCTAAATCTAATCCGACTATGTGAGACCAACTATTTGGTGAGATCCTTGATGGAGGAAGGTTTCCACAAATGTCTGGTAAAACAAAACAATCAATGCTGTACTTTGGAACAGTTTTACCTTGAGGGCTAATTTTACACGATACTTGTCCATACGCATGGGAAGCAAATAGACCTAAGCCTTCAACCTTCATTGAAATATTCGATTTTCTTAAACCTAAGCGTCGACAACATTTATCAGTCATGAAATTTTCCATTGACGCACTATCTACAAGTGCTCTTACTGTCTGAACTTTACCAAACCCATCTGTAATTGAAATTCTTGCGGTGCCTAATAACGTCATTGTGTTGGACGATCTAGATGATAACAACGTACTTGTAGTAGTGTTGCAGGTGGGTTCAGGAAGTTGATCTGTTGCCTGAGTGATTGCAGGTTTCTGAGCAACTGTAGGGTTTTCAAAGTGCAATAAAGTATGATGACTCCTTGCACACTTTTTACAAACAAGTTTGGAAGAGCAACGTGTAACCATATGAGAGTTGCGAAGACAATTAATACATAAGTGTTTGTCTTTAACAAAGTTATACCGGTCTTGTGGCAATTTATTCAAAAACCTTTCACATTGGTATAAGTTATGAGTACCACTGCAAAGACTGCATTTTTGAGTGAATGACGTTGTTACGAATGACTTTCGAACTTGGGGTTTTGAATATTCAAAGAAACGTTTTGAAGGTACACTAGATGATATGGTTTGTTTAATGGACGTATTAAATTTGGACGGTGTATCGGAAACAACCATATTGCTAATTTCTAATGCCTTGCAATGTTTTTCTAGAAATAATTTTAACTGATCATAAGATGGAATGTCTGATGTATTTTCTAACTCAAATGTTTTCAAAAGATTTGTGTCTACCTTTTTTGATAACAAATTGAACAATACGAAGTCAAGCAAATCAATCTTAGTTTGACGTAAGCTTGACAGATTTTCCGTAAAGCAATTAAGCAATTCTCTTAAATCTGTATGTGAAGTAGATTTTGATTTTGGCGACGATTCTAAAGCATTCCAATGCGTGTTTGCAATTAAACGTTTTGAATTAAACCTCTCCACAATAATTGAATAAGCTAGCATATAATTATTATTCGAAATTTGCAAATGTCTAATGAGTTCTCTCGACTTAAAATCCAACGCATCAATTAAAAAATAGAACTTTTCGATCGGTAGCAATTGATTATTTTCATGAACTAAATTATTAAAAAACTGAATAAACTCTTGGAAATGTTCTATTTTTCCAGAAAATTTTTTCATTTCTATACGAGGGAGTCGAATGTTGCTACACGAGTTAATGCCACTTATATTTTCAGTCAAGCCTTTTTTAGCAGTGAATATATTATCAAATTGCGCTTTAATAATTTTAATGTTTAACAAAGACCTATCTATTTCAATTCTTAGTGTTGTAATTTCATTTAATAATTCTGAGTTATCCTCATCCAAGATGCACGTTTTATAAGCAGTATCTACATCGTTTTTGATATCAAAGGCGCTTTCAGCCATAATATTAACAGAAATACAATTGCCTTTAATATGCTCCAATTTATATATCGCATCAGATATATCAGATAATCTATCGAGTGCCGCCTTTAAATCTACAATTAATCTATCCGATGAAATATGTGCCATCCTAACGAACAAGGTTACTAATATGGATTTTAGATTGATTTCAGCTACAAAAACGAAGGGTTTTGTTCACCTAATAATAGGATATATCAAGGGTAGTGTTGAACTACCTGTTAAGCAAGAATTTTCACTACAACGTGCCTAACGGGAGATTGCAAGTTTCAATATAACAATGAGCAAAGGGTTATGCTACCCGGTTTTGCGAATACCTGAATTCTCTAGCGAACTTGAATTACAAGTTTAAAGTAACTGTACTGCTTAAACACCTTTTTCTGACCACAAATTCTTACGCTAAACTATCCCTAAAATTTACAAAGATTTGTCATTTTTAAGGCTTTATAAGATTCTGTATCAGTACAAAATTTCAAATTTAATGCGAAATTGCATCTACTATAAGTTAGTTTACACAATTGACTATGAAACTGGTGGTGTGACTACACTTTTATTCTAAAATGCGGTCAACCCCTAATTTAAGCGAAGAGCAATTAACACTGTAGTTAAAATGAATGCCAATAATAAATGCCAATTAATAAGCAAAATATTTGCTCGAACGGACCAAAAATGTTAATTTTGCATTTATAATCACACAAAGGAAATAGTAATTTAAAGGAATGTATCACCTACCTTTCACTGGTTGTAGTTGTTGATTGTACTTGCACTGCTATCAAATAATTATGGACTGTATAATGTTCACTAATTGTTGCTAATTATTGATGCTCGATGTACCGAACTAAATCACGAACCAAAGACAGAAGCGAGCACGAAATTAAATAGCGTCCACTCGTAAATTACCAACCTTTTTATGTCGTTGCACTAAAGGTAGGGATAATGGAGGGGTTATAGCGGGGGAATAGTTTAAGGAATAAAATTAATTGTGATTGACATAATACAACTACAAACAAAATACTTATAAAGCCTTAACAGTATGCAATTTTATTGTAATATCTTATGTTAAAATATAAGATATACGTACAAAATATATGTATAAGAATGTTCTATTATTGTATATGTATATATATAAATTATCTAATAAATTCTAATTTTTGTGTATTTATTGCTTTATTTTGATCTATTGCTATGCTTAATCATTGGTGTTTGGAAATGAGAGCAATTTTTCTCGCGGTGATATGATATACCTAGAATAGCAGCTTCTTTTGAGGATTCTTATAGAAACTATCTTAAATTTTTCCGTAAAAAAACATATTTTGTGGCCTCGTACGAAGATAGGTTTTTTACTCTTGGAGTTTCTTAAATTACTTGCATAAAATGCCGACCCGCTTTTACATGATGGAAAGCATTGGACATTCTTCTCGTTTAATAAAGTCCAGGCTCACTTTTAGGCATGGAGGAAGCTAAAAACTGTTAAGGCCTACCAACAAAGTCGTTAGTTAGGCCGTTTTCCCTGGTACAAATTTTGTCAGAAATTAAGTATATAAGCATACAGTTTCGAAAAAAATTTAATTCCATTCTCAAAAGTACTGCGGGTTAATCGTTGGTTTTAGGTATACTTCCAAAACATACCTCAGGTTGCAGGTTCCGGTATATTCACTATCTTCTGTTTGATGTGATTAAATTTGGCATCGTTCAACCACATCAACATGCCTACGATCAAATGTAGACTCATAGTTCACCTACTCTAACCTAGGTTAGAGATGCTACAATTTTATCAGTTTTTAGGAAAATGATATACCGCAAAAAATTCGGATATTGGCGTCTTCTTTTTTTGAAGGAGAAGAGTTGATTCTAAGGTGAAAATTCTATCGGAAATAAAATCTCCGTAAGCAAAACTATAAAATGAGTCTATACACGATCGGTTCAGAAAATTTGTTTGACGATCGGTCCGGGAGGTGGGAGTAGATTTAAAAATGAATTTCTAACATAAGTCAATACTCAAGAGGCGCTCTAACCCACGTTAGAAAGGCGTCAAAAAGTATTCTTAACTAGGTTAAAGACACTATTCTTGGGTACCTGTTCTGTCATATTTTAAGGCGTATCACTATACAGCGGTGGAACACGGACATTAGTTAAAGAAAAGTTAGAAGGTTGGAAGCTTGAGAGATGTGATGCTGTAAGAATATATCTAAGACCAACTGTACAAATACAGTTAGTAAAGCTAATGTCTTGGAAATGGTTTAAAAAAATTGAAACGCTACTACTGTGTAATTTGAAAAATGCTTGAACGTTCGTAGATTATGTTTTGGGGCACGAATGAATAGTTGATAGGGAGAAAACAGAAGATAAAATTTATAATGAAAGGCAAAAGATTCTGATATATCAACCAGATTAAGAAATACACAGATAAAGGTAGTTACAGACCACTGAAGGTGTTAGCTCAAGATATGAAAAAGAAAGAACGACCTCAAACCAACGTTTATGGTGAGATTAGGAAGGCGAGTAAGAATTTTTACATGTTATCTAAAATGGATATCGGTCATTTTTTTGAAGGTATTGTAGCACCGCTTAGTACACATCTGACCAAAATAATTACATTGGAATGTAAACGAGGCATTTGTACACAAAAGATGATTGACAAACCCTTACGGTCAATGGGCTTGATTGACAGGTACAAAGGTTTTGCATTTAAGAGCTTTACGAAGATTACAATAGGTACATTAGAACTATTATTTGCATACCCTGGTATGTTTTCGGACGTTTGGATAAAATGTAAATTGCCGTGTTGAGCGTTAGATAATTCAATTCTAATTGAAGCGTTGAAAGTTGTGATATAAACTAGTGGTACATAAATTAGCCCGTGTGATATAAATTACTGCAGTGATCGATATAAATTGATAATTAGTGGTTGGATAGTTAACTATAATGCTTCGACATTAAGCAATTAAGAAGATAGCATCGCAGTGTTGAGAAGTTAGTAATTTTACGGTCAGCATTAGTTGGGAAGAAATTATTGTGATACCTTTAGAAAATTTCACCATAGCTACTAGTTGTTAAAAAGGCTTGTATAATCAGTTTGATAGTAAAGAACTGTTGTTCTGCAAATATAGTTTTCGTTACAGTATAAATTTTTTTATTTTTAGTTTAAGCAAAGCAAAGTTTTTCTACATGAGATTTGAATTTTTGTAATTAACAAACATAATTCCTTAAAGTTTTGTTAACTGAATATGTTATTTTTGCTAGTTATTCGAAGGTGTTTAATTTAGATATCTTAGAATTGTCTAAATATGACTGATGGTTTTCCTTCCTATACTTCGGAAATGACTTTAGATTCGGTAAGCGCAACATTAATTATTTTCGATCGTGTCACCGGTTGCCGAAATCTCCAGATACTGTTTATTCGTATAGCCTTTGAATAAACTAAACGCTCATAAATTTGTAAATAAGCTTCATTCTGCAGAAAACCAATACTAAGCTTATAGCTGTTTAATTTAAACAACCGCCCATGAATTATATTCCCGTTCACGTCCAAGGTTATCTCTTATTACAAATCATACAATACTCAGACAAATCCTTGAAAGTAAAAGAAGTTCCAATCGAGGATTACCTATTCGCTGAGAGCTGGCTAGACAGATTTATTACAGAGTTTCATTTTATATGTTCGCCTTTTGCCCAACTTGACTGTGTGGTTTTGCGACTTTCTATTTATATCTTTAAAGCAGTAAAAAAGATAGAGAAGCATTCAAGATAGGATAACGGTTATTAGCGAATAGCTTTTTATCCATCTGTTTATAGCAATTTTGATTCTGACGTATTCGGATGTCAATTCGAGTCAACAATGAACAATTACTTACCAACAATTGATTTAGATCAATAAGAACATACGTATGAACAATATTCTTACAGTAGAAACAAATCATGGTAAACTATTGACGTGTATGAGAAATCTAATACTCAAACTGCTGTAAACTAGTATTACTGGAAATATACCGTATAAGCTGGATTAGGAAATTATGATATTAATATTGTTTAAGGCTTTAACGTCCGGGGTCATGATATCATACATGCCCTGGGCTGGAACCGTGCCATATTATAAACTCACGAAGTCAACGTTTTCTACATGTTCGTAAGGAAGATCATCAGGACAAGCCGTGGATCACTCGTTTTAGGCGGCTCCGTAGCGCAGTTGGTATGCGTGTGACTACTACGCCCAAGGTCCCGGGTTCGAATCCCAACACGGTCCGCTTGAAAAATGTTAGGCGAGCATTTTTCACAAAAATACGCCCTCGTTCGGATGAGCGGTAAAATGGAGGTCCCGTGTGTGAGTGTTGTCACGCGCGTTAAAGATCTCTACCTTGCTTGGAATAGCAAGGGTTCGGCAAAATTCAAAATTTCCAGGTAAAAAAAAACTTGCTTCCTGGCCAATGTAGTACTACCTTCGGGTGGAGCATTGGAAAATCACATGTAGGGGGGTCACTTGTTCAGAGTTCACGCTCAATTGAGCTTAAAAATATCTCTAAATCAGTTGTGGTTGCACTTCTGCTCCTTTTTATTCGCACTAACAAGCTTAACTTTAAATAAATGAATAAAAAATCATATTTGTTTTTATTATAAATAATTAATAAAAGAAGCAAACACTAACAAGGTGGATCCGTGAAGAGTTCATTTTCTAGCGTCTGTTTATGAACCAAATTTTTTGTATCTAAAATCCAAGATGGCGGCTCGAGCGCGTGCGTCTCGTGGTCGAAAACTTAGATTTTTCATTAGGGCCCCAAGCCTAACAACATACTAAAAAATCGCTACTACCCCCCAAGATGGTGGCTCGAGCGCGTGCACCTCGAGGTCGCAAACTTTGAATTTTCATTAGGACCCCAAGCATAACAATATACTAAAAATTCGCTACTACCCCACCTTTTGCACTCAAACTCACCTTTCTGATTCCCACGTACTGGACTATTGATACATTTCATGATACCACTGTATAATTAGCAATGTAAACAGATGCTTCCATGGTAAGATGACTGGATACTTGGCGTTAAACTTAAAAACTGTAGCAGCACTTAAGCGACTATTAATTAGTATAACTTCGTTATTATCCATATGTGGTACAACTTTGTACACACTGCTCCATTTATTTAGGGTTAATTCTACTCACTAAAGTGGCATCAAGTCTATCCTAAACTCATCTTATGTACTTGCTTAATCAAACATGTAAGGCTCGTTTGCCTTTAAAAAACCCTTCGAGTGTTCACCTAGCGTAAAAAGCGAAAAATATACTCTGTCGTTGCAGTAGGACAAAAAACTACTGTAACGATTAAACTCAATCAAAGGGGCTCATTTATTCCCACTTCAGTGGCATGTACTGCATTAAAATCTTCTAAGGCGTCTGTGTCACTTGTAATATCTTCAAGCCAAGTTTCTTTAGGGCTGTTGTAATAATTTTTTTTGACGAATATAAAAGCTTATAAATTTAAGTACAAAATACACTGGACTATTTATTCAAATAAACAATTAATTTTGCGATATTAATAAATGTTCAGATTAGTACCAATAGCCCAATCACGAGCGTATATTAGTTAATAATTATAGTATAGGCTCTATTCGTAAACCTTGGTTGTTTGAATAACATTTCAAATGTCAGACCATTTTGTGCCTTGTGCGCATCTCGTCATGTAGAGTCAGTCGAGCTCGAGCATTCGCATCGGTGACGCACCATGGCTTCAGAATTTGCTTCGAGCTAGCGGTTTGCGAATCGCTATAGACATGGTAACGTAAACAAGTGCTGAAAGCACTTGACTTTAGTTCTGTTTCTGATAATGGTAAGCAAATTAAATTATTATTATGGTAGACTAAATGATCTTATTGTAGCGCTCACGACTGTACAAATTATTGATTTCTAATCTCACGAACGTACAAATTATCAAATTTTAATTTCACTAATTCATGATTTATAAGGTTACGAATTTGCAGTTCAGATATCATGTTTTAATTTCTGAGTTCAACGTTAAATAATCTCGCTTTAACATAAGTTAAAGAGGAGCCGAGAATGATGTACTTTGGATAGCCCGTTTTATGGATTAGTTTTGTGTTGTAATTTGCTTCGATGAATTGTGCAGCAACTTGATGAAAATGATTCCCTATAATGGTCCAGTTTAATACGCAGGAATGCATTTAATTCGTAATTAGTTCAGAAGAAGAATGTTAAGCTTACGCTTTGTAAGCGCTGACGTCACTTGTTTGTTGAAGAATTGCAGACTAATACATGTGGTTTCGACAAGGTATTTGTTTCAATGAAGTTCAAAGTACCAGTTGCCAAGGTAAGCGTTTTTCTAAGAACTTGACTTAACAACAGCTGTTCGTATAACTTGACAGCGAAGCGAATAATTGAAACTAACATGGTAGCGTTTTACAACTTTTGTTTTACAAAGTAATTATGAGAACTTTTGCTGTCTGGATTTCATTACAGTCTAAATTATTGCTTACATTTGATATCACTACAAATAATTAAGATCACTAATCTCTTTATTTAATCCTAAAAAGTATTTTATTTAAATTCAGTGACACATAGAGTAACTATAAGAACTAATTTTATTTAACTTTGAATACATAACACATATTTGTAAACCAAGGTAACAGATCTGTGTATTTTGGGTAATTAATTTAAAAGCTTCACGGTCATGTTTGATACATTATTAATATTTTGATTCATAGTAGAGACAATCATAATTTTCCTATTTAAATATCTGCGTCTAAAAGATTAAACCACATTATTGATGTAAATTTTGTATATAAAATTTTATCACAAAGAAAGTTAAGTTTAATTAAAGAACTATCATATTAATTAATTGAACAACTGTTTTATTTTGGACAAGTGAGTCTAAAGATAGTGTTATTTGAGTTAAAAGGTAGAAGTATATATACACCCTTGTATAGAAATAAAGCCTTAGCTGTGACTTGATAAAAAAGCACTAAAAGTGCTTCTAAGAAGATTGATATCTAAATTTCCCTTTATAATAATGTTTAAATTATTGGTATTAATAGCTACTCTTTTTCTTTATGGTATACGGTAGCAAGAGTGCATCTCTTGTGTCCTTTGTTATTATTTAAACACTATTTTTTTACAGCTCCTACCTTTGCAGTAAAAATGAATTTTCTCCCTGAGGATTTCCAAATTCTCCCTTAGGGTAACCCGTGCTTTATCTATTCTAGGACTTGGTGGCGCCCCATTGCACCGCCTATTTTGTATTTTAGAGTCAGTCAAAAAAACAATGTTTTTGTTATGAAACCCACCACCACTCTTCATAAGTTTTACCCGAGGAATAGACCCCTAGCTTAGTCGGAAAACTGTCGATTTCCTTTCATTATAAGGGAATCGAAATAACTGGCTAATGTAAAATTAATTTGAGTTAGTTTTACAAAAGCCAAGTGAGATTGTAGCTGGAGGATCTCCCCTATTTTGAGTTTTGTAATTTCGATAGAAATTCTTTGGTCTCAGCAGAAAAGTTCTGCCGGAACTTCCAGAGAAAATGTGTTGTTTCCCTATAGCTCAGTGACGATGTTTTCGTCTCTGTCTGTATTTGGTAATTGTTGTTGTCGTTTTTTGAGAGTTGCAATGTACTGTTGTTTTGTAATGTGTGATTCTGTTTGTTGTGTTGTTCAAAATTTTAAAGATGTGTTCTGATTGTTTGTAGTTGTGTATTGTGTCCCGTTTTAGCCCTCTCAGTTCCTGGACACATGACTAAAGCGGACCTGCATCTTGCTTATGAGGATTCCTATAGTTGGTACAAAATGCCAAACAGAATCTTAAATTTTTCTATAAGAAAGTACATGTAAAAGACAGGTTTCGAGGCCTCGTAGAAGGTAGAATATCTACTTCCAATCACAACAAAATACTTTTCAAACTTGTAGGTATGCTTGGCAAAATAGGGCTTTGAAGTTACGGACTACACTTAACCACAAAAATAAAAATTTATCTTCTTAGCATTCTACATATAAAGACCGACCAGGTTTAATTTTTCTTCAAGTTTTGTTAATTGTATAAAGGTTTAGTTCAACAATAATCTACTTTTTAAATTAAATTTATTGATTTCCGTACAATTTCTTAAATTAATTGCATAAAGAGCCTACCCGCTTTTTCATGATGGATAACATTGAGACGTTTTGCTTGTTTAATAAAGTTTGGGCTCACTTTTACGTACTGGAAGAAGCTAAAAACGGTTTAGGCTTACTAACAACGTATGGCATTTAAGCTGTTTTCCTTGGTACAAATTTTGTCAGAAATTAAATATAAGCCTCCAGTTTGGAAAAAATTTTAACCACATTCTCAAAAGTACTCCGGGCTAATCGTTGGTTATATAGGTCTACTTCCAAAACATACCCTAGGTTGCAGGTTTCGGTACATCCACTATTTTCTGTTTGATGTGATCACGTTTGGCATCTTTCAACTACATCAATTTGCTTATGGGCAAAATGTAGGCTCATAGTTCACCTACTCTGACCTATTTTTCTTTTTCAGAAATGCTTTCCTTGCTTGTGCTAGCTTACATATTGTGTTCTTCTTGCTTCTACCGTCCCAGGATATATTACTATCCAAGCATCAGAATTCCAGTACTTCCTTCAATGTCTCTTCTTCCAATCCAATGCTATTTGCTTTATCTTATCTTATCTTACACAACTCACTTCATCACCGTTGTTTTACTTTTATAAGCGTCTTTCATATAATCATTTTTCAAAATGAATCCTGTGCCATTCAACAAATGCTCTAAATCTCTTGGTAACTCTGATAAAATGACTATGTCATCTGCAAACCTTAACGTATTAATTTCTTCTGCGTGTACTTTCCCAAATTTCTCTTTGATTTCTTTCATTGCGTGTTGTACGTACAAGTTAAACAGCATAGGAGAGATGTTACGACCCTCCCACACGCCCTTCTGAACTCTTTCCCCTTTCATGTCCTTTGATTTTTGTCATTGCAGTCTGCTGTCTGTATAAATTTTAGATAACCCTTCGTGAACTGTACTTTATTCTACATATCTTCATAATGTCCAAGGATTTTATTACGTTTAACCCCTAGACGTATTATATTACGCCCTAAATGTGGTCGCAAATTGTTGCCGTCGAACGACTACAGATTTACATACAAAGAAATCAATTAAAAAATAAGCAAAAGACTTACCTTAATTAATAATTGTAGTTAATGTATGCCTCTACTGAGGTCTAAATATGGAGCAGTATGCGTGGGGTCTGTTTTTATGTTTTGTCCTGATTTGCAGTGAAATGGACTGTTGAATCTAAATCTTTAGGGTACATGCGAAAGTCAAATAATAAAAATGTTTAAAGGAGAGGTAAGGATTCACGGGTACCCCTCACTGCAACACGTTTAATACGTCAATGCCGTACGGTATTTGACGGTAAAGTGGTTAAAGCGTGTCTTTTCTATGAATTCGTCATTGTTCCCACCACCATAAAACGCTTCTCATTAGCTAACGCGATGCCTTCGGTCTGGCAAAATGCGCAGTTGAAAGAATACACTGATAAATCGCGGGTTCTCGACCTCAGTTCGCATCAACCCGGAAAGCACAAACTTTACACGTAGTAACCTAATTAAACTTTTCATTGGAAAAAACTTTGTCTTTTTAGATTATTAAACAAATTTATACCAATCATTATGGCGAAACCTTGTGCAGCCAAATGTAACAGTTTTTCCCAATCAACATTGTCAAAGGCGTATTCTATATCAATTAAGGCCAAGAAGGTAAAATTGTTTTTCCTAATTCCGTCCTCCAAGATAATCTGTAGACCGTGTTCCAACATTTGCTCGAAAGCCAAACTGTGTTGCGCTTTTTTTAAAAGGTTTATTTTTTATTGTATTAGTAAGGTTCAGATGATTTTTAAGTACTGCACGAGGAATTCCTCGGTATTGTTATGTATAATATAAGCGTTATGTGGAAACCACACATAGCTTTGGTTTTCATGTGAGTCTGGATATTTATTTGTGATTTGTAGGTTGGAAAACGCTAGAATTGCAGTTCTCGTGCTTAGTGCGCGACGGAGTCTAGCAGCTTTGCGTCAGAACTTTAACTTCTCTTGTAGAGGAGACCATGACCCGTGGAAGCCGTTGAAACAAAGGAAGCTTACTACCAACCTACCTCGAGTGTAGACGGGTTTGTAGTGTTCCAACAGCGGCGAAGAGGTCCATTTTCCACAACATACGGGCGCTTCGTCAAAAAGAGCTATCACCAACCAAATAGGGCTAGATCAGGACGCCAGGAGAGTAGAGACGCAGTGGAATCAGGATACCCACGGGGTAAGTGCCCCTCTTAAAATTTGAGGCGCATTTACTGTCCCGGAGAATTTAACTCCGTGTAAATTTGTTAATAATTATATGTAGCATTATCGTAGTGAAATTAACTTTTTAACTGGTTTTCATCCAATTTCCTTTCCATCTAATTTTTCATCCGGTTGTGCACGATTCTGTTTAAAATTTTGCAAACATGACTGGTTAAACTTAGGGTTCGATAGTTTTCACATCAGTTGGCTCCTATTCTGTTTGGTATTGGAATAACCGCGTTCTTTAGCAAATCCAATGGGATTTTTTTCTAGGTGCCCTATTCCTTCTCAGATTTTTCAACGCCCTGTCAAACTCAGACCTAAGTATACCCTCACCCTTCTCATCTTTATCAACGGCCTCTTCACTTATGAGCACTTGAACACTAAGTTCTTTTCCTTGATAAACTCTTTCTGTGTTCCTTACATCTGTCAGCCTTTCCTTTTTTGCCGGTAAGTGGCTTTTCATTTAAATCCTTTAGATTTGTACAATCGTTTTTCTTCTCTCTAAACGCTTCTTTGGCGTTTCTGTCTTCTATACCTAGCTATACAAATTTGAACATCTTTACTTTACTCTTGGAACTATTCTTTCTTTGTTAACTCCCATTTCCTATTCCTGAGGCTTTTGTATTACTTTTTGCCTGTCTCATCCTTTGCATTCTTAAATATTCGTCGACTATTTATCAAATCCAGGAAATTTTGTGTTATACGTGGATTTCTTCCAGTCCATGTCTTTTTTCCTATTTTTTATCTGCTTCTCTAGTATCTCATCTTTAAATACTGACCATTCCTTCTTTAAAGTAATTCTTTCGCCCTTTTCAATTACTCCATACTCAACCCTCTCTTCAAAACTCTCCTTCATCTCATGTTATTTCAAGTTATTAAGGTTGTACCTATTTGACTATTTGTTTCTTTTCAGTTTTGGCCCGCACAGCATTGCCAGAAAATTATGGCCAGAGTCTACATTTACTCCCGGATATGTCTGACAGTCAAAAAGCTGGTTTCTAAACCTCTGCTTAACAATTATGTAATCTATCTAATACGTTGTTTCCAAGCTTCACCGAGGTAACTACATTCTATAAAAAATTCTACTAATCGTGCATTCCAGCATCGCATTTCAATCGAATTCGCATTTATATCGCATGATATCTTCTATCTCTTCTTGTTGATGTTTAATCTCTTCGTGGTTTGCGTTGCTGACTACTATAATGAGTTGTGACTTGGTTTCTATCTTTACTGGTATAATTCTTCCGTTATGTTGTTAATAATAACTCACCCTCTGCCCTATTTTCCTGATCATTATTAAACCTACTCCTAAAAGTTCCCTGCTGAATATCGTGTTATTGGTTCTATATTATCTTGACTAGGAATCATGTTCTTCTTTCTAGCGTACCTTACTAATTTCAACTACATCTAACTTTAGCCTATTCATTTGCCTTTTGCAGTTTTCTAACCTACCACTACACTTCAAGCTTCTGACATTCTACGCTCTGACTTGTAGAATGCTATGTTGCCCATTTGCGATGACTTTCTCAGGTGTAGTCTCCGCTTGGAAATTCGAATGGGGGAATACAACCGGAATATTATACCTGAAAGAATACCATCGTCATCAAATCATACAAATAGGGGTGCATGTCTTCGGAAAAAGTAACAACTGTAGTTTCCCGTGCAGCAAAACCAATGAGGCCAAGCCCTCTTGGGCAAAATTACAAAGCTAAACCAGTCAATTATCCAGACTGTCGCGTTTGTAACTACTGTAAGGGCTGTTGTTCCCTTCTCATGAACCGTTTATTGGTCTAGTCTGTGCGCAGATTTTTTTCATTTTGTAAGAGACGCGCAAATCCCTTTGTCTTATCAAGGTCCCACAGTCCAAAGGTTAGGGGTAGTGCTCAAATTAGCAATAAAATAGATAGAGTTCCATGAAAATTGCCATGCCATCATTTAATTGTTTCATCAGTTTTTAGGCAAACGACGCAAAAAATTCGAATAGTGGCGGGTTTTTTTATTTTTAAAGGAGAAGGATTAATTCTAAGGTGAAAATTCCATCGGAAATAAAATCTCCGCAAGCAAACCTTTAAAATGAACCTAATCACGATCGGTTTAGTGAATTTGTGGTACGAATAGTTCGGGAGGTGAAGTAGACTTAAAAATGAATTTAACGTAGGTTACCGAATACTTAAAAAGCGGTCTAACCTACGTTAAAAAAGCGTCAGAAGGTGTTCTTATCTAGGTTAAAGACGCCATCCTTGAGTACCTGTTATGTCATACTTTGAAACGTATCACTATACAGCTGCGGAACACGGGCATTAGGTATAGACAAGTTAGAAGGTTGGAAGCTTGAGAGATGTGATGCTGTAGAAATATATTTAAGACCAACTGTACAAATACAGTTAGTAAAGCTAATATCTTAGAAATGTTTTTAAAAAAATAGAAACGCTACTAGTGTAATTAGGGGAAGACACGAGGAACTGCAAATCATATTTTGAGGCAAGGATGAGTAGTTGATAGTTAATAAAACAGATGATAAAATCTATAAAGAAAGGCAAACACCCAGATATGTCAACCAGATTAAGAAAGAAACGTCTAAAGATCGTTACAAGGTATAGAAACTATTAGCTCAATATACGAAACAGTTACCTTATAGCAACCTTTAGGACGAGATTAAGCGGGAGAGTGAGTTTTTCACAGGTTATCTGAGGTGGATATCGATTGTTTTTTTATAAATCTTTGAACTATTGTAGCGCCGCTTAGTCAACCTCTGATCAAAATAATTACATTGGAATGTAAACAAGGCATTTGTACACAAAAGATGATTGATTAACCTCTACGGTCGATGGACTTGATGACAGATACAAAGATTTTGCATTGAAGAGCTTTACGAAGATTACAATAGGTACATTGGAACTATTATTTGCATATCCTGGTATGTTCTAGAACGATTGGATAAAATATAATTGCCATGTTGAGCGTTAGTTAGTTCAGTTCTAATTGAAGTTTTGAAAGTTGTAATGTCACTAGTGGTACATAGATTGCCCTGTGTGATATAAATTACTGCAGTGATCGATCATCATCATTCATCATTTTGTTTTCGACCTTACTTAAGGTCGGTTTGACGCAGCTCTAACTTCTTTTCTAATCTGTGCTAATCTAAAAAGCTCTACATACCCTTCGATATAAATTGATAATTAGTGCTTGGTTGTTAACTATAATACTTCCACATTAAGCATTAAGAAGTTAGCATCGTAGTGTTAAGAAGTTAGTAATTTTACTGTCAGCATTAGTTGGGAAGAAATTGTTGTGATACCTTTAGAAAATTTCACCATTGCTACTAGTTGTTAAAAAGGCTTGTATAATCAGTTTGATAATAAAGAACTGTTGTTCTGCAAATAGAGTTTTCGTTACAGTATAAATTTTTTTATTTTTAGTTTAAGCAAAGCAAAGTTTTTCTACATGAGATTTGAATTTTTATAATTAACAAACATAATTCCTTAAAGTTTTGTTAACTGAATATCTTATTTTTGCTAGTTATTCGAAGGTGTTTAATTTAGATATCTTAGAATTGTCTAAATATGACTGATGGTTTTCCTTCCTATACTTCGGAAATGACTTTAGATTCGGTAAGCGCAACATTAATTATTTTCGATCGTGTCACCGGTTGCCGAAATCTCCAGATACTGTTTATTCGTATAGCCTTTGAATAAACTAAACGCTCATAAATTTGTAAATAAGCTTCATTCTGCAGAAAACCAATACTAAGCTTATAGCTGTTTAATTTAAACAACCGCCCATGAATTATATTCTCGTTCACGTCCAAGGTTATCTCTTATTACAAATCATACAATACTCAGACAAATCCTTGAAAGTAAAAGAAGTTCCAATCGAGGATTACCTATTCGCTGAGAGCTGGCTAGACAGATTTATTACAGAATTTCATTTTATATGTTCGCCTTTTGCCCAACTTGACTGTGTGGTTTTGCGACTTTCTATTTATATCTTTAAAGCAGTAAAAAAGATAGAGAAGCATTCAGGATAGGATAACGGTTATTAGCGAATGGCTTTTTATCCATCTGTTTATAGCAATTTTGATTCTGACGTATTTGGATGTCAATTCGAGTCAACAATGAACAATTACTTACCAACAATTGATTTAGATCAATAAGAACATACGTATGAACAATATTCTTACAGTAGAAACAAATCATGGTAAACTATTGACGTGTATGAGAAATCTAATACTCAAACTGCTGTAAACTAGTATTACTGGAAATATACCGTATAAGCTGGATTAGGAAATTATGATATTAATATTGTTTAAGGCTTTAACGTCCGGGGTCATGATATCATACATGCCCTGGGCTGGAACCGTGCCATATTATAAACTCACGAAGTCAACGTTTTCTACATGTTCGTAAGGAAGATCATCAGGACAAGCCGTGGATCACTCGTTTTAGGCGGCTCCGTAGCGCAGTTGGTATGCGTGTGACTACTACGCCCAAGGTCCCGGGTTCGAATCCCAACACGGTCCGCTTGAAAAATGTTAGGCGAGCATTTTTCACAAAAATAAGCCCTCGTTCGGATGAGCGGTAAAATGGAGGTCCCGTGTGTGAGTGTTGTCACGCGCGTTAAAGATCTCTACCTTGCTTGGAATAGCAAGGGTTCGGCAAAATTCAAAATTTCTAGGTAAAAGAACTTGCTTCCTGGCCATTGTAGTACTACCTTCGGGTGGAGCATTGGAGAATCACATGTTCAAAGTTCACGCTCAATTGAGCTTAAAAATATTTCTAAATCAGTTGTGGTTGCACTTCTGCTCCTTTTTATTCGCACTAACAAGCTTAACTTTAAATAAATAAATAAAAAGTCATATTTGTTTTTATTATAAATAATTAATAAAAGAAGCAAACACTAACAAGGTGGATCCGTGAAGAGTCCATTTTCTAGCGTCTGTTTATGATTTTACTGCGTCGACTGTAACCAAAAAACCTGTTGTTGCTTTTTTTAAGTTGGATACGGGAGTCGACTACTTTGATTACTTGCCACAAGAAAAGTGTTAATGTTGGAACTTTTCTGTTTGTAAATACGGTTGGTAATATCACATGTAAGTACCATGCATGATGTGTAACAACCAAGGATGTTGTGTTGATTATAGTTACAGGTATACATAGAAACCAATATATATATATATATATATATATATATATATATATATCGACGCGACAGGATGCCGTTGTGGCTAATATTGAGTCACTTGCCAATAAATTTCATTCTTTGATATATATATATATATATATATATATATATATATATATATATATATGCCGTGGAAGTCGAGGACTAAGGTTTTAACATGGAGCCCTCACTGGGTCGCCATAAAATTTTGCTGTACTATTAGGGATGACGTACCTTTTATCATCTTCTCCCGATAAACTAATTTTATTAATCAATTGAGTATACAAGTTGTGTTTATGGCTACGGATAGTCACCATGCTATGCATGAGAGCACTAGAATTATTATCCACAATATCTCTAAAACTTTTACACTAATATTTTGTGCAATACTACGACTAATACCCTTAATTTTTTTAATAACATCCCTCTCGCTAATAATACAGTAGGATTTGGCTCTAGTACCCACAAACTCTAAAACCATATCACAGTTAAATTCGTCTTTGAATTTTCCAAGCACTTTCTTATTAACGAGGGGATATTGTACTTATTGTTTGGGGGTAATCACTTACATCAAAATGGTCTAAATTTGCGCGAATGTCACTATACAAGTCGTTAGTTTCGATACTATACACAAGGGAATCGGTGTTTGTGTAAAGAAGCGACAATCTGGGGCCATACAGATGTTTCATGATGTTATAATGGAAATCATACATGAGGGTTTTTGATAAATCTAAACCTGAAAAACCTACATAAATCGGTTTGTTATACAAGACTTTCACCCTATACATTTGTATAATCACCAGATCTACCCCTAGCACAGTACAACTATTGAAACTAGGTTTGGCAACAAAGTTATTCGCGCACAATTTTTACCTTCTGTCGCCCAAGGCGTAATCTTCACATCCACCCTTTTGTCGACATTCTCCAAAGTCTTTCCAAAGACGGCATTGTTCATTATTTAAAGAAGTCTTTTTCGAAAGCATTTTTGGCGGATGTCCTAAGGGTGGTGTCAGATGATGTAAGCTTTTAACCAAGGTGCTTGCTCGAATTCCAGCACGCGATGGACACCAGTGAGTCTAAGACCATTACGTAGTGCCTGTTGTAAGTTTCCGTAATGAATGATGTAATGGTGCTTATTCTGTAAAGTGGTGAGTAACTTGACTGTCTTGGACGATGGAGTTCGGGGGCGGGGGGGCATGGTCTGAGGACAAAACGGTAAATCGTTATGAGCATCGTGCAGGTCTTCTGGGTATTCCAAATCTACTTCCAGAATGTGCCCCTTCTACCCTGTTGCAGATATGTTTTCGATGTGGGCTGTCAGGAAGTTAAGTTCTTGTTTTTTCAACCACCTCAAATGTCTTTAGACTTGTGTTTTTCTAATTATTCACTATATATATATCTATGTTACAGGTTACTTTCAGCTGCTTGGATTCGGCTACACGAATAAAATAAAATAATGTTATACTTTGTAATGTAAAAATTGTATTCTATTAGTTTCTTAAACTGTAAATCGAATAAAATAAATTATTAAACTTTTGTGTGCTTAATTTCTTTGTGTTAATACCTCTAAGTGTTTGGTTAAAGGATTCTAGATATTAAAAAGTAGATGTGATTAGAAATCAACATTGGTAAAAAAAAATTAAAATGAGGGTAGCTCCCTGGGGGATGATGCTATCTAAAAAATTCCTAGAAATTCAGGTAGCTGAGAAAAATGTAATATTAATTGATACCAAACAAGATTGATTTATCTTAAAGGACGAAAATGGTTAGTCGAAGAAAACTATTTGGTCCAGATGTGTGTGGAAATGAGGGAAACTGGTGGAAATGAGGTGGTCAAACTGTTACAAACTACCTACTGGCACCTAACAGCTAAGTCTTGTGCATGAAGTTTCCACGTCAACCTGTGGTCAAATGTCATGCCTAGAAATCTAATAGAGAGAGCCATCACGATCAGAACCTTTTTGATAGTTAGGTTTAGGTTTGGGTGAAAGACAAAAGAGGACCAATGTTTTGTCCTCGAATACGTTAAACGGTGTCAAATTTCCACGGTTTATTTTAATAAAATTTGTTATGCGTCTACGACCGCATATTCAATGGAAAGCGCCACAATAAAGCACACTGCAGAACGTATAGGCGCTGCCAATATTGCAGAAAGCTTATACCCCACTCATACAGGTAACAACGTTACCAGATATACGTATTTTCGAGGACTTGCGTGCCAGATGTAGTCCAAGATAAGAATAATTTCGTTCAAGTAAGCACAATGATTTGGTGTTTGGCGTGGGCAATGAGAATTGTTATTAAAATAGTGGTAATGTGCTACTATAATATTATGTGTCCACGTACACATAGTTTAGTTTAGAATTGGTTAGTATCAATCTATTAAAACAAGAAAATTTATTCAAATTTGTTTTAGGGAGTTTTGTTTGTTAGTTGTTTTGGTTTATGAGGTGATGCAAGTTTTTTTTATGAGCAGATGTAAGCGTTGTTGCAAGTTTGATGTCTTTTGGAATTTTATCCTACCAAATTAAATGCTGTGAAATCATTCGTTCCTGTTAATTAATGCAACTACTTGGTGAAATTCGACGTATGTAATAAAATTTGTCGTTTTTACATTCAACAGAAGATATCCCATTCGTTAAAGTAATGTTGGAATTCAAACATATCGGACCAGTTTAACAATAAATTTCGCCGTATGGAGTACAACGGAAACAGATGTTTTGATCCGCAAGCGTAACGACAAAGCATCAGATCAAGGTCCGCTTCTATCGTGACCTAGGTAATGTGTTCACGCCTATACCCATTTAAAAAAAGGAACTCATGAGTAGATTACTAATTTTTGGCATGAATACATCGTCGTTCACATGGTAGAGAGCAGGCATGTCCATGTGTTTAGAAATTAAATTTTGATTGATAGGGCAGAACTCAGCAATCTGTTTGAAGTTTTATTTTGAGATTTTAATTATTACTAATCGAATAAATTTAGAGCCTATAAATTAATATGCGTACAGGTCGTACATTTCACTAAAATTCTGAATTTTTAAAAGTAAGTAAGTTCTAAAGCAAATTTGACTTTGGTCGATTTATAACTGTCAACTGAGAAACTTAATTTAAAGTTATGCATAAAATGAATCTGTTTATGAAATAGCTTAACAATATTTACATATACTGCGCTTCGTATATTTTTTAGTTGTGTGCACTTTTATCAAAGATCTTTGAGTCTTTGAGGTCCAGTAACTTTTAGTATTTCAGTAATAAATTAGTGGAAAGCATTACTAAATTTGCATTGTAAATCAATATAAACAAAACTGAATCAGTTCAGTAGTGAAAGAATTAATTCCATTTGTATATAACAGTTTGAAACTTTATGAAAAATTTCTGTAAAGTACGAGAAAAATTAATAGAGAAAGTTTGCATGTTTATTTCCTTATAGATTCACGTTTGAAATTAATGGTACAAAGGTTTAATGATTTGCCTATTGATGACATCATCTAATTGTGATTGTCTGTGTTTTGTTTGGGGACACAAAGAGTGCTCCTATAATTTTTTTTTAATAATTATAATCATGCATTTATTACAGGTCCCGTGGTAATAGCAGCGGTGTTCTATTTATTGAGATCTTACTTGAACTGTACACAATTAATTCTACTATAATCTAGGATACACTTACACACATATGTTATAGTTCAAAATCCTGTCAAATTAATTTTTAATCTAATAATTATTACCTAGTTTATTTTATACATAATCTCACATAAAACTTTTAGATGCTATACCATATTCTAAATTGTTAAACCTTCATTATTCGTAAGTAACCTTAATATTAATTATTAACACTCATAAAATGTACCTTTAGTTTTCCTGACGAAGAAAATAATAAATTTTCGAAAGCTCGAATAGAAAAAAAGAAGTTATAATTCCTAATAAATATAGACTGAATCCCTAATATCAACATATTCCAAAGTTATATATATATATATATATATATATATATATATATATATTGCTGTGATATACTCCTTTGAATGCGGGAACTGGGTCCTTTCAACAAAAAAATTCTAGTCCCACCGATTGGGCGTCATAAACTGCTGTGCTCCTGGTTTCGCTTCAGCTGCTCACCTAATTTTATAAACCTCCTCATTCATAAAATTAAACAACACATTCCTACCACAAACATCAACGTCAACTCTATTTACATCAATATTCACAATACATTAAAATTTCAAGATTAAAATTCAGCATAAATTTCAGTTTTAAAAGAATTTCAAGATTAATTGTATTATCATTTTAACGTGCATCCAGAATTAAAGTCCTTGTAGGATGCCTACTAATTAATATAACAATATATGCAGAGTAAAAGGAGCATCTACCACCCCTTTACGTTAATTAACCAGGTTCGTCTAATTGAGCTCAAAGCATACCTAAAATTTCATCATAATCCAGAACATCAATACTAAATACCCTTTCTACTTAAACAAGCAAATTTCATCTTAACATTAAAATTTTATGGTTAGTACAATTTCACTAATGTCCATTTAAAGTAAATCAATTATCAAGTAATTCAACACACAAAAATGTCAAACAAAATAGTATAATAAAGTTATTCAACACACACCAAAATGTCAAACAAAATAGTATAATTTACCTGAAGGTTACTGTCCTCGTAGCTTTAATGTACATCGTCCCTTTAGTTAATCACACCATTCCAACAGGATTATATTTACGGCTTCTAATTCTCAACGCTTTTAAAATTTTCTCCATCACCATTTATTTAAAGTTGTTTCGGGGCTTTTCCGGAACTCATCTGTGTATATCTGACCCTTGTTTCGTGGATCCAGACACGTATTTGAACCATTTAATTATTAACACCCCCGAAAAATAGCAGAGAAATTCATGCGTCTTTCACCAATATACGCCAAAACTGCCTACTTTTGTGTATACATTTGTCGTTGTAAATTTTGCTAATTGGTACAGTGATACTAAATTTTATTACCTTGTATCTAAGTGCACTGAAGTACATTCATGTTAGCACGTAAATAACAAACTATTTTGAATCACTAAAATATACGAGCAAACTTTAAATTATTTTATCAAACTAAAATGCACTGTTTAACATCTTCAATCAAGTCGCGGATGTAAGAGCTTTTAACGCATCGAATAGTCAAAAGTCTAAGAGGCCTTGTTTATATTCACCTCGGTATATATAGCAAAAAGCCTGTCTGTCGGTCTGTTCCCCAAAACGGGTAATTCTAAAGAATTTCTCATGCCATGTTCCCAGTCCGTCGCTCGCGCGTCGGTTTTTACGAATTTTTCACTCGCCCCAGTTAAAATCTCAGAAATTCTCACACGGCACGCAAACATGTCCGAGAAAAGCTAATTAATTTTGTACAGAAATCGTTGTTTCTACCTCTGATATTTGCATCCTATTTTCAACCAATTGTGACCCTCGTGACGTTGCTTAAATCACGCCTTTTACTATATGTGTCTTTGCTTGACGCATTTTCTCTTTCCTTTTCTAACCTGTTCGCATTGGTGCAAATTGATATTCTTTATTATCGATTATATTTTAGTCCATGTGGACTATCTGGGTTAAATAACCCCGTATCGCACCTTCTCGTGAATATTAAGCCACGGTTTCTTCAAGATTCTTTGAAACCATTTGTTATCTACACAATTTTCGCCGTACGTGATATTTAAACTACGCAGGTGTTCAAAATAATATTAATTCTCAGAGCTTTATTTTCTGGTATTATAATCTTGGATTTTCACACTTTTATGCTTATTATTAATAATGGTTTAATTAACTCCAATTAAAATTGACTTCTATCCTTTCATTTTAGCGAATACAAGTTAACTATTAATTATTATGTGTACACTTTGTTTTACTACCGGTTACTTAAAATAGGGTTAATTAATATAAATTTTGCACGTAATTTCCATTTGTTTAGGAATAATTACATTACCCGTAGAGCTTGTTAATACTGTTTCTTTTGATATAAAGCGTCTTGTACATGATTTAAATCTCTTATGTTTAATGAAACTAATAACCTTTTATGCTTCACGGTTTTAATAAAGCGTACCTCTTCCCAAAGCTTCTACCCGGTGATTAAAATTATTTGATGTGATTATTTAATTTTCTACCCTGGTCTAAATATGAGTAATATATATATATATATATATATATATATATATATATATTATTGCTATGAACTAACTGGAACTAACAGGATTTTATCGTGGACCGACCTTGTGTCGACCAATAACAAAACTTGATGTGATAACGCCTTACTCGATATCAATGGCGTATTCTACTTGACTCCTCCTCTCTTTTTAAATTATCAAATTACACTCCCACTAACTTTATCAATCGGCCTCGACTAATTTTTATTTTGAATTATATAATGAAGTTAATTCAATTCCATATAATGAGAACAAATATTATGTACAGGTTTTAAAAATTATTTAAAATACACTTTTCAATCAATTAATGTTGTAAATCTTATTTATCTCAAAAATCATATGCTTTTTAATCAATCTAAAGTCACCAAAAAAACTATTGTTTTTATAAAAAGAAGCCTGGAACGTTCAAAACCCCTTTATCATTGTACGTACTTTCTACGTATGCAAGTTCGTAGTTGACTCTGTCACAGTAATTTATATTAATTAAGCAAATTCAATATTCAATATTTAAATTCAAGTAGAAAAAATGTCTTAAAACTAAAAGATCTAACCTGGTCTGTTTACTTCGTTATTTCCTTCTCGCAACCAAGATTATCGACGCATCCATTATCAACTAGAATTTTGCATGCATTATACCATCCATTTAGATCAAACTTATTCTCTACCAATTCAGAATTATTATATACCCATTCGAAATATTGTCTATCCACACGCTTGAATTATTGCATTTAAATTATTGTCACCACCTTCTGGATTATTATTATTAAACTTAGACTTATGCACCCCAAACTTAGAATATCATGACTATTTCTCACCAGCCTCAGAATTGGATTATTATACACCCTCGAATAATTGTTGTCACGCTTGGAACATTTCCATCCGTCTCCAACTTAGATTTATTCTCACCAGCCTCAGAGTTGGAATTACTCTCCCCAGATTCAGAATTGGAATTTATTCTCACCAGGCTCAGAGCCCTATTATTATTATTATATTTTAGTTTAAATAAATTCCCCAAAATCTACTTACGTTTAATCGGCAATAAACTTTTAAATATTATTCTTACGCGTTGCTCTTAGGTTCAAAGTGACGCACCTCGGCCTTTGTTGAGTTGAGAACTGAGTTCCGTTATTATTGTCGCTGTTAATATATCATTGATATCCCACTTCGTCTGTGGGCATGGCTTAAAAGCCCGTCGCTAATCTTAACCAATCCAGTCTTTCCATTTTCTACACTTAAAGTAGTTTTCTGATGTAACATTCTCGTCTTCTCAAGTAATTGTTGTTTGCTTGCAGCTGCTTCGTTATCAGTCCATGCGGTGTTTTGAGAAATATAATCGCTTTTCCATATTGTACACAAATATCTGATACAATTCGACTTTCAATTTTGATATATGCCCATTTATTCACGCATTTTCAATCACCTTCACTTATCAAAATTGTTAATTGTTTTGTACGCACTTACACTACGCTTCTTTAAGCTTTATTTCTTATCTCCGTATTATCATAACTGATTGGAATTCTTTTGAATGCGTGTTTAATTACATTTGTTATGCTTACTTATAAATACGCGTGCTACCACTGAAAAATATCGTTATTTGCATTACCTAAATTAACTAAAACTCTATCCACTGGGTGTTAAACATTCGCTATTTACCTAATGCATGCATTACTTATTTCTATGCTAACTATGCGTCTTATTGTCCTATTTGCGTCGCTTAAAACTATTTATACTCTATATACAGGGTGTTGAATGCTTACTATATACAAACTATCCCAATTACTCAATTTTCTCCTAAATAAATACATTTTTCTGCTTTCTATTATTTCTGATTACTACATGACCATGGTTATAAAATACACCCTTAAACAACCCCTTATCACAGCAATATATATATATATATATATATATATATATATATTTAGATCAGACGTAGTGGCGCCATATTAGTTTTATGTCAATCAGGGTAGTAGTATATTTGTTTAGTAAATTTTAGACACCGCCTTGCATATTTCATGCTTCCGCAGGACCGCAGGACCTTCAGTCATAGAAAAAGGCCAGTGTAATTCAACCCAGGGTAACCGCCCCCTATAGCGTAGAATAACAGTTCACTGTGTGGTAAGTATTTGCGGTTTTAAAAAAAAAGTACTTTTTGGCGTAAATAAATTAATCTTTAGATATCGTAATGTTATTGAGAAATGTTGACTTGAAGGGTTAGCACCTCGCAATATAGTATCTCTTTTTGAATTTCAGGTGTAGCCATTCTCAAGAGTTTATCAAATAATGCACCAATCTAGTCGCAAAAAGTTTTGAAAATCACTTCTTTCACAATTTCTTAGTTCACTTAACAGATTTTCATGAGTGTATTTTTTCTTTCCTTAAACAATTCCTTCGTCCATCTGCGTTTCCTTTTCTGCTTCTCTTTTGTAATTATAACTAATGCTATGGCCACACAACTTGCTGTCTTCTTATTATATATTAGGCGGCTCCGTGGCGTAGTGGTATGTGTGTGACTACTACGCCCTAGGTCCCGGGTTCGAATCCCGACACGGTCCGCTTGAAAAATGTTAGGCGAGCATTTTTCGCAAAAATACACCCTCGTTCGGATGAGAGGTAAAATGGAGGTCCCGTGTGTGAGTGTTGTCACGCACGTTAAAGATCCCTACCTTGCTTGGAACAGCAAGGATTCGGCAAAATTCAAAATTTTCCAGGTAAAAAAAAAACTCGTTTCCTGGCCAATGTAGTACCTTCGGGTGGAGCATTGGAAAATCACATGTAATGTCTTCTTATTATTCCACATGTTGACTGCACAAGTATCACCCCTGAACTAATTTATTGAGCAAAAATATTGCATCGTGTGGGTTGGCCAATACTTTTCCACAATATATTGTGCTACTCCACAATGATGCACTTTGACGTAAATATTGATCGTCTAGGAGCCGGTTAATGGCTGGGCTGGTAGATACGGTTTTTGTATAAATAAGTAAAAACCATCAGCATAGAGACTAGTAGTAGCAAACAATTTATGTGCTGTACAAATCTTACCACTTACGCTCGTTGATGGGTTAGTCACTCGCGAAACATCATTGCCAAAATTACACATTTCAACATTAACTTTAAAAGCTGAAAGATTCGACATAAGGACCGCATTAAGCCATTTAAGAGTAGCCGCAAGCTCGTAACAAGTGGATTGACAACATGTGAATCTCGTCTGTTTTATGTTGTTCAAGTCACCGAATAAATTAATTACACCTAAGCCGAAACTAGATAGAGTGTATAAACATAAGTGCATAATATATCAATTTCTACTGTGAATCAGATTGTTAGTAAGCTCTTAAGCATATTTATTGGTAATAAAATAACTAAATAAGAAGATAAATGGTAATAAATTTACAAATAGGGTTTCTTATGAAAACCCATAGTAAAGTTATAGTTGTTTGATTTAAGCGATCGTCCATAGATTATATTCCCGTTCACTTCCAAGGTTATCTTTTATTACAAATCATACACTCTTCAGACAAATCCTTGGGTGCAAAAGAACTTCCCACCGACGATTACCTATTCGCCGAGGGTTGGCAGGATAGATTTATTAGAGTTTCATTTTCCATGTTCATTTTCCCCCAACTTAACGATGCAGTTTCCGGCTTTCTATTTATATCTATTAACGCTGATGAAAGAATAAAAGGGGGATTCCAAACAGGATAGTAATTGTTACCTGAACGAACTTTTATCGATCTACCTGCAGCACTCAATAATCGTTCATTATGTGCTTAAATGTTCATGGGATGAACAATAAATAGCTAAATGCTCAACAATTCAATTATATTCGTATGGGATAATAACGCCATCTGCAAGCTTAGTCGCAGAAACTGTTGTTACAGTAATCATTGTAAATTTGGACCACATGGGACATGCAATAGCACACAACGATAAACTAACACGGAGCTTGGAATTTACAGGAATTAGTTGGATTAAGGTACTGTAACATTTACTTTAATAACTAAATCTCTGATAGCTGTACATAATCTTGAATAAGAGTATAAGTACGTTAGTACACTTACTGTATGCAAACCAAATAAAATAAAATGCTTTTATTTACAGTATATTAATAGTAGGTAGGGTACCTTCGTACGAACGTAAAATCGTTCACTTTTTCATGTATTTCTTCATAAGAAAATCTAAGGTTCGTTTTACAAAATTTTGTACTCTGCAAGACCATCCACTTAAATCACGGGAAATCATAATGGAGTAGGTTACTTTCACTTTTATACAAAATTCTCTCCTACACCTCTTCTGCCCTATTCTCGCCTCGATCAATGGGAGATGCCAATCATCAAATATCACAAACTAGGTGAGAATAAATCAAAAAATAAATAAAAATTTATTTATTTACGTATAAAATATTGAGACAACTCGCCACGCAAAAACTATAATTGAACCGAATGTTTTCAGGGTACGTATAAATATAGTGAGGCGACTTACCACGCAAAAACTATAATTGAACCGAATGTTTTCAGGGAACGCATAAATATAGTGAGGCGACTTACCACGCAAAAACTATAATTGAACCGAATGTTTTCAAGGTACGTATAAAAATAATGAGGCGACTCATAGATTGGTATTTTCTCAAAAAACTTATTATTTAAAAACTGTAATTGAACCGAATGTTTTTAGGGTACGTATAAATGAGGCGACTTACCACGCAAAAACTATAATTAAAATAATGTTTTCAGAGTACGTATAAAATATTGAGACAACTCGACACGCAAAAACTATAATTGAACCGAATGTTTTCAGGATTCGTATAAAAATAATGAGGCGATTCATCACGCAAAAACTTAATTGAACCGAATGTTTTGAAGGTAAGTTAGCAATGGTGCCGAGTTAATTTGAAACAGGCTGTATATATATATATATATATTGCTGTGATACTTGCCGCCCCTTACGATTGGGTGCAATCAATGCTGTGTTAACCCCTGTTATTCTCTCACAGCCCCTTATACCACTCAAACACTTGTGAAATGTTAATTTATAATTTTCTTTTGCCTCGACTAGCTGATTCAATTAAATAAAGCACTTCCACAATACACAGTATAATGATTGAATATTTACTACTCCTTTAACTATTTTCTCCCTTTTTGTATAATATACATCTATCAAATTATTACAAAATCAAGCCAGCAAAACGAGCTTTTTATTACTTTTAAAGACTTTTTGAAACGTTTCAAGCTGTCTGTAACTTTTCATAAAATATTCGCAAGAAATCCCCAATTTGTCGGTTTTTACACTTTAAATTGTGATTGAGATAAAACAATTTAAAAATAAATCATATCAAAAATATTGAGATAAAACAGTTTTTAAAATGAGTCATATCAAAATCTCTAACCTGAATTATTTTCATGGGTGTTCCTAAGAATTGAAGTCGATATCCAAATCGTTATTCGTACGTTTATTGCAATGAAAGGTTTTTCATTTTCTCCATAGAGTATTTACCATCAATTTGCTTGAACGAGCAGCATTCTCCAAAACTGTATTTTTGATCGTAATGTCTCGTAATTTATAGTTGTACAGGAATCGTAACATTATTTTACTCGTAATTTATGATTGTCATTTATATCGTAATTGAGATGGTAAATTCAGATTGACATTCCGAGAGGAATTTAGATCAACCTTCAGATCCACATTCAGATCGACATTTAGATCGACATTCAGATCGATATTCAGAGACCTGTTTTATTTATTATTAGAAATGTTATAATTTCCTAAATCTTATTTACTTACGTCTCAGAAATACGGCACAATTTTCACAATTCTACACTTTATAATTTCACTGTTAACAAATATATATTATTCACGTAAATATTTGGCACTTTCAATTATAGTCACTGCCCAGTTTCAAAGTATACTAACTTGATATTCCATTCTCCAGATATTTATAAGATCGTCCCACTTTTGTTTGTGATTCGCTGGCTTCACGTGCTAGGCAAGGCCAAATATATTATCACTTGTTAAGTTTGGGAAAATTTACCAATTGTATGTATTTTAATTGCATGACGCAGTGCTTAAAGTCACGTAATTCAATTGTTATATCTTAATTTTACTTCAGGAATCCCAGGAATTTCGTACATATCGAGCACGTATTCTTGTTTGTTAGCTTTATTCTAATCTAAATTGAATAAATTTGGTATTTGTTTATTTTACAATAAATTGGATTTTCGAACAACTGTGATTCTCTTAGATCACGTACGCTTTCAAATAAAGCATAATTTCTGCGTGCGTTTACGATAATATCTTTACACACTTTATGAATGTTTATCTAACCACTTCATGCCGGTTTTTCACTGATTTAATTTTAATGCGTTTCGTTACCTTTTTAAATTCTAATCTCTGCTAGTAGCTACACTTGGATATGTGTTTTAATTGTTTGTACTGCTATATACAGTGTGCTCGCAACTAATAATTTTTATAATAACCTATTTACTCTCCTAATATCTATAGTTTCGTGCTTCTGTTGCTTGAGAGTTTCCCTTGCTTATTCTACGACCCCAATGACTTTACCTACCCCTAAATTAACCCTATAATTACAGCAATATATATATATATATATATATATATATATATATATATATATAGTAATACCATAGTAATATAATATATATATGTATATAAGTATTTTAGGTAGTTAATTATACAAGGTAAGTTGATAAATACTATCGTATTATAGTGAATAAGATGAAATAATAACTTAGACTTTTATGCAAAGCCCAAATGATCATTTCAAATCGAGCTAGTAATTGAAAAATGGAAAATGTAAGGTCTTGGGCAGGACTTGAACCTGTATCCTGGTGGCGTAATTGGTAAACTGCATGGTTCCGGCAAAACCAGGATACAGGTTCAAGTCCTATCAAGACCTTATATTTCCATTTTTCAATTACTAGCTCGATTTGAAATGATCATTGGCTTTGCATAAAATCTGTTATTTCATATATATATATATATATATATATATATATATATATATATATATTATATATTACTATGATTTTATACGTTAGAACTGAAGGTAGATAGGCCTGATAAATATTTATGACAGGGTAAACCATGTATATAGAAGGCATATAATAATTTAAAACATTTTTTAAGCTGTAGCATAGGGATTCATAATTTAAAATAAGCTTTAAGGTTAATTTTGCATCATTTTAGAGTTAGGATAAAAATTTATTACAATTATTAAATATAGGAATTGTAGGTCCCTAGAGTAAACACGTACATTTAAATGTATAAGTACTATGCAAAGTTAGTAGTAGAAAAGCTATTCAGTTCGTGGCATAAAAATCAATAATTAGAAGAGGGTGAATTTTTTAGAGATATTCAGTAACGGACATTCAAAGTGTAATTATTCTATTTGTGTATATAACTTAGTGTAGGGTAATATGAAGCTGGAACATCGATAGTATTTCAAAGTTAGTGTAAGATATAAAAGTGTTGGCAAGAAACAAGTTAACCATTATGAGTTTCTAAGAACGAACGTGCAGCAAACGAAAAATTTCCAGTAAAGTTTAGCATTGTAGATACATTTGGGGTATTTAATTTAAAAACCTGTAAACAAGTAAAAGATCGTTCAAAATGAACGGCAGGTCTATGTTGAAGATTACATACAAAAATGGATCGATAAAATAGAGGGAAAGATTGTGTTTTGCATAAGGTAGCAAGGAATTGAAGTAGCATATGGTTAGTTGTCATTGACTTTGAAACGTTTGTAAGACAAGGTAATTTTGAAAGTAAATAAGCAAGACTGAGATGCAGTGTGTTTTCATAAGACATCGGTTTGAAAGGGAATTAATAAGTACGGTAGAAGGCTACAAACAGAGTAGGGCTATTAGACTGTTGTTATAAGAACGTGAAAGACGATAATGTAGATTGGTAGGGTAGAATAGAACTTGTACAGGTAAGGAGATATAACATACGGGTTAAACAAGGATACAAGAAACGGATAATTGACATAGAAAATTGAAGAAGGGTACAATGCAAAGGACAGAACATTTTGGATGCATGTTAGAGAGAGGTGACCGTTTACGCGCATATGAGAGAGGCGTGTTTTGGATGCTTGGGTTGATGCCAATCGCCGGGGACTTCGACAAATTTGACAGCCGTTGGAGATTTTAATGAGGGTTTCGGAGTAAAATGTTTGTTTGTTATTGAAAATTCTGAGATTTTCAAAACAGTTGGCAGACGGCTGCCAAGTTTACCGTGAGTAGCTGAAGGTTAATGGCTGGATTTGTAGAATTGAGCGACGGCTAGTTGTTGTGTGCAAGGGTTTGTGGAATCCGTAGACCGTTTAACAAGGTTTACCAAGAAAGCGTGTTTTGTGGAGGCGGTAAATGCTCTCTTTCTCTTTCGATCTTCAACCAAGCTTAGAACTACAAAAGTAAATTAGTTAAGTGAGATTTTTAATAAATTAAAATGCATAAGTTTGTGCAAGTTTAAAATAGCACTAGTAAATTGATAAAATACATTTTGAAAAGCGAAGCTTGATGTTCGTAAGTAAACGTCTTCCTATTTTTGGTTGGAGGTGCTTACTGTGTACTGACATGGAGTAGTGAATGCTTATAAACTAGTAGCGGATGTACGTTAGTTTGGAAGTACCGTACTTTGTATACAGAGAGATCTGGGTGGATGACTGCTGTTCCTGATGGTGGGAGTCAACTTGGGGTGCAGTCATGAAGGAGGACTACATCAAAGATTGTTTCAGGACAGAGATCTGGCGAATATCCATGAGGAAGCAGAGCAAAAAGGGCTGGGGGCTTGGCGTCCTTCTTGTTTCAGATAGTTTCAGAGAATTTATGGCGGATTATTCGTGGAGTTACAGAGCGCATATGACGCCCAAAGTGTGAGGCACGAATTAACCTACTCCTCGTCCAGGAGAAGTTCGCAACATTTCGAATAGTATATTAATATTATTAAAAACAATAAAAACCAAATACATTTTGTGATTGTTAAGCAACATGAAACACTAAAGGAACAACATGTATACTACAGGATGAATCAATTCTTTGGGCGACTTTTTTCCAAGCACCGTCATTAGGGAGTGACTCTATGGTTTCGTGGAGATTTGCGAAAAATCGACTCGGTGACCCACAATTTTTGTATAAAGCAGGATATTCGCCAAACGCTATGTGTCCCTGATGCAATACAGAGGCAGATGGCGCATAATCATTTCTTGTATCAAAGCAGATAAGATATGAAAATTTCTTATACCTATTTTAAGAAAAGTTATGTATCGAAATCACATTTTTACAAGAGAGTTGCTCGGGGGTTTCACAAATGAATCCAAAAGTTCAAAATTAACAAACTATTTAATAACTGTCGCGAGGAGCACAAGTCATTGAAAAGCACAGGTATCCTAATACACATTTATTATACAAGGAACGTTAGGTACTTAGAGTGAAACTAAGAATTTCTCGGGAGTTTGCTCGGCATATAGGCAACAATAATATTCAAAAAATTATAGACATTTGGCGAAACAGTACTCTGCTGGATTGAAAATGATATGGTTAGATATACTCCACTGTTGAATTAATGTTTATATTCAGCAAGCTAAAAAATGGTACGTTAGTCAAATAATTTCAATAAATAACAACATGTAGTAACATAGATAGAGTTCAATTGTAATGTAACTACTCTATTTTAATAAATAATAATAACACGCGCTCGCGCACACACGCATAGACGTACACACACGCGCGCGCGCGCACACACGCACACACACACGCACACACACACACACACAAATACACCCACAAACACACCCACACCCACACAAACCGTTACATGCATAAACACTCATTCACTTATCCTACTTATACATACAATCCGAGTGGGTCGTGGAGTGATACTGCTCCGGTTACTTATTTTTGCTGATACTTGTGTCAATAAAGTATTGATAAACTGCTAAACTTGACTTCGTTTCACATAGTCCTAAAAAAGTTTGAAAAATTTTGAAACATTAGAGCTTTCTTTAATATCTTGGAATTCCAAAAAAGAGAAATGCTATCAAGAAACGAGGAGTGAAATTTTTGGGTGTGATGTATAGGAATAGTTAAAGATTATTACACCTGGTATTGTATTGTCGATTAGAAAGTAGAGAGGAGTGCTCCTTCAGGTAAATTGGGTTTTTAGAAGCTTATAAATTAGGAAAGCTAGACGAAATTTACGTCGATTGTCCAATTTAAGCCAAGATAAACTTGCGTAGCTTGGAATTACTCTATCGCGATATTTTACGCCACAATTAAGTGGATGTAACCATTTTGGTATATCGATTGGCGACTATTGTTCCATTTGGTTATAGCATCATCATCATTAAGTCTTCGGTTCTGGAATGGGTTAGAAGCGTACCTCCATTGTTTCGTATTCTGAACAAACTTAGTCATTATCCTGAAATTCACACAGTCTGCATCTTTCACTATCTGCGTGCAATATTATGATCTAAGTCTACACCTACCTCTCTTTTGTCCTAGATCCGCTTGTAACATAGCACTCAATAATCCCAAAAAATGCCTTAGAACGTGTCCTGTCCTTCTATTTCTCCTATTTTTTGTTTTCCACAGATATCTTCATTCTCCTACTATTTCTATAACCTCTATGTTATTTAATTTGTCTGCCCATGATATCATCATCATATATCTGCAGCATAACATTCCAAAAAGCTTCGTCCTTTTCCTGCCTGCTTTTCCTACTGTCCATATTTTATACACGTATAGACGAACTGGGCCGTGTTCCACACATATGCTTTCATTTGTTTCATTGATTCAATATCTAGAAAATGTATTATATGTTTTTCTTGTTTTTCCACTGTAAATTGTAGGCGTGGGAGGTATTCTTAAAATTTTTTAAGTGTTTCATGAATAATGTTATTTGTTATGCATCATTCCAAGAAAGAGAACTGCTAACAAGAAATGAGGAGTGAAATTTTTGGGTGTGATGTATAGGAATAGTTAAAAAATCATTATGTCTGTTATTGTATTGTCGATTAGAAAGAAGAGAGAAACACTCTTTTAGGTAAATTAAGCATATGTTTTTTAGAAGCTTATAAATTAAAAAAGCTGGACGAAATTTACATCGATTGTTCAGTATAAGCCAAGATAAACTTGCGTAGCTTGGAGTTACTCTACCACGATGTCTTACGCCACAAATAAAGTGGATACCGCCATTTTGGTAGCGCTGTAATTGCAAACATAAATTTGACGTTAAGTTAGTATATAGTACGTCACGTTAGTCCAAATGCGGAAAAACTAAGAACCGAATAGGTTCTACTTTTAGTTAATCAGGCAAAAAATGTTTTAAGCGTGTACGGGTAGGAAGTGAGTATATAACCTTTCTATATGTTACGTTTATTTTCAGCATACATTAATTACCCTACTTTACTCCCTTTAATTCAATACCCGCTCGAATAAATTCTGTTTCTACTGTTAAATCCTTCAACATAATTAATAATAAACACGCTCTCGAATAAATTCTTCAATTTACATCTAGTTGCTTTGAAACGACAAGTTTATGCTACAATTAAATACTTTATACCCTGTTTAGGTACCCGTGATCTTGGTACACATTACGACCGCGTATAATGGTTTTCTCTATTGTTCCAATCTAAAGACTTGTTGAAATAAGGTCGCGCACTATCCGATAAAACCGTGATTTCCAGTTTCAATCGATTTGCAGCTCGTATTCGTGTTATTTAAACCGTTGTTGAATATGAATCTACAGCTTGTGCGTCGAAGTATTTTCTACATTGTTCGCCGCCGTATTTCAAAAGCAATGCACGTTTGTTTTTTTTCTGTTCAACAACTAGGAGGTGTCTTGCGTGGATTGGTGAGTTTCCCCGCGCGTACCCATTCTAATCAAATTCTCTTTTTAGCTGGAGGCCAAATGGGTTCTTTCTTTATGTAAACCAACTGCTTTCGTTTGTAGACCGCTGCTGCAGTTATGGTAGCAGGGTGAATGTATCCTGACGACCATGGTATTGCTGTGCTGACTCACCCCCGAAGACTTGCAAGCTAAGTATCTGGACACCTACAGGCATGCAACTCGTTTTCTTTGTGTGTGTCAATGGCATATTTCGTATCAACCTTTGCTGTAGTTACGTGACATTGTAGAACTATTATTCGTACTATGTTCTATTTAAAAGATGTCTGACAAAAGCTCTCACACGTTAATTCTTTCTTACTAATTAGTTATTTTACAATAAGTATTAGGTGAAATTTTAAAAACGCTTGACAAAAGCTCTCACATATTGATTTACTACTGATTAATTTTATTTTGTATAAATACAAGATGCACACTTCGTATCTAATGTACTAAATTGTTCATATCACCTAATTGTTTGCTTTGAAATAGTACCGCTTAATTTATTTTCTTTTTGCTTGTTTGTACAGAATCTTTTTTTATTTTTATGTGTTAATAGATAATCGTGGGCGATGTACTTAATTTTTGTTTGTTTTTTTTTATATAGACGAATCCTCATACTCTCCGCGGTTGGTAGTTAGCCTGGTATTTACTTTTCTTCCGGCTACGTCTAGACACGTAGCACATTTTCTCGTTTGTAAAATATACCAATCAGTATAAAAGAATAAGCATATGTCTGTACAACATTTTTAACAAAGGTACCTCACATTTGCAGAGCGATAATATCGATTAGCGGCAACAAACAATTGTTCTACAATGTCACGTTTCTAGACCAAACGTTGATACGAAATATGCCATTGACAGACAAAAGAAAACGAGTTGCATACCTGTAGGTGTCCGGATACTTAGCTCGCAAGCCGTCGGGGGTGAGTCAGCACAGCAACGCCATGGCCGTCAGGATACATTTACCCTGATACCATAGCTGCAGCAGCGGTCTACAAACAAAAGCAGTTGGACTATATAAAGAAAGAACCCATTTGGCCTCCAGCTAAAAAAAGCTGAATAAAGGATTTGATTAGAATGGGTACGCGCGGGGAAACCCACCAATCCACGCAAAACACCTTCTAGTTGTCGAACAGAAAAAAAACAAACGTGCATTTCTTTTGAAATACGGTGACGAACAATGTAGAAGATACTTCGACGCACAAACTGAGGAATCGAATTCAACAACGGTTCAAATGACACGAATTCAAATTGCAAATCCTCGCTTATCGAAGCGCCATTGAAACTGGAAAACACGGTTTTATAGGATAGTGTGCGACCTTATTTCAACAAGTCTTTACATTGGAACAATAGAGACATTATACTCGGTCGTAATGTATACCAAGATAACAGGCACCTAAACAGGATATAAAATATTTAATTGTAGCATAAACTTGTCGTTTCAAAGCAACTAGATGTAAATTGAGAAGTTTATTCGAGAGCGTGTTTATTATTAATTATGTTGAAGAATTTAACAGTAGAAACGGAATTTATTCGAGCGGGTATTGAATTATCAAGGAAGAAAAATAGGGTAATTAATTTATGCTAAAAATAAACGTAACAAATCCCCCTCAGCAAAATTAACAGGTCGGGGTAAGAATTTATGCTATGTACTTAGAAGTAGCCGGAAGAAAAGTAAATACCAGGCTAACTACCAACCGCGGAGAGTGGGGGGATTCGCCTATATACCAAAAAAAAGCAAAAAAATAAAATACATCGCCCACGACTATCTATGAACACCTAAAAATAAATAAAGGATTCTGCACAAACAAGCAAAAAGAAAATAAATTAAGCGTTACTATTTCAAAGCAAACATTTAGGTGATATGAACAATTTAGTACATTAGATACGAAGTGCGCATCCCGTTTTTACACAAAATAAAATTAATTAGTAGTAAATCAATATGTGAGAGCTTTTGGCAAGCGTTTTTAAAATTTCACTTAATACTTTTTGTAAAATAACTAATTGGTAGGAAAGAATTAACGAGTGAGAGCTTTTGTCAGACATCTTATAATAGTACATAATACCGTTTGTAAAATAAATAAATCAGTATAAAATAGTACGCGTATGTCTGTCCAACATTTTTAACAAAGGTACCTCACACCTGTAGAGCGATAATATCGCTTAGCAGCAACGAATAATAGTTCTACAGTGTCACGTAACTACATCAAACGTTAATACGGAATATGCCGTTGGCACACACAAAAGAAAACGAGTTGCTTATCTGTAGGTGTCCGGATACTTAGCTCGCAATCCGTCGGGGTTGTGTTAGCACAGCAACGCCATAGTCGTCAGGATGCATTTACCCTACTACAATAACTGCAGCAGCGGTCTACGGACAAAAGCAGTTGGTCTACATAAAGAAAGAACCCATTTGGCCTCCAGCTAAAAAAGGTAAAAAAGAAATCTGATTAGAATGGGTACGCGCTGGGAAAGTCACCAATCCACGCAAGACACCTCCTAGTTGTCGAACAGCAAAAAAAAAACAAACGTGCATTGCTTTTGAAATACGGTGACGATAAATGTAGAAAATACTTCGACGCACACGCTGTAGAATCAAATTCATCAACGGTTTAAATAACACAAATTCGAACTGCAAATACTCGCTTATCGAAACATGAAACTGGAAAGCACGGTTTTATCGGTTAGTTCGCGACTTTATTTCAACAAGTCTTTACATTGGAACAATAGAGATAAATCATTATACGCGGTCGTAATGTATACCAAGATAACGTGTACCTAAACAGGATATAAACTATTTAATTGTAGCATAAACTTGTCGTTTCAAAGCAAGTAGATGTAAGTTGAGGAATTTATTCGAGAGCGTGTTTATTATTAATTATGTTGAATGATTTAACAGTAGAAACGGAATTTATTCGAGCGGGTATTGAATTAACAAGGGGGAAAAATAGGGTAATTAATTTATGCTGAAAATAAACGTAACATACAAACACTGGAGATTTGCTATGGCCACGATAAATATGAATCGACTATAACACCAAGATTTTTAACTGTATGTGAAACTGTTATATGGGAATTGCCTAGAGTTAACAGAAGCTTATCAATCTAGTTAATTCTAGTCAAAAGTTTTGCGTGCCTAAGAGAATAGCTTGATATTTGCATGGGTTTAGTATGAGATAGTAGCTATTACTTCAGTTTAGTATTCTGCACAGGTCTTCGTTAACCATGCTAAAAGTTAAATGAAAGTGATAGTAGAGTCGTATATCGTCAGCGTAATGGCTATGATGACAATATTTAAGGCATGTTGATACTTCCTGAATAAATAAACTAAAGAAGTGAACCATGTACGCTTCCTTGTGGAACTCCCGTCACAAGTGCTGTTGGGCCTGACAGACGCGAATGCTCGAAGTCTATGACCTGTTGTTTACGTCCTCTTAAGTAGAACTTCACCATGCTATTGCTACACTTTAAAAACAGAATTAAAATCTAATAAAACATGAATTATTATTTGTTGTTCGTCCATTGCTTGCCGGATGCCATCTATAATTCGCAACAAAGCTATGTCGGTTCTGTAAACCAGATTGAAACTTGTCGAATAGATTATTTGTATTTAAAAACTGTAACATTTGATTAAGCATTACATATTCAACGACCTTTAAATATGCAGGTAAATTACTTATTGGTCGAAAATCGCATAGAGCCGTTGGGTTTCTTTTCTTTGGCATCGATCTGATTAGTGAATGTTATGGAAAAGTGACCAGAGGTGAAAGTTGCATTAGTAATGAAAGTCGGAGGATAGAGATTGGATGAACTAATATGAAGAATCATAGAAATGGATATTTGAGGATGTTCATAACAAAACTCGTCCTATCCATTTTATAAAATTTTACAGGAGAGCCGAAAAACTGTTTTCCCGCGATTTTTAACACTTGGGGGGCAATATTTTGCTTTTTGGCTGGGAGTTCCATGACCCATAGAAATCTTAAAAATTAAATCGTAGAAGTCAGCGTAATGATTTATTTGACTTTAAATTTGGGAAAAGGTTTTATTGTGACACTATGGATAAGGCGAGTTTTGTTACGTACTGGGGAAATTATTTTCAAAAAGAAAAAACCTGTTGATATGTTTCGAAAGCTATTACGAAAAATAAAAAATGATGACATGAATCAAAATTACAATACGATAAGAGAAAGAACTAACATTGTTTAAACATACATTTCTTTTTCGATAATAAAATTATTTTCCGCTTCTTTCCTCTCACAATTATTATTATTATTGTTATTTTTGTACCTTACAGATTCAGTTTCCTCTTCGTGCTGCATCGACAAATCATTTTTAGAATCACTAAATAGGTTTCTATAAAATTTGCATTCCTCAAATGCTTTCCAATTTTCCCCAAAGTGTTTTTAGCAACGTTTATACGTCATTAATTTTTGTTTTTTTCATCGAAACTCCCTTTTTTATGTTTTTTGCTTGTAAACTTTTTATAGAAAACCCCCTTTTAAAAATACTCATACCCATGTTTATGTCGGAATTGTAAAATGGTTCGCCCCTGACTGTAACCATAGAGGAACCCGCTTTCCTTTCAATCAAAAGCCGTTTCACTGCATTAAACTTAAAGTGCCAATTGCATGTACCCTTGAAGCATGTCTTCGCCATGCTTTTCTAATCATACACCCCGCAGTTTTCTAATCTCTCCACCATTCCATGTTTACTAAATACTGCAAAGTATTCTTCAGGATTAATAATCACTGGCATTCTTCTTAACTCTTTTTCTATGTTTCCGAATACTCTATCCGGTAAAAAGCTATGGCCTGTTATAGGAAATACCAGTTCGATATGCTTAATTTTTGAGGAGCGATTTCGTGCAAAAACTTCACACACATTGCTACCATGGTAGAGTTGCGGTTCCGTCCACCACAGCCGTCAGGTCATAGTCTTATGCCAGAAAAAGCGGATAAATTTATGTTACTCAGCCGGTGGAAAACCGCAGAAGCTATTTTGTTGGAACCTTTGTAGAACTCATGTTCCATCCATGTGTATATGAATGTATTATCTTTTGTGAGGTGTTTATGCGATAAACCCTCGATAATCGTAAAATTGTACGTATATATTTGACGCGAATAATACGCAATTTGATCTGGTACCTTAGGGTTTACCAAGTTTTTTTGGCAGTCATAAGATAGTCGCAGTGTCTTTTCATCCTCGTTTGGTAATTTATCAAAGAATGCTTTTGCCCTAAGCTTATGTTTCTCAATGGTTAGGCTTTTTTCTTTTCGGGATCCTTTCCTTCGCGAATGCGCAGTTTCAGTTCTATGCACTTTGAGCAAGCATCTGTAATAGGTGTACCAAAACCATTATTGTATTCCGTACAGAAAATCTTTCTAAAAAAAGTTCTTTTAACTTTTAATTGTGTTTGCTCGTTGTATATACAAAATAACTTTTCAATGGAGAGGTCACACGGTAAGTACTGCCTAGTGTTTTTCCTCTACAGTAGTGTGACTCTACACACGACAGTTTTTCGATTAATTCCTTCACATGAAGCCTCTTGGTTTGAAAATTAGGTTTTTAATGGTTACCACCTCTCTTTTCTCTTGGCATCTCGCCGGGTTGTAGAAAGGTTTTACCAATTCGCTGTATTCCGTCTTTTGAAATATGTAGAATGTTAGCGAAAGCTTTCTCGCATACCTGAGTCTTCCAGTTCTGTGTTCCATATACTTTTACAAAATACTGACAGGAAATACCTTTTCTGCTGGAAGCTTTCCTGGTTTGTCTGTCACGTTTAGGTTTGTGCACCTGTATGTGCTTGAGAATAAAAGCGTCCTGGATTAACTTGTCCGTCGATGCGTAGAATGATTTATGAAATTGCTTGATGTCAATCATCTTTAGAGATGCGCATCGATATGTAGGCCCACTATGATTGCATTGGGGAAATACCGGCAACTGCTTGGAAGAATGCCTGTGAACAGAAACTGAGGTATGTAATTGAAAACTGTAGGCAGTGGGTACGCTTCTTTTCACACTTTGCGTAGTACTTTGAAAGAACAATGCAAAAGTGTGTTTGGTTACAGCAAAGTACTATGAACAATACAATAAACTAATAACAAGACTCACCTCTGCTTTGTAAACAAACTTCGCTTCCACTCTGCATGATTTGACAACTTCTTTCTGCCTTTCCTGGTACCCCGGGAGATATGCAGTCGCCTTCTAAATCACTTGCATTCATTTTAAACAAACTCTTCACCGTAGAGAAGCAGTAAAACAATAATGTTTGAGTTACGGTCAGCTAGGTAGCTTGTGGAAAGATGAACAGCTCACTGTCAATGTCGTACGATAAAACAGCCTTTCATTGGTTCCTTGGATTAGACGAGTTTTGTCGTGACATTGTCACAGGATATGGCGAGTTTTGTTGTGACGGTGGTTTTATCAATCAAGATTTACATGGTAAATAGCAAGTTTTGAAGCGACTTCACGTGTTAAAACTATAGACCTTCTATAGGAGAATAGATTGGCGTCAAAATCTATGTTTGTACAAAACACGGATAAGACGAATTTTGTTATGGTGGTCCTCATTTGATCCACACAAATGGCATTTGATCTAATATGTTGAATTAACTTATAGATATCTTTATCAGTAATGGCACCGAAATAAAACTGCGGGCAAGTTGGAAACTATAATACTTATAAGTATTTAATAAAATTGTTCTCAAACGTTCAAAGATATATGGTATAAGCTTTTTTCTGAAATCACCAAGTTCCATATTTACGAAAAAACCTGTTTCAGATCGATTTATATATGAAATATACAGATTAATATATCAAATAACGTCTAGTAAGCGAAGTAAAAGAACTCGGACCTTAATGGGTTAATGCTACTCTAATAAATGTATCTGCAGCATGAATTTACGTGCGCTTCTTGTTGCTGATTAGCTGCCGAACACAATTCATTCTTAAAGTCGTTATAATCAAATAAACGGTCATAAATTCGTAAATGCTAGGTCTGCAGAAAACCAATAATAAGCTTATAGCCGTTTGATATAAACGATCGCCATGAATTATATTCTTGTTCTCGTCCAAGGTTATCTCTTATTACAAATCATACAACATTCAGACAAATCCTTGGGTGCAAAAGAAGTTCCAATCGAGGATTACCTATTCGCCGAGATCCGGCAAGATAGATTTATTACAGTTTCATTTTCCGCGTTCGTTTTTCTCCAACTTAAGGATGCAGTTTCGCGACTTTCTATCTATATCTATTGGCGCTGCTGAAAGAATAAGGGAAGGATTCCAGTTCGATAGCAATTATTACCCGAATGAGCTTTTATCGATCAGCCTGCAGTATCTAGTAATGATTCATTGTGTTTAATTGTATATGGAGTAAACAATGAATAATTAAACGCCAACAATTCAATTACATTAATATGGGATATTAACGTCATTCACTAGCTTAGGCAAGCTTGGGCGCAGAAACTGTTGGTACAGTAATAAGCAAATCATAGTAAACTGTTGGTTCATATGCGAAATGCAATAACAAACAGCAGTAAACTACCAAAAGTTGGGAATTTACTAGAAATAGTTAGATTAAGAAATTATAACGTTTACTTTAATAACCAAATCCAGGTTGATTACACATAGTTTTAGGTGGGGCAATACTGTTGTTTATGCGATTTAAGCATAACGCCGATTTCTCTGTTTTACATCATTTGAGAGACCTATCGTTGTGTAATTAAAAACAGAATTCTAATTTTGATTAACAAAAGCACTCTTATTAGTAGGGTATTTATGGGGCGACTGGACCCTCTTTTCCACCGATTTACATGTAAATTCCCATAAGGTGGAAATGAGGAGGTGGAGGTGGAGGTAGGACTCCCACCTTGTGGACCGCCTTGTGGACTGGACCAAATAGTTTTCTTCGGCTAGCCATTGAATCTTTCGAGATAAACCTATCTTGTTTGGCATCAATTAATATTAGCTTTTTCTCAGCTACCAAAATCTCTAGGAATTTTTTAGATAGCATCACCCCCCAGGGAGCTACCCTCATTTTAAGATTTTTTTACCGCTAACATTCTGGACCAAATAGTTTTCTTCGACTATATGTAAATCCCATAAGGAGGGAAATGCGGAGATGAACTCCACATTTACACACACAATCCACATTTGCTTCCACATCTGGCTCTAGTAATAAATAACACTACCATCTTAAATTTTGCACAATAGTTTTCTTCGGCTAGCCATTGCATCTTTCGAGATAACCCTATCTTGTTTGGTATCAATTAATATTAGATTTTCTTAGCTACTTGAATCTTTATGAATTTTTCAGATAGCATCACCCCCAAGGGAGCTACCCGAACTTTAAGATTTCTTACCTGTTGCGATTTCTGACCGTCCGCATAAATTTGTTTATACATGCGATACATTAAATTAGTCTAGAATTTTACGCAGAATTCGAATCTGCAAACAGATTTAAAATCGAACCATTCCTTACAAAGTTACACTTTAAAGCTCTCAAACCTCTAAATTTTGCTTTTTGCTCCCACATCTGAACCAAATAGTTTCCTTTGACTAGCCATTGCATCTTTCGAGATAAACCTATCTTGTTTGGTATCAATTAATATTAGAATTTTCTCAGCTACCCGAATTTATAGGAACTTTTAGATTGCATCATCCCCCAGGGAGCTACCCCAATTTTAAGATTTTTTACCAAGATCGATTTCTGACCGTCCTTATAAATTTTTTTAGTTATGTGACACATCTGGCTAGTCTAGAATTTTGCGCAGAATTCAAATCTGCCAACAGATTTAAAATCGGACCATCCCTTACCAAGTTACACTTTAAAGCTCTCAAACCTCTTTAAATTGTTTTGCTCATCTATAACATATGCTTTAAACAATCATTATTCGAGAAAATCTAAAACCGCAAGGATTTTAGAAACGAGTTCTTTATAAGCCATAAGTGTATAATATTTAAAACCATTTTTTCAAACAGTAATGTGCTGTTTTCAGAATATCGCAAAAACACATGACTTTTAAAATTTTTCTGGTTTTAACATAATTACATGCACAATGCTAAATAGTTGGAAAATACGTGGACGAACAAACTAAATGCTTTACAATTATGTGACGTATAGTGAAAGTAGCCTTTCTTTTTTATTAATTAGCGTCTATATGATTTGATAAATACAATAGATATGCTCAATGCTAAATAGTTGGAAAATACGTAGACGAGGACAAACTAATTGCTTTACAATTATGTGACGTAAAGTGAAAGTAGCCTTTTTTTTATTAATTAGCAACTATGTGATTTGAAAAATAGAATAGATATGCCCAATGCCACCCATTAAAATCAACGCATCAATGCTGGAGGGTTTATTAATCATACAATGAGCGCTCTATTTTGGTGTCGATTGGGGAAAATACAAACGTCATTTAGTAATTATTTCAAACCGTATATAAGGCGGTGTGATTAGTAGAATTCTATTAGTTTCGCACGCTTTTGTGTTAAAGTACATCGAAATTTTAAACAATCGTTTCGTATAGTGACTTTTTGTGAAGGTTTAAGGTAAGTTTGCATTTTTTTATTAAAATAGAACTGAATTTATTTGCAAACACCAATTATTGTTTCTGGTTGTAATTTAAAACATCTAAGACTCGTATAGATTTACAGTAACCGGTATTAATTTTTCAAAGTAATGCGCTGTTTTAGATATATATTTTTTTTCAAATATTAAAGATAGGCTTTTAGCTAAGATAAATAAAAAAAACAATTCCTTACAAAATATTTTATTAAAAATTAAATACATTAACAAAAGGTAGTAACAGTAATACATTCTCCTTCGAGCAATTTAAATTATTTAAACAATGGTTTAAACAGTGATTGTATCTATCACCGAATCTTCTTAATTCTTTGAGTCTTGGAAGTGAGAATACACTTTCCATGTTTAAAATGTTGTTTGATAAATATTTTGATAGTAACTGCTTCTTCTGTTCACCTTTAACATAGACTGTCGCATCGGGAGGTATGACTTTTTCAGCAAATCACCCACATTTGTATATCCACTTGTAGACTGCTCATGCCAGCATAGACCATGGATTCTTTCCTTTAACCCACCTGAACTTGCTTTTTGAAATCATCACTTAGAGTGTTATACCCCACAGCCATGTCCAGTATCTCATGCCATATTACATTATTCGCTACATCCAAAACGGCAATCTCCTTGCAATAGAAATCACTAGTTTTGTATTGATATCCTTGTAAATCGATTATGAAACACATGCTTCCTGCTTCAAATCATAAATGGGAATGGGGTTCTAAGCAAATCTCTCCTATATATATATATATATATATATATATATATATATATATATCCAGCTAAGGGACTTTACTCCCTCCTTTTATGATTTTTTCAACTAGGTAAATATCTAGAACTTGGTTGATACTAAAGCAGGTCTGTTTTCTTAATCCAACTTTTACCATCCCCCAACCACGACACTAATAGTTCACGCCCGTGCTTCCGTTTCCGTAAAACTTTTTCCACTAAGTACGTGTCGGGTGCTGTTGTGAGCTGAATTTCATCGCCGTAGAAAGCACCTAGGATTGGTCGACCTTCCAAATCTTGTAGCAGATAGGTTATCGGTCTCGTTTGTTGTACTTTAACAATTTTGAATAGTTCTGTACTCTAGTTTAGATGAAATCATCGATCGAAAACTGCTTTATATTTTGATATACGCACAATGTCTCCAACCTTATACAGCTTCTTGCGACTTTTAGAAGCGCTGTTAGCGGTGTAAAGTTTTATTCTTTCCGGATGTTCTTCTGCCTCCATAGGTGTCATGTTAATAGCCCGATGCGGTGTATTATTGTATTCTTCACAGCTTCTTGCGACTTTTATGAAGCTGCATGTTAGCGTGTACAAGTTTATTCTTTCCGGATTGTTCTAATCTGCTCAACCATAGGTAGTCATGTTAATAGCCCGGAATACGTAGAGTAATGGTATTATCTTCCATAACCTTTGCATAAGATTTTTAAACCAGCCATTGTAGTGACTGCTTGCAACCAAAATCCGTTCTGTAGATTTGATTTTTACGTTATTGTTCTCCTTGCAGCATTTCGTCTCAACCATTTTTACATAGCATTTGTAACTTGCTGGAATACCAGTTTTATTTAGTAAAGGTTTATCTAAGCATATTTTGTGAATACAGTCCACTATTATAATATATCTGTACCCATTGTTCACACGCGAGTAAGGCTGCATTTCCCACAAGTCCGATTGGATAAGATCACGTTTCACATGTTTCAGATTTGTATGACGTATATTTTCTCCTTGCAGCATTTAATAGTCCTAATATTTTTTCACAGCATTTTGTAACTTCTAATATCCAGGTTTTATTTTACAATGGTTCTGCTAAATGCATATTTGTGTGAAACAGTCCACTGCTATTTAATATATCTGTACCCAATTGTTCACACGCGAGTAAGGCTGTCATTTCAATCAAGTCCGATTGGATAAGATCACGTTTCACATGTTTCAGATTTGTATGACGACGCTGAAAATTTTTCTTGCAGGTTTAAATAATTCCTTAACGATGATGTTACTGTTACATCATTTTGCTTAACACTGTTGCTAAACTAATAGGGTTATCTTTATCCAATTGCACCTTTGACAGTAAACTGAAGCTTTTGGTTTGTAGTATTTGTTTTTATAGCTGCTGGTGACGCTCTCAGTAACTTATCGATGATATTGCGAGACCGAGCTCCTTCTCGTTTGTTTCAGAAGTTGCAGTCAAATTAATAAAAACTGTATAAACGTTTTAAATTCAGATACGAGCTTATGCAATTTTTCATTTACATACTGTTTATTAACTGCATCAGATGGTTCAACCGGTTGAGCAAGCATTGTGATACGCTGGTTTCTTGCATTGAAGGCTTTATCTTTACGCTGTATATCATCAGAACTTGTTAGACAGTATGAAAAGGTTTGATTCACGAGCTTGACTGCGGATTTCTTATTAACACAATCACTATCGTCTTTAGGATCTATTACATCAACTAACCTTCTTTTACGAAAACTAATTGTTTCTTCTTCAGACTTGAATACTATAGTGCTTCTCGGATTAACACAATCATAATCTTCTTTCGGGTCTGATGAATTCACTAACCTTCTTTGTTGCATATCGTACCCATCACCATCCAACGTTAGCACAAATCCTCGACCTGGAGGACCACGCCGAATATCAGCATCTTTACGCTCTGAACGTCCGAAGCGGTCTATAGGCATTTTAAAACTGTGTAGTTATTTACTGAGCTCACCGTATTATACATTCTTCTCTCAACTCTTCTATTATGGACACCATCTCGTTAATGTTTTCCTTGCTTATATTTCCAGCTCGGTTGGATGCGTTCAACAATCTCAGCCGATCCACAAGTTCATGTACATTATTCCAGTAGACATATTGCACCGGTTTTGAATTTAAACTTTTGTGAAACCGATTAGAAAAGCCTAAACCTGCCCCCTTAGTCTGCTTTCTTTTCTTTGGCTGTTTTCTTTCGGGGTTCCCCCGAAATTCGGTGAGATATTTTTGCACATATTTGTTAAACTTTTTGTTATTTGTTGGGAATCCGCTTAAATCGCGCGCTGCAAATGGGTTAAACTTTCTTCTCAAAATCGATGCTGATTTGATCATTTCCAAGTAGTTCGGTAAATCTTCATGTAAATTGAAATCGCCATCTTCGGGGCTGAGGTCTTTATAAACCAGCAGATTGTATAAACTCCTCGTACCCGGGAATATCACATTATTTAATGTTATATCACTAGTTTCCGGGTTAATTACCAATACACTTTTCCACAAACTCCATGAGTCGGTTTCGGTATTATACTTTACTCCATAAATTGATTTGTTGATATTTTCGTCTTCGTCTCTAGCTAACACATCCGCATAGTAAAGATGGAACGGTTCTTCTGGAACGAGTTGTTTAATTTTCTTTATAGGTGCTTCAATGTCTTCGAGTTTAACCCTTGTTGTCGGTGTAGGAATTTTTTCGGTGATCGATTGCAACTGGGAAGCGGTTATTCGCAGTGGATCGATCAACTGTTTATGAACTTTTTTGAATTTTTGCTGAGATGTAGCGTCACCCTTTTTGTATGCCACAAACTTTTTTCGTACAGCATCTTGAATTAACTGAAGATTACGTTTATTTGCGATAAAACTGTTAACGTACGTCATTATCGGACTCTGGATGGGAACTAACTATTTTTTTAATAATGTCAAATATTTATATACTCGTCGAAATTCTTCCTATATCGACCATTATCCATATCAAAATCTTTCACAACAGTTATAAAATTATGTTTTGAGTCACCCCAACACTGAAACACATTTCTTTAAATTTCGGATATGTCATGTCACCACTTATATGATCCGAAAAATATGTCTGAGATTGGTTTCATCATGTTTCCATAATGCGATTACATTGGCGTTATCTCTGAGTCTATGTTTTAAGGCACTAGCGTAAGTTTGACATAGATAGAACGAATCTATTGCTTTATGTCGACCGAACGAGAAAAACTGAGTGATTTTACTTTGCTCGTTTGCAGGTATATCATCGAAAACCATAATTGAATCTTCTTTGGTATCTCCGGGTTCGATCAAATCATCGTAATTTTCAAACTCATGGTAACCAATTTCTTCTTTTAATGGTGTAAAAACGTTTCTTAACAATTCGTATTTCGGTTGATATAAACTCTTCGAAAATACATATACATTTTGGAATCTAAGACCGTTCTTGTGCAAGATCAGAGATATTAAAGCGTTGGTCTTCCCACAACTCGTTGGTCCCGCGAATACAGCTCGTATGTTAGATTCTATATATAGATGTTAAAAGTTGAACGTTAAAAGTTACTTATAGACCAATATCAGATGGAAGTCAAAATAAAAAGAGCCCTGACATCATCTAGTTATAAGCTCTAAAATTATCTTTAAAAATTTGTTAAAGTAAATTAACATTGCTGAGCAGGTACGTGTACACTAAAATTTCATATACGCACACATTGTTGTGAATTAAATACTAAATTATATACTAAGGCTTTCCTTGTTGGTTGTTTTATTACTTACATTATAGTATGTCTAATTTAAGTTAGATGGCGCTGTTAAGAAAATAATAAATTTTAGTTCTGTTAGTAGATCTAGTTCTACTTTTTCCTCTCTATGATGCATGAAGTGTTTTGAAGCAAGTAATGTAGTGAAAAGTAATATAAGAAAAAGATATGACTGGTATTACATGTAACAATAATAATTAATCTAAATGCATCTATTTATATTAAATTGACTTTATGTTTAACAATAAAACAGTTTACAAAGAAGGTATTTTCTTTGTATTGGAATAAAATAACAACAGGTTATAGGCTCAGAAGGTGAATAGGTGTGATATTAATTTTGAATAGAAAATTAGAAAGTGTATCAATATTAGATAGATAAGAAGTTTTGTTAAAAATGGCAGTGAACATGATCAAAAATAGTTACAATGTAGAATTGTTAAATTCTAATAACTATCATACTTGGAAATTTAGAATGTGCACATTGTTAGAAGAAAAGGAAGTTTTAAAATGGATTAAAAAGGAATTTAAAGAAGCCGAATATACAGATGATAAAAATGCAAGGAAGATAAGAAAAGTGAAAACAAGTGCAAATCTATTATAGTTCAATGTTTAGATGATTCACAAATTGATTTAATACGAGAAAAAAGTACTGCTTTTAATATGTGGAAGACTCTAGAAGAAAGATACGAAATGAAAGGTATACCGGGTCAATTAATGTTACGAAGGAAGTTGATTAGCATGAAACTAGAAGAAAGTGGAAACCTTGAAGTATTTTTAAGCGAATTCGCTGAGCTGGTGAGACAATTAAAAGCAACAGGGACTGAAATGAAAGAGCAAGATATTGTATGCAATTTGATGTTAGCTATGCCTCGAAGTTTTGAAACTGTTATTACAATACTGCAGAAAGTTTATCGTTAGATTTAGCAAAATCTAAATTAAGGGCAGAAGTGGAAAAAGAAGAGCAAGTGGAAATTTAGATGTTGCCACTTGTTCCAATGTTAAACCTGCTGCATTTTTAGCGAAGAAAAATGTATCACGTTCCGGATGCGATGGAAAAGGCCATTATAAAAAAGATTGTAAAAAAACCAGTCAACATTATTCGAACGGTGGTCGTGGAAAATCTAATGATGGCTATCAACATGCATATTATAGAGGTAGAAGCAGAGGCAGAGGTAGAAATAATTATCGAGGTGTTGCTGAAAGAAGTTCAACCACGTCAAATGCTCGAGAAGGAAATGTCAGTGGTGGTAATTATGCAGACGGCGCTGAAGATGAAGCCGGTAGTAGTAAACAAGGTATTTGTTTCACGACAGATACAATCCAAGAAAAATCAGAGAATGTAAGTAATAACCTTATTAAATTTTTTATTGATTCTGCTTGTACTGATCACTTAGTGAATAAAAAGGAATATTTTACTGATTTGGTTATGTTAAATAGCCCAATTAGCTGTTGCTAAGGATAAGCATTACATAGAGGCTATTGCTGTAGGCAACATTAACGTTGTAAGTATGATCAATGATCGTGAAATTAAATGCTTAATAAAAAACGTTCTTTTTGCACCCAATTTAAGACTTAATTTATTGTCTGTTAAAAGAATGGAAATGTTAAATATTAAAGTAGTTTTCGATAGTGATAAAGTTAGTTTGTATAATGCAAGTGATATTATAGGAATTGGTATTAGAAACGATCTTTATGAAATATCGTTTAAAATAAATAATGAAAATTGTTTGAATGTAGAAGCAGGGCAGGAAACTATGTTTTTGTGGCATAAAAGATTAGGTCATATCTGTAACGCTAATTTAAAGAAATTAATAAAGAGGAATATGGTTGCAGGTTTAGAAAATGTTCCAGTAAGTAAAATTGATTTTTGTAAAGTTTGTGTTTGTGAAAAAATGTCAAGGTTAAGTTTTGGAAAAAGAACTAGAGCTAAACGTTTATTAGAAATTATACATAGTGACGTTGTAGGTCCTATATCACCTATTTCTCATGATGGAAGCAAATATTTTGTCACTTAAATTGACGATTTTTCTCTTTTTGGTAATGTCTACATTATTAAATACAAAAGTGATGTATTTAATTGTATTAAAGATTATATACGAATGGTTCAGGCAAAGTTTAGTGTAAAAGTTTCTACGCTTAGATGTGATAATGGCAGAGAATACATTTCACACGGATTAAAATATTTTATAATACAAATAGCATATACCTTGATTACTGTACTCCTTATACACCCGAACAAAATGAGACAGCAGAGCGCTTTAACAGAAGTCTGCTTAATAAAGGGAGAACAATTCTAAAAGAATGTGGCATGTCGAAAATGTTTTGGAACGAAGCCATTAGGGTAGCGGCATACACATTAAATAGAAGTCCAAATAGTAATTTAGAAAATATGACTCCAGCCGAGATTTGGAATGGGACAAAGCCAAATGTTAGTAAGATGAAAGTATTTGGGTCAACTGCATATGCTTATTAACCAAAACAGTTTAGGGATAAATTTGATAGTAAATCAGATAAATGCATGATTGCTTATTCTACAACCGGGTATAGAGGGTAGAACATAACAAAAGAAAAAGTTATTGATTCTAAAGATGTGATTTTTAACAAGAATAATTTTTATTACTTAAAATGAATGTATGCCTGTAATTGTAAATCTGATCGAAAGCAATGAAGAAATGATTGAACATATTGATGCAAAAGAGGAATCCATTGAACAAATTGTTGAAGAAATGAGAACAACAGCAAAAAGAGAGAGAAAATTACAGGGCAAATTTGAAGATTATGAAATGTACATGGCATTTGATGTGATGTCTTTTGTTGAAAAAGTTCCACTGAATATGAAAGATTTAGAAAACAGAGTGGATTTTAAGTTTTGAGAAGAAGCTGTAAGGAAGGAAATAGAATCAATAGAACAAAACAATGTTTGGACAGAAGTAAAACCACTTGCAAACGTGGAAATTCTAAGTACAAAGTGGGTGTTTGCTTTGAAATCCTTCAAAGAACAGGGGGAAAATAAACATAAGGCACGTTTAGTGGTAAGGGTTTTGCTCAAAATGAAACATTTGACTTTGATCAGATTTATGCACCCGTTGCCAAAATGCCTACTATTAGGATATTATTGGCAATTGGATGTGAATTGGGATATTACTTCACTCAATTAGATGTGAAGGCAGCATTTTTAAATGGGCTACTTGAGGAGAATATCTATATTTATCCGCCAGAGAGGGTTAAATGTAAAGAAGGGTATATTTTAAAATTAAATAAGGCACTTTATGGCCTTAAACAGGCATCACATTGTTGGAATCAAACCATAAATAATTGCTTAATTAATTTTGGCTTTCTAAGGTCTGAAACTGACTATACCCTATATTCTAAAAATTTTAGTGATCATTACGTATACTTATTGTTGTACGTGGACGATATAACTTTAGCCGGTCCTAAATTAGAAACTATTGAGTATAGCAAAAATGCCTTGATAAAAAATTTTAGGATTATGTACAAGGGTAATTTAAAAAATTTTTTAGGTCTGGAAATTAATTACGATCGAGATATAGGTATTTTAAATATTAATCAAACACGGTACCCAAATACGATTTTAAAACGTTTTAATTTTGAAAATTGTAGTTCATCCAAGATTCCAATAGATCCTAAACTAAAGATTGAAAGAAACAAACCTTATAAAATTGCTGATACTGAAAAGCCCGTGAAACGTTTGATTGGCTGCCTCATGTACTTAATGTTAAGGTCTCGACCGGACTTTAGCTTTACTGTTAATTATTTTAGCCGATATCAAGACCATTCTCCAAGTGAACTATGGATAGGTCTCAAACGATTACTGAGATATTTAAAGGGAACATCTGAAATAAATTTAACATATATACGAAAAAGGTGTAAGTCCCTCTTAATTTGTTATGTAGATTCAGATTGGGGAGGAGATTTAATGGACAGGAAGTCTGTATCGGGTTTTTTAATTCAAGTTTTTGGGAATACTGTAGCATGGGTTACGAAAAAACAAACATGCGTTACTTCATCAAGTACAGAAGCTGAATTAGTAGCTTTATGTACAGCTATACAAGACTGTATCTGGTTTCGTAAACTATTAATAAACATGAATATAAATGTAACACAATTTAAGATCTTAGAATAAAATCAGGGGCGTATTTATTTAATTAAACATCCAGAAAACAACAGACGTATAAAACATATTAATTTGAAATTCAAGTTTGTCTGTGAAATTGTAAATTCAAAATTGATGATATTACAATATTTAGAAACAAAATTTCAATTGGCAGACGTGTTTACGAAAGGACTAAACAGAAGGTAATTTTACTTGCTATGTAAAGGCTTAGGACTAGATTTAAAAGAAGATAAATGATTATTTTGTATTTCTTTTTGGGATTATGTTTATTAATTTTTCTTTATAAGATTATTTTATTTAGTAGTGCAGCTTCAAGGAAAACATTAAGAGAGGGTCTTGTGAATTAAATACTAAATTATATACTAAGGCTTTCCTTGTTGGTTGTTTTATTACTTACATTATAGAATGTCTAATTTAAGTTAGATGGCGCTGTTAAGAAAATAATAAGTTTTAGTTCTGTTAGTAGTTCTAGTTCTACTTTTTCCTCTATGATGCATGAAGTGTTTTGAAGCAAATAGTGTAGTGAAAAGTAATATAAGAAAAAGATATGCCTGGTATTACATGTAACAATAATAATTAATCTAAATGCATCTATTTATATTAAATTGACTTTATGTTTAACAATAAAGCAGTTTACAAAGAAGGTATTTTATTTGTAGTGGAATAAAATAACAACACACATAATCTAAAATGAAATTAAAAATAACGTCCAAACCTTGACTGATGATCCAAGGTGACTCAAGTTCGCTCAAACTTGTGTTGATCGGTAATTTTCATAGCAAAGAATGATATAAAAGTTGTATTTTTTAAGTGGAGCTCTTTCGCATTGTTTTTGTACTCTTCATCGCGTTGCAAACTTTGTTGATGCGTGTAGATCTTTGTTTGTTATAATATAGCTTTTAATTTCGAAGGACCCTTTAATGTGTAATGAAAACTAACATACTTCAAACATATTACTTTTAATAATGATTAAACAAGCAAATTACAAAAACAAATTCCGCGTCTTTCACTAGATTGGCAACCGCAGCACGAATGCGCAGGACCAACAATATAATGAAGTAATTGAGCAAGCCAACAATAAAGGACAAGCGCTCTAAAATTCAAAACTAAAATTTTCTTAAAGTAAGTACATAAAAGGCTGAACATACACCCGCCTTGAAACATCTAACTTTCAACAAAAGGCAAACAAAAAAAAACACGAACAAATATGATGTATTACAAACTACAAAATTTACACAAAACTCATCATTAGTTACCAGCACGTTGTTTATTTGTTTGTTTGTTCGTTTATTGTATGACGCTATACCTAGGCCGAAGGCCTATCCTAGTAAATCGATGCATAAATTCTTATTTACAAAATCATAAAACCATAAACAAGTTTACAATATACAATTTTCCTATGTGGGTCGGTCTTGCTGATGGAAATTTTGCCCTTATCGCCGGTTTGATCCGAGGTGTAGCTAGTGGTGGAGAATCTATAGTGTAGTGTAATGCTGTGGGGGTGAGGATGATGGTGTAGAGGGTAATAGTTTTATAGAAAAATTTTGGAGGTGATTTGAGCTATTTTATTGTAAGGGAGGTTTAGTGATTAGGATTTCGTTAAGGAAATGGTCAAATTGAAGGGGATAATTTGTTACTCGCGTGTTTTAAGTGGGTTTGGTGGGGGACGGAGTTGGGGCATAAATATATTAGGTGGTGGAAGGTTTCAGGAATATTTTGATTAGAGCATGGACAGAAAGGAGAGGGGATTAATTGGAAGAAATGTAATTTCTGTCGGAATTTGCCGTGGCCTATCAGGAATTGAATTGTGGATCTGTTGGATTAGGAAATATGGTCGAGAATGTCCGTGATTTTCGGGAAAATGTCGTATGTGTGTTTGCCGGTGGTGTCGTTTATTATTTGTTTTGCCATGTGTATGTTAGTGAATCATTTATTAGGTTTATTTTGTTTGTCCTTGTCATTGTTTCGTATTTCGCGGGTAGAAGAGAGCGGTCATGTAGTTGTATTGGTCTATTGTTTTTAAGGTTGCGGATTTAGACTTTGGATTAGAGCAGGATGTTTAGAGGTGGTTGTTTCAGGATAGTGTATAATGCAGAGGCGATGGAGGTTCTGAATACTCTTGTAGAAAATAATAGGAAATATCTTATAATTGGATTTAAGTTTCTGCGGGAATAGGGTGTTGTTAACGGGTATCAGGAATCAATTGCATAACTTAGGATAGGTATAATTATTTGCTGAAGGAATAATTTACGAGTGGTACGAGTCAGTTTTGCAGATTTTGGTATGGATTAATATATTGTTTATAATTGATTTTGTTTTGGATCGTAGATATAATAGGTGAGCGTGCTTTTTGAGTCGGGATTCTATTTGAATACCAAGGTACTTGATTGATTCGGAAAGGGTTAGGGGTGTATTAAATAAGTGGATTGTAGGGGCTTGTTGGAGGTGGCCTTTTAATAGGACGATTTTTGATTTGGCTTTTGATAAGAGTTGTTTATTGAGTAGGGACCAGGATTCAATATGTGGCTTGTTGGGATGATAAAGGAGTGATATAAATATGCTAATTATAGGGAAGGACCAATTGCTTTTTGTAGCAATACCAATGGCGGTGGAGCGGTTATGTAATAACTAAAAACAACTACACCAAACTACTTAATGAAGGGTATAAATACCTTAAAGCCTGTGCCGCTGTGGCAATAAAGGTTCACACACAAAAGGTTTGACGGACAACCAGTAACACGCACGATTGGGTGTCGGTGTCGCTTTCAAAAGCTCTCATACAACCGTCTTCTGCAAGGGTTCGAATGCGACTGTGTTCACGCACTTCCACTGTCGGTATATAATGTTTCACTGAAAACTGTAGGATACCCGCACAAAGTATTTATTGTCACCAATTCCAATAAATGTTCGATGATGACGTAACATACCGCCCACCAAATTCATAGAATTTTGAAAAGGAGGGAAGTAGGTTGGGTGAAGGAAATCACATGGGATTTGACCTTGCTAGGAAAACAGGTAACGAAAGATAGGGTGGTACACTACAGCGAGCGATGTTACCAACTATGCAAAAATAAAAATATATATGTAAATAAGCAAATATGTAAAAATAATATACTACTATACATATAAGAAATGTGTATATACATCTGAACATAAAATAAAATTAAAATGCCGGTAGCGGCGCTAGTTTGACCAAAGATCGTTTTAATGTGCCATGTGCAGTTTTGATCTCCGCGACACGTATAATACCGTCCGCACCGGGAAAAGTATTATTAATACGACCAAACTTCCATTGAAGTGGAGAAAGCTGGTCGTCTTTGATGAGGACAATAGTGTCCTTTTCAACTTGTCGGATACCTACCTTAGAGTGCCATTTAACTTTCTGATCCAGAGTATGTAAGTACTCATGGCTCCAGCGAGCCCAAAAATCTTGATGGAGTTTTTGCAGGAGTTTTCACCTGCTTTTTAATGGTAAAACGTTGGTTGAATGGTCCTCATCTGGTGGTGCAGACAGAGGCTCCATAGTTAGGAAATGACCTGGTGTTAGGCACCGCAAGTCATTTGGATCCGAACTCAAAGCGCAGAGTGGCCTTGAATTTAGAACAAATTCAATTTGTGTAAGAACTGTGTAAAGTTCCTCAAAGGTAAGTTTTTGTTCGCCGATTACGCGAGCTAGGTGTGTCTTTACCGACTTAGCACTGCTTTCCCACAAGCCACCGAAGTGAAGGGCGCTAGGTGGATTAAACGACCACTTTATCTTTTATGAAGTTACTGCACTATGCAGATAACACGTAAGCTGACGATAGGCACCTACAAAATTAGTTCCGCAGTCACTAAATATTTGAGAACAGCGTCCTCGACGTGCTATAAATCGTCGCAAAGCCGCAAGAAACGCGTGTGCCGACAAATCCGAAACAAGTTCAATATGTGCTGCCTTAGTGGCAAAACAAACAAAAATACAAATATAGGCCTTAAGAGATTTAGAGCCTCGTAGGCGGTTAGCCTTTATTAAAAGAGGGCCAGCAAAATCAACACCAACAATACTGAACGATTTGATTTGGGTAATACGTGCTGTCGGTAGGTCTCCCATAGGAGGAGTTACCAGGACCGGTTTGGTACTAAAACATCTATGACATGATGATAAATAATTTCGGATTAAATTTTTAATGGAAAGGATCCAGAAATTCTGTTGGATAAGATACGCTGTGGTATTAACACCGGGATGGCAATACCTTTCATGAGTTGACCGAATGATAAGTTCGGTTAATCGGTGCCGCTGAGGCAATAACGCAGGAAACCTTTCGAAATAGGAAAGCGAAGAATGTGTCAAGCGCCCACCTACTCTTAAGATATTTTGTGGATCAACAAATGGAGAAAGTTTTCGCAAGCTTTTAGGTAATTTACGGTTTGCCTTGATCGAAGCTATTTCCTTTGAAAATGTAACATTTTGTACATGCCGAACGATAATCATGAGAGCATTGTGTAATTCAATGTCTGTTAAGGGACCCGTATGACGTTGAGCCATGGGTTTAGAAAATCTATAAATGTAAGCCACGATGCCTTGGTTTTATATAACGATGAAAAGCGACTTAGTAAAATGTCAATGACGTTTGGATCTGTTTGAGCGACAAATGTTAGGATCTTCTTTTCCGTAGTTACCTCAGCAATTGAGGTTGACAATGTTGGTTGAGGCGGCCACGAGTCACTAGGGTAGTGAAGCCATTCAGGCCCCGCCCACCATAGCGAACATGAAATAACCGCGCTTGGCATTAATCCCGAGATGCAGGATCAGCCGGATTATGCGAAGATTTAATATAAAACCATCGGCTAGGTGCAATGATTTCTTGAATGTGGCTAACACGGTTTGCCACAAAAGTTTTCCAACGAAAAGGTGGAGAACGTATCCAAGTGAGAGCGACCGTAGAATCACTCCACGCTGAAACATCGGAGATGTCAATCAAGCCTTGATAAGAACGAATGGTAAAAGAAAGTAAATCGGTTAATAAAACGGCGGCACATAATTCCAAACGTGGAATTGAAATGCGCTTAATTGGAGCTACTTTTGTTTTAGCGGTTACAAATTGTACAGTTATTTCTCCAGTAGTTTGATTTATGAACTGAAATACACTACCGCTGCATACCCTACCTCGCTAGCATCGCAAAACCCATGCAAATGACAAGTAAAAGGATCCGAAGGGGGTAAACAACGTGGTAACTTTAATGACGATAATAACGGCAACTCTTCTTGATACTGCTGCCATTGAGACGAAATGTCTGCTGGTGGGATGTCATCCCAATTCAAACCTAACATCCACAGATGCTGGATTAGGCGTTTTGCAAAAGTGTTAGTGGGGCTAAAAACCCTAATGGATCATATATTCTGGCAACTTGTGAAAGTATGTTGCGCTTTGTACATATTGGGTTTAATGGTTTAACCCGAAATGAGAAAATATCTTCTGTAGGTGACCATTGAAGACCTAATATTTTTATTGATTCGTCAGAATCGAAATCGAGTGAAGTATATTGGCAAAATCAGACGGAATGCTTCCAAAATAGAAACTGAATTAGAACTCCATTTTCGAAGTTCAAAACCAGCCAAATGTAAAAGTCGGATAAGTTGATCTTTGAATTTCGCGGGCCGATTGTATAGAATCTCCACCAGCGACGAAATCGTCAATATATAGATTTGACCGTATAGCCTCAACGGCTAACGGAAACCTTTTGCCTTCGTCAATGGCTAATTGCTGAAGGGTTTTTAATGAAAGATAAGGCGATGACTTAATACCATAGGTCACTGTATTAAGCTGATAAGTCTGAATGGGTTCTTCTGCGGAGAACCGCCAAACAATTAATTGAAACCTTCGATGTTCTTCGGTAACCAAAATTTGTCGATACATTTGGCGAACATCACAAGTAAAAACGAAACGATGAGAGCGAAATTTAAGTAAGATTGACGAAATGTCATTTTGGAGACTAGGTCCAGCCAATTGAGTGTCATTAAGTGACACGTTGTTTTAGCCTTTGCAGAGGCGTCAAAACCACATGAATTTTAGAAGTATGACCTTCCTCTTTAAACACAGGGTGATGGGGTAAAAATAATTATCGTTCCCAACGGGCAGAGAATCGAGTAATGCCATATGACCCGCATCAAGATAGTCCTGCAGAAATTGTTGTATTGGGCGCGTAGCTCCGGTTGAGCATGCAATTTGCGCTCCAACGAAAATAGTCTTTTTAGCCATGTCAAAGGATTATCAAAACGGGCAAAGTATCGTTGAACGGTAACGCAACAATAAAACGACCGCTAGGGTCACGAGAAAACGTGTTTTCAAAAATCAAATCTGCCTTTTCTTCTTCTGGAGAAGTATAAGGCTTGGATGGCAACTCTTCTATCTCCCAAAACCGCCTTAGGGTCTGGTCGATAGGATCTTCTACAGAAGTAAAAAATGCTTGGACAGTATCAAACTGCAAGCTTTTTGTGGGACCAATAATAGTCCAACCAAAAATTGTATTTATGGCGGCAGGCTGAAGAAATTTGCCATGTATAACACCGCCATTGATGATGAACGGATAAACATCTGCTCCGAGGAGCATGTCAATGGTTCCTGGAGAGTTCCAGGTCGGGTCTGCAAAGTGCAGGCCGCATAAGTGTTCCCAATTATTAGGAACTTCAACGCTGGGTAATTTGCCAGATATTGACGAAAGCACAAAAGTTGTGACTTCTAGAGATTTTTCAGAGTCTAACATAGAGCGAATGGTGCAGCTGACGGCACCCTATTGACTGCTGAAGTTGTCTGCCCAAGTCCATAAATCGGAACTTGAGAACGTATGCGTGGAAGCCAAAGTTTGCTCACGCAATCGTCTCGAATAAAGCTAGCTTGAGAGCCAGGGTCTAAGAGTACCCTGATCGGTTTGTATCTACCAGAACGATCTTGAACTTCCACAACAGCAGTGGAGAGTAAGACAGTAACCCCAAGATTTGAATTCGTCTGTGAAGACAAAACATTTGCCGGAATAGGGAGGCTGACTGCGTCCTATTGGCATTTTTATGCATAGGTGTAGCGATCGGTTCAGCTGAACGGCTAGAAGCAGGTTGCGCTTCAAAATGTAGCAAGGTATGATGCGGCTTGGCGCAAGTTCGACAGGAATTATAAGATTTGCATTGCATGGACGCATGGTCTGTTCGTAAGCAATTTAAACAAAGGCGTAAGCGTTTGACGATGTCGAAACGTTCTGTCAGAGTTTTCTTTAGAAACGATTGACATCTGTAAATTAAGTGATTGCCTTTGCAAGAAGGACAATGGTGCGAAAATGAATTATTTGAATCACTGGAGCTACTTGGTGTATCCAGTGAAACTACGTTAGAAGAAACTTTTGGTTTAAATTGAAACGCTGAGGATTTCTTAGGCACTGATGTGTGAGATGTATGGACAGTCGTCGAATAAAAACAGGTGCGGTTGAAGAAAAGGTTTCCAACGCTGCACATTGTTGAGTTAAAAATATCTCAAATCATCGAAATTGGGTATTTGCTTCGGATCCGATTGGAGTTCAAAGCGTTTTCTAGTGAACGGATCGAGTTTTCTAAAAGACAATCGACCAGAATAAAGTTCCAATGTTCAGTGGGAAACTTTAAGTTAGTTAGAACAGCAAGGTTCTCTGAAAACAATCAATAAGTGCCCTAAGTTTCTTAGGGTCTTCTGATTTTAAAGGTGGAAAGTCTTTCATAGCTTTCCAATGCAAAGTTGCCAATAAACGCGGATTGCTAAATCGTTCACGCAAGGCGTTATAGGAAATGATAAAATTATCTCCCGAAATGGGTACTGATTTAATGATTTTCAAAGACTCCCCCCTACAGCAACTGATAAGATAATTTAGCTTTTCGATATTAGACAGCGACGCGTTATTATAGACCAGACTGTCAAATAAATCGATGAAAGATAAAAATTCAGTTACCTCATTATTGAAATGTTGGAGCTTTAACGGTAACAATTTTGATCCTGTGCTGCTTGGAGCATTTTCAATGACTTGTGGTGCTTTCATTTCTTGCATCGTTTCGAGATGCAGCAGTATGCAATAATAAGCGAAATCTACTTCCTTCCGTAAAGCGTTGTAATTTAATGATTCTACCTCGTCACAGGAAGCCAAGACAGCAACTAAAATTGTATTGAAATCTCTGTAAAGGTCATTTACTCCCATTGTTTGAATAAGGAACAACGTTTTTAAAGTTGGGTCACTTTGTATAGCGTTACCCAATTCCAACATTTCCATAATGCGAATTTTCAGTAATCTGAGTTCGGCTACCTGTATTTTCTTGGGAGCCATTCTGAAAGGCCTACACTATAAAAATGCTGTAAAACGGTAAAGCTCAAGATGTGCGCTGAGAAATATTAAAATATTATGAGTTGTTCAAGGCACGAAAAGGTAAGATAGCGTATAAACCAATAAATTACGTTTTATGACTATTAGCCTGCAATGTGGTCTTAAACGCTAGACGTCGAAAACCTAACGGTTTGTCAAACAAAGCGTTTAGATAAGATTTACAGCTTACAACCCGGGCGGCTTTTACCATCAAAAGATCACAGGAACATGCAGCTTAACGTGTTTGCAAGAAGCGTTCAGCTTTACAACATTATTACCCTGCAAATGTATTAAATATTTTACGTTGTAAACCGACTGAAAGGGTTGTATGTGAAACTAGAAACGCGCAATGGCTTTTAGTGCAAATTATCTAATTTTATATTAAGGATTTGTTTGTAATTAAACGCTGGTTTAATTACGGCGAAATCACTTAATTTAGTCTAACGAAAGTATGTAGCTAATATTGTACATATTTTAACCCGCTAAATATGGAGCTTGAACACAAATTTAAAGCTAAAATAATTACTTAAAAGCTCGCTGGTGTGCAAAATGATATTTATTTTAGGACATGCGTATTAACATAGGACTAGTTAATCCGGATCGAATTAGGACCAATGGCTTGTTGGAATGATAAAGGAGTGATATAAATATGCTAATTATAGGGAAGGACCAATTGCTTTTTGTAGCAATACCAATGGCGGTGGAGCGGTTATGTAATAACTAAAAACAACTACACCAAACTACTTAATGAAGGGTATAAATACCTTAAAGCCTGTGCCGCTGTGGGCAATAAAGGTTCACACACAAAAGGTTTGACGGACAACCAGTAACACGCACGATTGGGTGTCGGTGTCGCTTTCAAAAGCTCTCATACAACCGTCTTCTGCAAGGGTTCGAATGCGACTGTGTTCACGCACTTCCACTGTCGGTATATAATGTTTCACTGAAAACTGTAGGATACCCGCACAAAGTATTTATTGTCACCAATTCCAATAAATGTTCGATGATGACGTAATAATATGTTAGATTAGAATGCAGGCGGTGTTTTCTAAGGATCCTCGGGAGTTTCCGTGTATAAAATAGGTAATGTCGTCGGCATAGGCAAATGTTGAGATACTAAGAATGTCTAGGTCTAGAACGGGATTTATGGAGAGGTTTCATAATGTAGGTGAGAGGACTGATCCTTGCGGCCAGCCCTGGGATAGGGACTTTGTGACGGAGAAATAATTGGTGCTAAGAGTTGCAGTTCGTGAACGTAAATAGGGTTTTAGGATTTAGTATATATTACGAGGAAAGTTGTATTTTTTAATTTGTGATAGGGTATTAGGCCACCAGAGGAGATCAAAGGCATCTTGGAAGTCAAGGAAAATGGCTATTACATATTTGGAGGGGGATGTTTGAACAGTGATGATGAGGGATCGGATGGTATCTTCGGCACTGTGTCCGGGGTGGAAGCCATGTTGATTTTCAGAAAGGAGGGAGTTTTTGTTTATATGGGAGCTGATGTTTTAAATAATGATGCGTTTTAGGATTTTACTAGTTATTGGGAGCAGTGCTATTGGACGGCATGATTTAGGATCTTCTGGAGGTTTACCGGGTTTTAATATGAGAGTGATGGATACTTTTAAGGACGTTTGGGAATGTACCTGATTTGAGGCATTTAAGGATAAGTTGGATCATGGAGTCTTTTATGATAGGCCAAGATTCTTGGATAATAATATAGGAAATTTGATCTGGTCTAGGAGCTTTTTCACGATCGAGGTTTTTAACTATTAGGTCTAGTGAGTCTATGTCTAAGTCATAGTCAGGTGTGTTACCTGGTGGGGTATTAGCGTACTTTATTATTCTTTGTTGTTCTTGTGTAGATACGTCTGGGATGGTGGAGGGGAAGACTGTGTCTAGAAGGGTGGTTCAGGTATTTTAAAATGAGTCAGTTTGGTTGGAGGGTGTAGATAGTATGTGGTTATGAGGTGGTTTTAACAGTTTCCGGTATGTCTTCCACGAGTCGCTGTCGTGTTCTTTGATTATGTCCATGTAGTGTTGTTTTTAGGTTGTTGTGAATAGAGTTTTATATTCATTCCGTGCTGTTTTGTATTCTTGTGTGAGTATGTCTACGTTGTTGTAATGTCTACGTTTAGCGTTCTGTAGTTGGTGTCGCATTTCGCCTAGTGCTTGTTTTTTAGTCTTTAGTTCAGATGTCCACCATGCGTTCGATCTTTGCGTGTAGTATTTGTGCGAGATGGTGTCTTTGGCGGCGGTGTAGATATTCGTGATGATGGTGGTGGCGAGGAAGTTGGGGTCGGTTATTTTGTATCTGTTGGAAGGGAAGCTAGGGGTAATTTTATTTAGGTTCGCTAGGAATTGTTGTCAGTTGGCTTTCTGAGTATTGTAGGATGGGGTTTTGAAGAAGGTTCGTGGTGGGAGATTTGGTAGTATTTTGAATGTTTTAGGATTGTGATCGCTGGTTTGGATAATATGGGATACTTTCCAGGTGGTGATGATATTGGCGGCGGATGGGGTGGCTAGTATTGGATTGTTGAGTATAGGATTTCCTTGTTGGGATGTGGGAGGGGGTGTTTAGGATTTGCAAGTGGTGTTGGAGGATAAGATCTTTAAGTAGGCTGCCTCGTTCGTCTGTGCTGTCGTTAAACCACAGGGTCGATCTGGCGTTGGAGTCCGTGCAGATGATTGTGGGTCGGTGTCTTATTATGTTAAGTGCGTTGTCGATTTGTTGTAAGTGTATATTAATGTCTTGTTCGTATTGAAAGTAGGAGGAAATTAGGAACAGGGAGCCGATTTTCCAATGGATTTCTATTGTGGCTGTCTGGTTTGTGGAAAGGGAAGGTACGTAGGAGGCATCTATTGTCGGGTCTGTAATAATAATGGCTGAGGTAAGGTTAGTCTCGTATTGTATGTTGTCCGGAAGATCTGCCACAGGATACCTGGGACCGACAGACCTTCGCCGAGTGGCCAAACATCTGACAGTACGTGGAACATTAAGCTGAAATGATAGTAGGGCATGGGCAGATTTTGGAGAGCGAACGTCTGATGACTCCTGATGTGGTGCGGATAGAGGCCACCGTAGTAATCCCATGCGTACCAATGCAAAGTCCTAATTTCCATCCGAGGAGAGGCTAACTATCTTCCTTGATGAGGACTATTGAATCTATTTTTAAGTCGAATTGATGAGATTTCCATTGAGTGCGGTGTTGCAGTTCTGAATTATATTCTTTGCTTTACCTTTTGCAAAAATTTGCGGCATGGCTTGTATAGTTTGGTATACAGACAAGCGTGAAGCAGAAATCGCAGAAGAAAGATTCAGGTTCCCGATTTATAAAAACTAAACTCGAACCACATAAAGTATATCTACTGGAACAATGTGCATGAATTAATCGAACGGTTAAAATTTACTTAACGTATTCAATCAAACTGGAAAATACGAGTGCTGAAAATACAAACGTGATGGTTTCTATAATACAAAAGCTGAGAGAAGAGGGTATAATAAAATAAGTGCATCAACTATCATTCAGTCTTAAAATGCATATCGATCGTTTTGGTCATGTAGAGCGTTAAAATAAAGTTAAACGACGAGGTCCTCTACGTCGAGGATTTTTATTAACCGCCAATGGAGAAGGCTACGATATGCAACACATCAGCAAACTCTAAATTTGACTCTAATCTACTTACACAATCTCTTTCAAACCTGGAGAGGAAATAATCAGTTTTCGAAATAAACGTATAATGGATGTGATGGAACTTCAAAACGATAGTCATTGTGTTAATAAGAAATTTACAGTTAATCTGGTAAAACATGTTTTCTCTGATTGCTTAAAAAGTACCGAAAATACTAAACGTAAAGCTAAAGTTTTCAATGCAAAATTGATCAACCACAATGGTTGGTGAGCCATTCGAAGAAGCGGATGTGGCAACTAAACACAATCTTTGAATTGAATTGAATTGAATTGAAGAGGGATATTAATTTCTCATTCAGGGTCTGATCGTTAAATTCACTAGTTTCATGGTGTAACAGGAAAAATCTAGAGGAATTAGAAAAGGCATATAAACTAGGCGAGTAGTGCAGCAGATCGCAATAATATTCAAAATTCTGCATTCGAAATATTACATGCTGTTGCAGATTATCTTAATACTGTGAAAAGATTGATAAAAAAGCAAAATATAGTCAGCACTGTCCAGGCATGTGAAAGAATTAATCGTAGAAGAATTATTCAAATCAGCATGCAATAATTTCTTGGTAGACTTATTATTTTAAATCAGTGAAGCGCGATCTTATTAAATCTGATTTATGCGAAGATCAATCATATTTATATTGTATATATTCTGGTTGCACTCCAAATATGCCTTAGCTCAACCTTTAAGAAATGAAATTAAATTGGAGGTGGCAAATGCAATGGAAAATATATTAGAAAATACGTTGTAAGGTAATATCGCATTGAAAGTAAACCCAGAAACAAATTTTGGAAAAGAGTTCTATAATAGCTCGTTTAAAAGGCTAATAACAAAGTATAAAACAAATCATTATTCTTTATTTTCTGCGGCTAAAGCCATTTTTTTGCGAACGATTCCTGAGTACGATTAAAAACAAGTTGTATAGAAGATTCTATTTGCATGGCAGTTATAGATCGTTGAATATTCTTCCTAAAGTTATGAAGGAATAGAATAATACATCACACAGGAGTATTAAAATGACACTGGCGGAAGCAGAGACACATCTAGAAAAATCAAACTTGTCATCGGCGACAACAGTGAAGCTACATATAGCGAGAAATTGCATAGCATGGATGATATAGTACGCATATCAAAATATAAGTTTACATTTAATAAAAGTTTCCACCCCCAACTAAAGCACCGAATTATTCACAATTGTGAAAATCTAACAAACAAAATCAATTACATATTTATTATCAGATTTGGATGGACAGGAAATTCTTGGATCTTTTTAGGATGAAGAGATTCAACTTACAACTGCTCCAGACACTTGAGGAAAAGAAGTTATAAAGAAGACAAAGATTGGTCGAGAAGTTCAAGTACAGTTGCTAAATGGAGGTAGAGACTGGACTGAGAAAGAAGACATCAACTTCAAGAATGCTAGCACGTTAGCTAAGATTGAACAATACACTTGGAGAATAATTCGAAAAACTATTGAAATAGAGAAACGCCCAATTAGTCCCAACACAAGAGATGATTCCCAAGGACTGCCGCAGGCAAGGAAACCAGCGATTACTAGTCTACGCATTGTTAAACAACAAGAAAGGAGTATTTTGCTAAATCAGCCGTGCAAAACAACTAAACAAGTCGCGCCAGGACCAATGACAGAGAACCGCGCCAGAAATCAAACAGGTGCAACGGAACATATATTCTAACTAGTAAATATAGCAGAACCAGGAATTCTTCGTTATTCACTGTTCAACCGTCAGACCCTGAAGGTAGCAAATGTGATTTTTCCGAAACGTCGCCAAATTGTCAGCGGTCAGCGGTTCATTTCAGAACCAGCCATCTATGCGGAATAATACCTGGAAAATTGACGAAGCAAACAACGTCCGCAGAAATTTCAAGATTCACATTATGAAACCTTACGAGGAGGATATATTCCATCAAACCAGAATCTTCGAGAAGCAGCAATCAAGAAGATGTAAGTTACTATTTGACTTAGCTTTTTTACAATGTTCCAGAGACAATAACATCGTACTGGAGTGTATGGAGGTAACGTTCCGCAAAACAAACTACTCTACAAAAAAAAATACTCTGAAGAACCAGCATTACACTGCTACGAGAAGCCATCAATAATACACGTGGCATACTGAATCGGGTTAATGAAGAGCTGTTGCAACTACACCTACGCCTGAGCAACACCATCCATAAACCAACTGGCTGAGTTCTGAACAAAAACGAACACTAACTGACAACACAGAAGCAGAAGGAGAAATTTCTACATCTACAACAACAACAACAATCACCAATTCAAGGAACCAAAACCATAGAGCACACAAAGGTAGTACGAAATTTATCCAACCATCCGATAGACAACGCAACAGAGAGCGTCCTTCCAAAGGATTTAATTTTGCTATTGCACCGGCACGAATATCTGTAAAGGACGTGATTTGTGACATAGATGAGCAATGCATAAGCTTGACAATGTTACAGTTGAATCGATACGTCAAGATGTTTCCAATATCTTAAAAAACATCTCATCCTCCAAAAAAGAACTTTACAAAGAAAGAATGACTTTCGTTAAAAAGTATACGACAGAATGAATATATTATTATTCTACCGACGAATAAAGGCAACACAACAGTAATAATGAATACAGAAGATTACCTCACCAAAATGAACGTGCTACTTAATAACGAAGTATACCAGCCTATTAATGCCGATCCAACAACATAGCTGGAAAAGACCACAAGAACAAAAATCAAGAAAAGTTCTATAGACAATGTAGAACAAGAACAACTAATTCCTCGAGAAAAATCATCAAGGTGCCCAAAACCTTATGGTCTTCCCAAAATTCACAAAGAAGGAGTACCGCTACAACCAATCGTCAGTTCTATAGGACCGGTTTTGCAGCCACTAGCAAAATACTTAGCCACACACCTACAGCCACTTACTGAAATGGCAGCTTCATAAGCTAAGAATGCTGAACATTTTATCCAACTACTGAGTACCGAAAGAGTTCAAACACAATATCTACTAGTGAGTTTTGATGTGGTATCATTATTTACCTACGTACCGATAGAGAACACACTCATACCTTTGTAAGAGAAGTACAATATTAAAGACCACATCATCGTGTTAACACAGCATTGTCTCAGCAACACATATTTTACCTCCAACAAACAACGTTACAGACAAGTTTAAGGAGCACCTATGAGATCACCATTATCACCAGTGATTGCTAATTCATTCATGCAAGATATTGATGTGCGTGCATTAGAAACAGCTACCTATAAACCCAAATTATGGATAAGATATGTTGACGACACGTTTATGGTCTGGACGCATGGAAGGGAACAACTCAATGATTTCCTAGACCACCTTCACGGTATACATCCAATAAAGTTTACCATGAAAGTAGAAGAAAATAACCAATTACCGTTTCTGGATATACTAGTGAAGAAAAAAGATAACGAACAACCTGGCCCCACGGTTTACAGAAAGCCAACTCAAGCGGATAGATACTTAAACGCCAAGTCACCTGACACAACTCTAGTATGTTGTGAAAACCTTAGTTACACGGTCCCAGAGACTAACTGACGAGACAAATAAACAAGAGGAAATATGAAAGTTACGAAAAGCAGTCCAGAAGAATGGATACTTACACAAAACCATTCAGAAGTTACTATCAGCTAGGAAACCTAAACCATAGCCGGAGACACCACTAACTACAACATACTACCTTTTCATTAAAGGGACAACAGACAGATTCAGCAGAGTTCTACGAAAATACAAAATAGTTACCACATTCAACACTCATAGGAAAATCAATACAATCCTAAAGAATCCCTAAGATCAGATTCCGTTAGAAGACCAACTATGAAATACTATGCTCAGACTGCAACAAATCTTACATTGGGCAGACAACAAGAAGAATTAGTGTTAGGAAGAACAAAAACGCAATAAAAAAGAACGAAAAGACCTCATCGCTAGCTGAGCACTTCAGCAGCACAGCTCACAATATCGACTTCAAGAATACTCTAACGCTAGCTAAAATTGAGCACAACACCTCTAGAATAATCCGAGAAGCCATTGAAATAGAGAAACACCCACATAATCTCAACACAAGAAATGATTTCCAAAAACTGTCGCAGCTATGGAAACCATCAATTAGTAGTCCACGCACCCTTAAACAATCAGAAAGGAGCATTTTTTAAATCTACCGTGCAAAACAACTAAACAGCACGCACCAGGACCAATAACACGGAGCCGCACTTGAAACCAAACAAGTGCAACGCAACGGAGCATGTATTCTGACTAGTATATATAGCAGGACAAAGGAACACTTCTTTATTCACTGCTCAGCTTACAGAGCCTGAAGACGTCAGATGTGATTTTGCATAAGCGTCGTCAAATTGACAGCGGTTCATTTCAGAACCAACCAGATATGCGGAATAATACCTGGAAAATTGACGAGACATATATATTTATTTATTTTTGCTCCACATTTTAGTCATTCACGTATCAGCTCTCAAAGAGACAACTTACCACTGCTCATGACCTTGTAAAACTTCTCCAATCATCACCTAAATAAATTTTAATTTGAATATATTATAACGTTTTCCCTTACTAAGGGGGTTATTTTCTTTACTCCTATGTGACCGGCTGAAAGGCACAAGGATAGATGACGAGGATTTCCTGTAGATGTAAAGAGCCCACGGTTAGTTTCGGTGGAAAATGGCTCGTAGATGAGGAAACCTCCAAAGGCTAAGCGGCTAGTCGAGCAATTTGCTCTGGGTTGAACATGAGCTTTGGGTCGAGGTTGGACTGCCACCAAAATATAGTGAATATGGCGCCACCGAATTTTTGTATACTAAGAAGACCCAACTTGAGTCTTTTGTATAAGACGAATGCGGAAACCTATACTCAAATACCGCTATATTACGAGAACCCAATCCCTAAAGTTTTCTTACCTTATGGCTCGATATTGACCTTTAAAGATGCACTGCTACACCTGTAAAGAGATTAAAACAAGGCTAGCACAGTTTGTGCATTCATTTGAAAAATTCATAATTAATAAGAATCAAACCTCATTCATTCCAACCAATAATCATAGTCTTGACCAAAATGAATATCTATTCCTTTAAGTTGCAGTTTAAAATTATATACAAAACATCATCTTTAAAAATTTGACTAAATTATGATAATGAAAAGTATGTACATATGTACTTGGTAATAATTTTGAACATCAATATCTCATAAGAATAGAGTAATGTAGTTTTTTTACATGATAAGAATCTAGCAAAATTTATTCTTGTAAGTGTTTAACTTTGAGTTTTAGAATCAATTAAATTTATATTACAAAAATCATTTGGTCTTAGTAGTACTACATAGACTTCACATTAAATGGTAAAATATTCCAATCATTAGTTAATGAAAAGCAAAATGAAACAGTTCTCTAAAATAGCTTTTAATTTTTGTTAATTCTGAAAGTTAACCTTTTCTATCTTTATTTCGCCATCTACCATTTTTTGTTAGTACTAATACAAAGATTAAAGGTGAAGCTTTATAGATTCCTTTCACCAAAGTATAAAAACAACCTGTTTGTCATTCACATAATGAACTAGGAAATTTCCACGTGAACAAACAAAACTTATTTGTCTGTTATACCAAATGTTACAGCTGACGTAATAAAAAAACACTAGTTACATACCAGATGTTAATCCATCAGAAAAATACTTGCAATGTATTAGGGCCATACCCGGAATGATAATTAATAAATTGAAATCTTCTTATTTCAGCATTTACAGGTTAGGAATCTTCAATACCACACAAATGAACCACGCCAAATTGACTACCATATAAAGTAAAATTTCACATATGTTTTACTATTTTTACAAGATGTCAAATAGTTGCCAATAAATTTTCCATTGATTACTAAATAAATTTTATAAATTTTCTTAAATTATAGAAGCTTGCATAAGTTGCACTGCAAATATCAAATTAATAAGGGTTTTAAACTCGGTAATACTTACTGTTATCCTAAAGCCATTCAGAACAATTTAACGTCCCGTCTTATTTGAACTAATACCTGCCAAGCGTGGACATATGAGTTTTGCAGAGACGATTTCATCTTGAAATCGACTTTAATCTTTTGGTGCTTCCAACACGTGGTCTGCAACCCCATTGTTCTTTTATTTAAAGAACAATTGACCTTCTCTAACAGCTCAGGTGGAAGTGTTCTATTGACGTATGCTGCCGTCTGACAACAGTTATGATTTTTACAATCATCAAAAGGAGGAGCCCTTCCAGTGACGCTAACAAATGGCATTTTCTGTCACCGCTTAATTTATAATTTTATGCTCTCAATTCGAAAGCTTATATTGTATTCAACAATATGTAATATTTATCACGTAGATTGTGTAGAGATATTATATTTAAATTGACTTTTGTGAATTAATTAAATTAGGTATTTGTGAAAACATTGCTAGAAAATAAAATTGTTACAATATTTATCATGATACGTTCTAGTTGGATACCCTCTGAAGATGCTCTCCATAAATGACACCACACGGCTAGCTCTTCTCACTGCTTCCTTAAGGATACACACCACGGCTGCTCATCTATTCAACAATTCAGTACTACCCTTCTATTTAAAAATAAAAAGAAATAATCTGACTAACAAAAAGTACATCCTATTTTATTCTGACACAATGAAAATGAACACCACAAAAATCTTAATATTTACGTAACGGATCAACATCAAATATTTAATTCTTCTCCTCAATATTAAATATCATCATTTTAATATAACAAAAATTTTCAGATTTGACTATATTCATATGCTCATTTTAAAGTAGAAGGGCCTATCCCAGTACATTACTTTACTTTCCTCTGGTCTACTTTGAGCTCAGTATAAACCTTTCTCTATATGCGCGCAAAATGTCAGCACTGAAAAATTCCTAACAAAAGACCCGTTTACCTCTTACATATGCAAAATATTCACAATTATATTATGTACAGCTATTTATATTTTTAAATCCTTCCATCGCGCAGGAAAATAGTTTAATTTTAGGTTCATAAAAATACACCCCAAATAAACACAACAACAGTTTTAGAGAAAAGTCATTAACAGGAATGTTTTTCATCCAGCTCACTACCATGAAGTCACCTCTAAAGATGTTCTTTTTTATCGACTGCTCGTGCTAGGATCACTTCACATTGCTGCACGCCATCAGGAACAGGAATTATTACTTGAACTCGCTTGGCATCCAAATTACAATACTCATACACCCTCTGGACTGTCGTTACAGCTCCATAAACATCCTTTCAACCAATGTGCAACAAGCACCATCCACCAAATTATAAAGAAGTCGTTACTTACAGTTCATCCTGTTTTATTGTACAAATTCAATTTTATACGGTACACTCCGATTTTAAATATTGCACCAACTTATGCTATTTTAATTACTTGTAATATAAAATCTCGGACTGCATTAGTCGCGTACTGTAGCTTGAAGTCAAGATGAAGATGTTCAGCAGAATAAAAAACTAAGAGAGCGAATGCCGCTTCCAGCACGTTTATATAACCCAAAACTCCCTTCCAAGTTGCATGTATCCCTCACAAACATTCTACGAAAATCTCACCCCAATTCTAACCGATACATTTTTTCCCGTAAAATTTCTCCAACGGCTGATGCTATTCTTAAAATTATCGTGCACAACAACACAACCGTCGTTTTTTCCTGCAAATTTCAACCGCCCCTTTTCCAACCGTCTTCAAAAACCTATAATTTTGTATCACGAACAAGTGTTTTACTCCGAAAAATTGGTTAAAATTTTCAACCATCCTGGTTCTCTCTGAAATCCTTACTTTAGCTATCACCCCCAAACAACTTAAAACGCGCTTTTCATATGCACGTACATACTATTATCTCAGTTCTACTCGAATCATAACATCCTACAGCCTTTATTTCATACCCTATCTAACTTCCTATGTCATTTCTGCTTTTCTGGTATCCTTGTTTACATCATGTTTTCTATCTCTTTTTCCTTGTCCCTCTATAACCACCTTGTTCGTAGTTGTTCTCCTTACTTTTCTGTGCACCTTGAAAATCAATATCTTCTGCAAACACTCTGCATCCTTATCCCACTTATTGCCTTTAAAAATATTCTCGTCTTACAGACGTTTGAAAGTCGCTACTACTGACCATATGATATCTTCCCTCTGCTTCTAACACATGCGAAATATCTTCTTGCTTGAGTTTATCGATCTGTTTATACATGTAACCGTCCGTTCTCTCTTATGGGCCTGTTTTTAGTTAACGATTTTTACGTACAAATATATTCTTAACGTTTGAAAGCTTTACTGGAATCGTATTATTTGTTTGAACGTTCCTTCTCTGAAATTTATAACCGCTGTAGCTTGTTTTCGTATATCAAACATTGACAACTTACATAAATGTTTAAGCTTTATACTACCCTAAAGAAATTCACCTTCCTCGCGTAAATTATCGATTTTTACCTTACGTTCAATATGAAAAGTTTTTATAATAACACATTTATACACTATTTCTAACCTTACCATTAATCTTATTAGTAATTAATTATTATTCTAGTTCTAAATTGAAGCAAAAAGAATTAAACCTACATTATTTTACATTGCCCTATTCTTATTTAATTATATTGAAACGGTTTAAATTCGAAATTGGTTTTTATATACAGGGTGCCTACAAATAAATAATTGTTTGCCTTATGTACATTGATTTAAACCTAGAATTCCATACGGTGAAAGATAGAATGGGAGATGTAAATATGCGTTAGGTGGAAAGTATAATGTGAAAGATAAAATGTGGAGGAAAGATGTGGAAGGTAAGTTGTGAAAGACGCTGGGTAGAAGGTAGAAGGAAATATGTGAAAAGTGAAATGTGAAAGGTATAATGTGAAAGTTAAGTTGTGGAAAGAAAACGTGGAACCTAAAATGTGGAAGTAAAAATGTGAAAGGAACAATGTGGAAGGAAAGATTGGGAGTAAAACGTGAAAAGTACAATGTGGAAGGAAAGGTGTGGAAGTAAAAACATGAACGGAAAAATGTGGAAGTATAATGCTGAAGTAAAAATGTGGAATATGAAAGGTGGAATGTGGAATGAGGGTGATAGAAAGTGGACGGAGCAGAGAGCAGTAGCTGTGTTCCAGACGCTCTCATTTTACCCTACTAATAATATTTTTTGATACGTTAGCTTAGTTGTATAATAAATTATTACTTTTGTTAATAAATGTATTAATTTTTTTGTCTTAAATTGAATTATTAAAGAGGAATATGTATTGCGTTCAAAAGGCTATTTGCCACTTTTGGAATGTCGTCAGCACGCTGTACACAAATTCTTACGAGTTCCTGGCACGAAATATGCCACAAATGCTATGCAAGCTGCAGAAGTCGGCTTAGTCGCGCCCGAGTTTTTGTGTTTTGTTTTATATTCAAATTCTTTTTGTATCGTATTCCTGTGTGCGTGTGTGCGGATGGGAATAGTCTGATTGATTTTTTGAAAATGCTCTCTCGGGCGCTAAAATACTGTTCCACAAAGAAGAAAGCATTCTTATAAAATAATAAAAGACAAGATTTTGACTGCCAAAGACATTTTCAAAAATTCAGCCTGCTCATTCTTGTCTACAGATGTAAAGGAACATGACGCAAAAAGAATTAGAACAATAAACAAAACACAGAAAAAGTAAGTGTCCGCTCAGAAAACGTTTTAAATTATATAATTAATTACAAGTTGATATCGCGGTCTCTACTGCCTACTGCGACGTTTTAGTGCAGAGACATCTGGGTCGATATATATTTAAGGATGATGTTATTGAAGAAAACTTAAGTAAAATTCAGCAAAAAAATATATACATATTATGTTAATTGCGATAAAGGATTTACTGGAAAACTATTAATACGGCAAATGTCCAAGTGTTGGGGGATCTTTAGCAGCCACAGGCTGCGTAACCCCCTTCACATACCACTGAATCTCGGGAAATAGAGCATATAATTAGAAAACAATAGAAGGTATTCGAGCTGAATATAGGCTGTTGTGAGAATTGCAGCGAACTGTGTAGGCAAGCTTAGAACATACATAAGCTAAGGTACAAGTCCAACCAGTTTCAAAACCTAAAACCTCATGAAGAAAAAATAAGTGCTCTTAAATCTGATGATTATTATATACAACTACAGGTGTTGGTAGTGAAATATTTTTAACTAATGTTGATGTGCGAAAGGATAAATTAGAATAATTATTAATTCGACAAAGGTTCAGGTGCTGGGGGAACTTGGCAGCCAAAAGCTGCTTACCCCCCTTCACATACCACTGAATATCGGGGAAATAAGGTAAATAACTGTAAAACAATAGAAAGTGATCAAACTGCATCAAATAAGAAAAAACAGAAGTTATGTTCAAAGACAACTAACATAGATACAAGAAGAAAACTGCTCAAAGCATAGTGTGGAGTACAGCACAGTACATCTATGAAATAGGGGCAGTAGGAAAAGCAGACAGAATGAGATAGAAGCCTTCTGGAATGTTGTGCGTCAGATGTATGAGGATGGTAGCATGGACAAAGTTAATAACAAATAGGTTGTAGAGATAGTAGAAGAATAAAGATATCTGTGGAAAACGAAAAAATAGGAGAAATAGGACAAGATACGTTCTAAAACATTTCTGTGGAATAGTAGGGATATATTACAAGCAGAGATAGGAAAAGAGAGGTAAAAGTAGACCGAGATCAGACTTTCGCACACAGATAGTGATAGATGCAGACTGTATATTTCAGGGAAATGTGTAGGTTGGTTCAGACTAGGAAACAATGAACGTACGCGTCCAACCAGTTTTAGGACTGTTAACCTAATGATGATGTCCTCAAAGATGCATGAGATACAATGTAAAAGTTTGAGCAGTGCTAAAAAGTGTTTTTTTTTCAAAAACAATATTCAAATTTCCATGTTAATGAAGAGCAATCCATGTTAATGAAAAATATTAAAAAAGCAAATCCAAGTATTGTATAACAATATTTAATAGTAATTACAGGAACAACTAGAAAATAGCATGTACATATAATATGCATGTTTGTAAATAAGAACATAGTTAGATTTGCTACAAAACAATTTTTACTTTAACATTTTATTAAGCTAGTCAAATATAAGGTTTGTTAAATATCTCATCAATGTAGTTTGAATCAAGCACTTTAAATAACCTTGTCGAAAATGGCACGTGAGTCGTGGTTAGTTTGCATAAAATACCAGATGGTTTCAATGTCTATGTATCGGGCACCGAGGCCAATTAAAGCCATGTCATTTTCGTATCATGAACGATATGATGAGTTTTCCGTCTGATACATTTTCAGCAACTCCTACAGTAAACCTATTTTAATAAAAACTTTTGAAAAAGATTTGCTTCAAGTTGCATACCTAGATTCCTTACATGTGACTTTCCAAGGCTCCATTCGAAGGTACTACATTGGCCAGAAAGCAAGTTTCTTTTACCTGGAAAGTTTGGAATTTTGCCGAACACTTGCTGTTCCAAACAAGGTAGGGATCTTTAACGTGCGTGACAACACTCACACACGGGACCTACATTTTACCTCTCATCCGAACGAAGGTGTATTTTTGTGAAAAATGCTCGCCTAACATTTTTCAAGCGGACCGTGTCGGGATTCGAACCAGGGACCTTGGGCGTAGTAGTCACACGCATACCAACTACGCCACGGAGCCGCCGCATACCTAGATACCACTGGTCATTATTGCAAATTATTGCAAATTGCTGCTATCCACTCATTTTTATAAAGTTTGAATTTTCAAGTCCAGGAGTATCCGGTAATATCTGCATGGGCTCAGAAAATTTGTAGGAGCACAGATACCGTAATGCAAACAGTGGGTGCCAAGTTGACATTAGAAACAGTTCAAACTATTAAAATAGTTAACGCCAGTTTCTTTGTTCCATGTAATCTGATGCACTTTCATTACACCTTTGCAAGCTGGTATTTTTAGAGGCAATATCTTTTCCACAGCATTATATTATCGGTTGTTACAAAATCGGTATGAACTTTCAGGTTACTTTCCCTGATAATTTTTGTAAAAGTTTCGAAAGAATTCATGTCCTTATTATGAGCTATGAGCTGATCCGCATGCCGTTTTATTGTAGCACCAATGCCGTCAGGGGCACCTTTTCCATGTCCTAAGTCAAGTAATTCCACGATATTTTGTTTATTAATGGAATGTGCCTTGGTATGAATTGTAATATTGTCCTGTTCCGATATTGCGTGGTTGGGCTGTCTGATAAAATATGTAGTGTTGATATTATTTTTGGTTTTAACTTGTTAAAATAATGGATTAATATTAGTACTAAATGAGCCACTACAGCACAGGCATTATGACATAAGGACTCTGAAATGGTGCAGAACCCTTCTTTGCTAGATTTATAATTCATTACACCTGGTTGAAATGTTGTTTGATCCCTTGATGCAACAAAGTGAACAGCTTGCACCTCTGAGCCATATTTAGAAGAAAAGTTCTCTGCAAAATCGATGTGCAAAAGTAACTCATTATCTGCTAATTTGTGTTTTAGTTCTGTGATTGCAGCGTACTGATGGTTTATGTTTAGTACATAGTTTAAATATTTTGGCATCATGCTATTAAACACTTTAATGATGTTTTCTACTAGATCTGTAACTTACGTTTTAAAAGTGATTTTCACAACTATTTCTTTATTTGTTTTTGAACTTAATCGCTTTTCCTTTTTTGTCTCTCATTTTTGATAAGTAGAAGTGTTGTTCCACATATCTTCAATTACATTAAAAAGTACTTTCTTGCTACTACATGTTTTGCAAGTGCGCGTTAAACAACTTTCACCCCTGTCACAGCACAAAGGATTCAAAACTTCTCCAGAATTCTTTTGCTCCATAACTTTGCACCAATAAAGGGAGAATATTATAAATTTAACATTTTCATGAATCATGCACAAATATGTATCTCGTGCAGATACTTTGGGAGGTACCACCCAGAATGGACGAAGCTTACAAAAAGTTGAATATGACATTTTAATGTTGTGATTTTTTTAAAAATCTTCCAACAAATTTTTCATAGTGTTGTTTAAATACCTTTTTTGTTTCTTTATGCCATTTCTGGTTATGGTTTCCTTTTTGTCAGGGCATAATCGGGAAATATTATCGCTAACGTAATAATCCATAACAATTTTTTAATTTTCTTTACTTTAAGCACTGCATTTCTTTCATAACTCAATTTATTAGACCGTTTTTTATTGCTAGAGTATAGCTTATATGGTAGAAAACTTTGTGCCTCTTTCAAAAGCTAAAAACTTTTTCAGAAGCTTGCCGTTTATGACTTTAGTAAAAATTTGATTTGATGACTGACTTGACAAGCTTTTAAAGTTTGTTGAAAGTTCTTTTTGTATGACCTCGTTAAATGAAGTTTTCTTTTTGCTTCTGGAGGCACATTGTATCCTTTCAGTATCTCTTGAACTTTTGTGTTGGGGAAGGAAGTGTCATCTGCAGATGCATTATTTAACTTTCGATTTTTTTTATTTTGTAAACGATAAAACCTCTTCTTCCATACCTGTACGTGTCTTTTTAGCTGTTCCTTTTCCTGTTCCACTTTCTGTATTTTTTATAACATTTAGCCCTATCTCGACCAACCAATATTCGACCTCGTATTTTTTGTCAACTACCACTAGGACTGACTTGGGAGAGACTAGAAGTTGCAGATATCGGCCGTTCTTGCAGGTGTTGTCTCTCGTTGAATTGCTCAGGAAGCACATTATTTTCACTGTCAGACTCAGGCGGAGTTTTGTTGATGGTGTTTTGAAGCATTCGTATTTTATTTCTGCGGTTTCTTTAGTTTTTTGCCCATTTTTTCTTTTTGCTTTTTTCTCGACGAGAAAGGTTTTTTACTAATTTAATTACTTCCTTCTTTTTGTTTTCTTCATATCTTTCATGGTCTTTCTTTTTCTGTAGTTCACATTTTATAGGGTCATTTTTGATTTTTTCTCTTCTTCGTGTTTCACATTCCAGTTTTTGTTTTCTTCTCCCCTCAATAGATACCCTTTTTCTACCTCTTCCCATTTTATAAGAACAAAATGATTTTCGCTTCACAAATCTACAATATATAAAAATACTAACAATGTCATTAACAGTTGAATCATTACCATGGGCGATACTTGTCCATGGTAGTGACAATCAATATTGCCCATGTTAACGACAAAATGGCGTTTGCAGCAAGAACTAGAAGAAACAATAACAGTTTATCATTTGTTTCATTCATATCCTAGACCACATGCTATACAACTATACTGTAGATATATTTATTTTAACGGTGATCCATATTTGAAATACTTACAGGAGTCTATATGGTTAATGACAGGTAAAAAATATAACCTTTTGAAAATGCACAGCACTCTCTCTCTCTTACAATGATTGAAATGCAACTGAAGGTTCTGGAATGTAATAGATTCTGGTAACCCCCTTCCTCATTGTATAATATTGAAACGAATTTTTTTCTTGGTGAAACAAATAATTTTTTATATATGTAGCTGGCCTCAATCATGGGCGCCAGTGATACTTGTTGTTCCAAAAATCTTCCAACACAACTAGGGGTCTATTCCTTGGGTAGAGCTATGAGAAGTGGGGGGTAAGTCGAAATCTGTTTGCAGATCAAACCTAATCTAAACCAAATAGGCGCCACCAAGTCCTGATGTAATTATGATAATTGCATAGCATTTTTCTAAGGGCGGACGTGGAGACCCAAAGAAAAAGGATCGCCTTCGCTGACAAAAACCTGTCTTAATAAAATAAGACGCAGCTCCTGTAAGAAATTGTAATAGTTAAATAAATAAAAAAGTGGAACACCATTTGTGTCCATCAAAAATACATAAAGAAGTAGTAAAAAGTTATTTCCAATATAAAATTGGCATCAATTTCTTACTCATAAGGGTTTTAGCTTTGTTGTTAGATTTGATCATACTTGATCAAAATAAAAAATCTTTAATCTTGAACCAATTGTTGACTAAAAAAATCTCTTTTAAAATAATGTGACTTGTAACAAAAAATTTAATCATTAACTGTATCAATCTAAAACTTTCAACTTTCATGTTTGTCTTAATTATTTTCAATCAAATACTTTACTTTAAAACATGAACTTGTTGTACAAATAGGGTTCTAACCTGTGCAGATCTGTTCAGGCAGATAACAAATTAATAGCTTCTAACAATGTTAGCATTTGAGTTTTTTAAATTACATATACAAATTTTAATGTAGATAAAGCTGATCACAAAAATAGACATGTTTACATGTATTGTACTAAAGCTGTTCAAAGCATTTGCTTTTAAAATAACATCTGTCAGCAGTACAAAGCAGAAAAATATATGAGGTTAGTAACACCTGTAGACGTTACCGACGATTCATATTGAGCAAAGCGTGTTGTTTTTTAAAACATTAAATCAGTGAACTTTAGTTTTACTACTGGTAAATCCAGCTCAGCAATTAGTTGAAACTTTTATAACGTACTTGTATTACGCATCAAAACAAGTTAACGTGTTCCTAGTTTTGAAACACACAAAAAGAAATTATAACTATCTACGAACCAAAACTGCATTTGTCGCTTTGTAACAAAGAAAGACGGGATCCCCGTTATTTCAAGCGACGATAACAGCGTTTGTAATTTGAAACAAATTCATCCAAACCAACTTCTCTAATGACTTCGTTCCACGTGTCGAATCATATCTTGTTGCCTTACATTCTGCAGCAGTTGTAATCTCGAAGTTGAATGACGCCGCCTTCCAAAGGTAGCATCTTACATGTGTATACTTTACTGTGTCCTTGTGTGTGTCTTAAAAGTTGCATCCTACCTGTCGCGCTAAATAAATTACCTCAAATTAAACAAGTTTGCACAATATATACATTACCGACCGTTATTCGAAGATGTCCTCACTAATTGAAATGGATTCGCAGATTGCCGGCCTGCAGTCGAGAGTACATGTTGATATTCTATCACTTGTGGCCGACTATCTTATAACCAGCTCGGGCGGTCGCGCCGTCAGGAGGGAAACAATCAAACAGAGATGTGTTTGTAAATAGCTGTATACGACACAGATATCTAAATATAAGTAGATTATTAAAGGACGACGCAGGCTTAACGTATTACTTTTGAAGTTGAATGCAAATTATTATTGTTATTAATAAAATTGTTACATTATTCTTGAAATTACACGGAAGGATTTATTATCGAAAATAAAATTGTTACAATATCACAGTGGTGACAGATGTTAAATATTTTACTGGAGTTAAGAAATGGTGGTTTTCAGTTGACAAGCACTTTAGGGACAGCTTTTAATGTAATACAATATAGTTTAAGAAAGTGTTAGTGCTTATGATGGGGTATAAACATATTTTTTGACGTCTTAGGTGCACGTAATATCCCCATTATTAGCTAAAAAAGCAAATGCTGTTCATGAAAACTATTTGTTATGGTTAGTTTCCAAGAAAAGGACTGTCCATATGAATAACGTTTCTGTCGTTTATACGGTATGTTTGAAAAAGTCGGTAACATACGGGAAACTTTTTTATTTTTAATATCACGAAAAAAAGTTATTCTTTATAAAAAGTTCTGCATGGCCCATGATAAACTTTGACTTTATCTGTTAAGAATTATCTCAAATATGTAGACAAATACATAATTAGAACTATTTATTTCAAAAACGTAACATCAAACTTTACGTGCATGAACAAGAAAAATCCGTTTTAACTTTTTCATCAGTAAATAAGCATCTCAACTTGTCCACTTTCTAAGCATTTAATTGTTCTTTTAGAAAATTATTTTATTACATTCCTAATACCAGCCGAAGTAATATCGTCATATGCTTCCTGAATTGTTCTATCCAAATGATCAATATTGTCGAATGGTTTTTTAAGGTACACTTTTTGCTTTAGGTATCCCCACAAAAAAGAAGTCCATTAAAAGTTGGTAGTAGATATTCTCCAACATTTCTGTTACTACGACATGGTGCCCCATCATGTTGGTACCATATGCGTTGTCTTTCTATTATTGGTAGGTTATCAATAAAATCCTAAATTTTATCATTTCAAAATTCTAAGTAACGTTCAGAATTCACAGTATTTCTGAAAAAAAGGGTCCTCCATTTTACCTCTCATCCGAACGAGGGTGTATTTTTGTGAAAAATGCTCGCCTAACATTTTTCAAGCGGACCGTGTCGGGATTCGAACCCGGGACCTTGGACGTAGTAGTCACACACATACCACTACGCCACGGAGCCGCCTTAAATATTCTACAGCATACAATTGTTTTAAAACAATATTGGTCGTGACATTCGACAGTAAAATGCGGATTAGTGTCGTTCCACCAGCGGCAATGTCGTGAGCTAATTGTCCCATTAGAAGTAAGTAAACGTTTCTTCGTACGAAAAAAAGTATGCACCGCTCCATGTAATGATTATCTTCTAACTCCCCTTGGAACCAAGCACAAGATCCAAACCTTTTATTAAAATCTTCGGGTTTTAGGATTTGAATGAACTGGGGTTTGTAGGGTTTAAATTTGTTAGATTTTAATATCTTCGCAACTACATCTTTACTTCACCAAATGTGACCGACCTTTTGCTTATCGAATCTTTAGGATTTTCTACTGCTGAGAGCATTATTTGGTTTTGAATATCTTCAGTAGCGATCCATGACTGATGTTTTATTCTGAATTTATTATTGATATTTCCATCTCTCCTGATTTTTTTTTTTTCATTATTTTACTAATTGTTGCAAAATGTACATTTTTATCGGAATGTCTGTTATTGAATATTACTGCAACTTCTCTATAGGTTGTGTAGTTATCTCCGACAGTTAGTACAATTTCAATTTTTTCGTCAAGAGTCAATTTCAACGGCATTTTTGCTACTTCTTGAAGTACGATTAATACACACTGACGTCTTCAATTTTGTTTACATTGGTTACAATTACATTTCAATTTCAATGCACACTAGCTATAAGGTGTTCGAAAAGTCACGCACCACAGGGTGAATATATATTTCACAAAAATTTGTTCAATACGACTTCCATGTAAGTCAAAACATATTTGAAAACGATCTCCAGCGTTCCGGAGAATGTTGGCCACTAATCCAGACGTAATTGAACGACACACAGTTGAGATGAGCTCCTTCAAATGGTCTTTGTCTCTAATTCTAATTGTGTACACTTTGGATTTTACGTAACCCTCTCCGGCCAATCCACTGGGAGAAATTTTCATCCAGCCAAACCCGAACTTGTGTACCAAAGTGTGGCGGTGCACCGTCCTGCATAAACCAATCTGGTTTTTACAAACCTTGGAAATCCAAATCAGGAAGCAGTTCATCTCTGAGCATGGTCAGGTACGTTTCACTGTTAACTGTGCCGTCAAAAAAGAAGAGGCCGATGATACGGTCTTTCCACAAACCACGCCAAACCATGACGCGATCAGCTCCTTGCTCCTTGCTGCCACTATACCAGTGAAGGTTACTGTCAGACCAGTAACGCATATTATGTTGGTTGACCTCTCCATTTATATAAAAGTTAGCTTCGTCCGAAAATATAATGTTAGACAAGAACTGGGGGGCTTTCTCCAACTTTGTCAGAAACCAAAAGCACATTTCTATACGGCGATCAGGATTGTCTTCTGACAAGTGGTGTAACATATGTAACTTATACTGATGAAAGTTGTTCTTTTGCAAAATACTCCATACTGTGCTTCGAGGAACGCCTATTTCCAAGCTGATACGTCGAATTGATTTTTTGGGACTTGCAATAACCTTTGCTAAAACTCCTTCCACAAACTCTTCTAACGTGCTTGGACGGCCGCTTCTTTGAGCATCAGCTACACTACCTGTAGCTTTGAACTTTGCTAGCAATTTGCTAACCGTTGTGTGCAACACCGTCTCTCGTTGAGGATGCCTCCTATTAAATTCATCTGCAACGCCTCTGTTAGAGAGACCTTCTCTTCCACAGAGAAGAATAATCTCCATCCGCTCTTCAGTGCACAACATTTTTCAGTCCTGCAAGAATAAGAAAACAATAATAGTTTAAATAATAAATAACAATGTAAAATCCTTATGGTGCGTGACTTTTCGGAAACCCTGTAGATGGAATGTATTATTTATTTCTCGAAAGCTTTTACTAGACAGACTTTCGGTAAGAGAGATGTGATTGTCAGAGCCACCATTTGCGGTGTGTTGACTTGTTAAATAAGATAAAAGTTGTGTTTCACAACTAAAATTTATAAAATTTAAGTTGAAATTGAAGTGGTCAAAATATTCCTATTAATCTTTTGCAATTTGTGGACACCCTGTACATCTAATGTCAAATGTAAATAAATATCTGAACAACATTATTTTTGATAGCAAGACTTTTTATAAAGAATAACTTTTTTTCGTATCATTACAAATAAAAAAGTTTCCCATATGTTGCCAAGATGCCAACTTTTTCAGACATATTGTATATTGTAAACAACATAATTCAAAACTTTGTGTGCTTGATAAGTTGCGATTGTGATAGAGGTTAATGAGATACACATTTTGAAGAAAAAAATGCTCCTATAAAATTAGCAGGTTATTAGAAATTCTCCAGGGACACTAATTTACTCTATAATAATTTTCACCCATCTGCGAATCATCGGTATCCAAGTTTTTAACTATTCTTTGGAGCCGTTAAAATAATGCTTCCATTGTGCTATAGGATGGTATCGTTGTTGTACAGTGTAACCCAAATTGGATGTATTAAATAGGTAACTTAGTTGTTATTAAAGATACAATAAAACCGCGTGCACAGTCATGGGCCAACTTTTTGAGATCAATTTAATGGTAGAATCACAATTGAGCGATCTTCATTTGTTTTCGAGTTATTGCCAAAAATTGATATTTTTAACAATTCTATTAATTCGTATAACTTGTTTGTTTGAAAAAACATCCAAAAATACTGTAGAAGTCTTTTATACAGTGTTGTACGTAGAATACAGTTGCATACGCAAATATTTAATATTTATAACACTTTTGAGGTTATAATATAAACTTGCATTTTCAACGAACTTCGTTCGTTTATGAAATCGATTTGTCGTCCGTCTGTCCGTCCGTCCGAGGCCTTTCTAATGGTCGGACATCAATGTGTGATACATCAATCGATTCAGCTCGGTGTCCAGAGCTTAGGTTTTGATGTCAGTTAAAATCGGGCCACGGGGGCGCCGTGCCCCCGCGATATTCCGTCGGGAAAAAAAAAAATTCAAATAGGTCCAAAATTAATGTGCGATACATATTTGGACTCCCCTAACATAGCTGAGTCGAAATATGGTACCCCCACAAAATCTGACCACGGATCCCTTCCCCCGGGAATTAATTTTTATCAAAAATTTCAAATAGGTCCAAAATTATTGTGCGATACATATTTGGACTCCCCTAACATAGCTGAGTCGAAATATGGTGCCCCCACAAAATCTGACCACGGATACCCGCCCCCCGGAATTAATTTTTAACAAAAATTTCAAATAGGTCCAAAATTAATGTGCGATACATAAATTGTTTTAAAGTAAGTCTACATTTGGAAGTTCGTTGCGACAATGCCTTGCATTTTCAACTTGTTTTAAATGGAAACCACAATTGGTTGCCGCTTTATTTAAAAGCTCTTTTTGACAGCTTTACAAAAATATATAGTTCAATACCATTATTTTTTCAAATTGCCGATTTATTCCATGTTTTTGGTATAATAAAATAATTTATTATATTGGTAATAAATAGTTGGCCGCGAAACAAAAGGTAAACAAAAAAAGCGACAATTGTTTGTATAACAAACGTCAACAAGCTTCAATCACATCTATTGCACATGCAATAAATTGTATCGTTAGTTTGTAAGTGAAGCGTCAGTCTGTTACTAAATGGCAAATTTTGAAAATTACAAAAAGTACGATATGCTAGTTGCATTTATTGAGCCTGCAAGAATTCCTTTATCAGCAAAAACTTCATATTTTAACAGGTAATTATGTAACTAATAACAAATAATATTACTATGTCGTTTGTAAATAATACAGGTATCCTGAAAGACGACAACCAAATATTAATATGTTTAAAAGGTTAGATAGTAATTTACAACAGTTTGCATGTTTTGACAAACCTAGAACGAAGAAATATGCATTTTTAATCAAGAGCAATCTACTGTTGCAACCATAGCATGTGTGGTAACGAACCCAAAAACATCATGTAGGAAAGTTGAAAGAGAAATGGGTGTTTCTAAATCAACAGCTTCAAGAATATTGAAGCGTAATAAATATCGACCCTATAAAAATAAAATTATACATAGTTTGTTTTTGCACGATTTTAAAAACATAAGGCGATTTTGTCAATGGTATCTTCGTAAATGTGCTGCTACTAACAATTTTGGAAATAACATTATATGGTCTGATGAAACACATGTGAATAGTGCTGGTATCCTCAACAAACACAACAACCGACACTGGTCTAATGAAAATACCTATCAAACATATACGAGGCGCCAACAAGGCCATTTTGGTTTGAATATTTGTTGTTACGTTGTTGGTGGCAAATTTTAATAACATATTTTTAAAAACAACCTATATTGATATTTTGGCTACCAACTTGCACGAATTACTAGAGGACATGCCTCTCGAAAAAAAACAAAAAGCGTGGTTCCAACAAGATGCTGCACCCCCGCACAACGCTATAATTACTCGTGATTATTTAAATAGAGAATATTCCAATAAATGGATGGGTACGTTTGGACCTGTTTAGTGACCGCCTAGATCTCCTGACTTGTCGATATTGGAGTATTTCTTGTGGAATTTTTTGAAAAAGGAAATCTATAAAACCCAGCACCATAGTATTCAAGAGTTGCGGAATTCTATTGATGCAGCATTTCGTAAAGTTAAGGCGGTTCATTTATTAAATTCTATTAAATCTTTAATAAAATGATGCGAACTTTGTTTAAGAGAAAATGGAGGCCAGTTTGAACAATATTTCTGAATTGTCAGTAAATAAAACTATTGTAGTATTCCTATCTGTCTTCTAGTGTTTTATATATATTATGTGTGAGGTTGTGTATGTAGGTGAGGGTGTGTGTGAGTGTGTGCATATGCATGCACGCAAGTGTGGGTGCATGCTTGTGTGTGTGGGTGGGTGTGTGTGTGTGTGAGGGTATGAGGTATGTGAGTGTGTATTTGTGTATCCATATATAGAGTACGGACTATTTATATGTGGATAGGGAATATAATTTTCAATTTAAATGTAGTTATATTAATAATAATAATAATAATAAATCTTTATTAGCATCCTTTTGAATTTCACCTAAAACAACCGCGGTTGCTTGACCAGGTGTACATCTTAATTTACAGCAGCAATAATTAATTGCAAGTTGTTTTCATATTAAATAATCAACAGTTTATAACTTAATAGTACATAACTTAAAAATATAAACTACATAATTCATTTACTCTTTTAAACATCCTATCCTATAAAGAATACAACCATTATTTAATTATAAATTAAATTTAAATTAAGTAAAAACATATTTATTATAAATTAATCCACTGTTATTCCTAGAAATTACGTTGTAAATGACCTAACTGGTATATTGTTCTTGATTATTTAATTTTAAATGAAAAATTCTACTACTTTATACCTACTAAAAACTTAACACTATGTTTCATGCAGCTCAACCCTCCCTTTTAGAAACTAATAAACGGATATTTTGAACCCCGCACAATAATTGCAGAATAGTAGTAAATATAATTATCGATGTATTTTGTATAAATCAAAGGTTTCTGCCGATGTTTTGACTTAAGCAGAATTTAAGCAAAATTTGCAGGTCATGAATTTTTGCACTAGCTAGCATAATGAACATTAAGGATCATCTTTAATGAGGTTTTTCATATTTTCATACTTAAGAATCTTTTGCAATCTTCGGCTAGTTCGTTAAAAAATTTTGGAACAATATAAGAAAGCGTATTTTTTCCATATTTGTTTAAAATAATAGGTAGTTCGTAACTTTTAGATCTTGTATCATATATATGTGCGCCTTTTACTAAATATGTGTCCTTAAAATAATTATTCATAATCAATTTATAGAAAAACAATCCGTATACACTAAGCAAATCGCATTCTTTTAACATTTCCTGAAAAGTAAATTTATTCTCTTTGCCGTATACTAATTTTAATAATTTTTTTTGGATTATTATAATTCGGTTTAGATAAGCCTTACTAGCAAAGCCCCATGCCTCCAGCCCGTATCGCAATACGGACTCTGCTAAAGCGACATAAATAATTCTTCTTATTTTATAGGTAACCATTGGCTTTATATAGTACAATTTAACTAAGACATGTTTTAGTTTTTTACACACGTTTGATATGTGTGAATCCCAACGAAAGTAGAGATCTACCGTTACCCCTAGATATTGATATGTATTACATTGCGTAATAGCTTTATATTCAGAAAAACATGCTGTATATCCTCTTATTTTTTTCAGCTGGAAACATTTACAACAATGCAAGACAATTTCCACGCTATCCTTTTGCATATAAGATGTTGTTATGTGCATAAATTTCGTTTTTTGTTTATTGATGACTAAAAAGTTATCGTGTGACCACATAGCTGTGTTATCCATATCTAATTGCAAAAATTTTTTGGCAACATGTAAACTTTTATGCACCGAAACTATTAAAATATCATCCGCAAACATATATATTGTACACGTTTGTATGACTTGAGGAAGGTCATTAATATATAGGAGAAACAGGATTGGTCCTAATACAGACCCCTGCGGTACGCCAAAATCTTGCTCAAATTCTTGACTATAAGAATCTTTTATCTTTACAACAAAATGACGATATTGTAAATAGTTTGAAAATAACGCCAATGTCTTCCCACCGAAGCCCAACTGTTCCAATTTTTTTAGTAGTATTCTATGTTCAATAAGTTCGAAAGCCTTGGAATAGTCTATAAATAAACACAAAACGTGTAAACTATCTTTTAGTTTACTATACACATAATCAGCAAAATCCGACAACAACTTATTTGTACCTAATCCTTTAACAAACCCGTATTGTTTGTTCGTGATTATTGAGTTAGCTTCTAAAAAGGTGTTAACTTGTTCCGAAATATGTTTTTCAAAGAGTTTTTCTAATATCGGTAATATTGATATTGGTCGATAATTACCACACTCCAAGTTTATGTAATATATGTAGTTATGATATTGTATTCTTCTAGCTTTCAAACTTTGTTGTTTAGAAATGTGATGTGGTACAATAATAAACTGTACATCACATTTCGCATGCCTGACATTATTATTTCAAAAAAAATTTTTGTAGCTTTCACATACCAATATACAAAGTTTCTTGCATAGGGTGCTTTGAGGTATTTTTATGCGCGTCGGGTGTGCGGGGGAGTAGGGCATAATTAACTACGCCACTGAAGCCACCCTAAGATTAACGATCCATCTAGTATTTACTAAGAATTTTAAATGCAAAGATATTTTTTAAATCCAGAGAAATATTAATTTATCAAATAAACAACGTTTCTAAAAGTAGTTATTTGGAATATTGTTTTGTAGAAAGTAGAGGGTCATGTGAGCAAAATTATTAAAATACTTAAACAAGCTATTTTGGACCGTCCGTTTAAAATAGCGGATGAACTATTAGCTAAGAAAGTGAACCCAAAATAAATTTAGAGATTTACTGGATTTTCCGTAAGAATATTGAAGCATCTTGAATCAGCAAAGATAAGATTTGAAATTACGTTTAACCTTGAAAAGTGATCATAATTGAATCGAAGGTGCGAGTTGCAAGGACGAACGAACATTCCCATAACCGGAAATAATATTCAACACTCCACACGCATATCAACACCGTTGCCATTCTGCGCTTGTTTCGAGCAGCTTTATACCAGACACTAAACTAGACGCGATGGCGCAGCACGACGTTTACCGAACACAGCCACGAAGAGCTACTTTGAGAACAAGTAGTGAACTCCTATAAACTGAGTATAAACGGACGGCTTTAGTTTAACTTTGTCGGTGTAGTGTGTTGTGTGTATTTCATGCGGTCGGCGTTCGCGCGAACGTTGTTTATTTACTTCTTAAATTGCTGCATCTAATAATTGTGAAATAAATCGGAACATTTGTTTAATAAATTCTACAGTTTATTTTGCAAACTGAATTTTTGTTTCTCGTTAAGTTAACAAACGAGTTAACTAAAATGTGTCTCAATATTATTTACATGGTGTTGATCATGGTGCTTTTAGAAGTGTTGCAGTTGCAGTTTACGGTCATAGCAGAGTTTGAAAATAGCTGGATTATGTATCTGGAACAGCCATGCTGTAGTGGAAGCGGTAATCATCACGTTAGACATCACAGAGGTGAGCGTCCTTAGTTTTTACAGCAGAGAATCTGAGTAGGCTGTTTTGTTGTGTTCGTCAATCGAGTTACTTCTAAGCCCTCTTTGACTAAGTTAACGCTTAACGACTAAACTAAAATCAATTTCTTAAATTGTTTCATACTGAAAATTTAATTGACGTTATTTATAAACTGTGGGATGATGTTAATTTAAAATTTGCTATTGATTTGTTATAGTTTTATTTTCAAGTATCTAGCGTGTGAATCACAGACAATAAACTTCCGAAATTGGATCGTAGTGAAAAATTAATTACAACGTATCATTTTGCTGTCCTGTCAGTTCGTGTTCTCAATTAGTGGATGGAAGGTATTTTTTATTTAAAATGAATTCGAAGGTTTTATTTCCGGCATCAAAAGCAGTAAGCGTTGAAAAAACAAAACACCCTTTCTGTTTTATAACCCGTAAAGTGTTGCAGCTTTGTTTTAGCAATATGTTTGCAGTAAATAACGTCCTAAACACTTCAACGAAAATTTCTTAGAAGCTCTTGTTCCGCGAATGAATTTTACTCTTGAATTTGAAACGTTGTGTAAAAAATTTATTATAAATTTTAAACCAGAAAATCTTTGTTTTCGTTATTTATGTTTAATTGTCATGGCGTGCTAGACATGACAGTGCCCGGTGTCTAAAATTTCTTTGTAAAACAGTTTCTTGTACTAACTAAACTTAAAAAAATATTATAAAAGTAATACAAAATTTATTATTTTAAGCAGCGTTTTTGTTTTAGTTTCAGTAAAAACGTCAATCAATTTATCTAGGTTTATTTTCTTTGCTTCATCATTTTAAAGTCGAGGAGAGGAAGATTGGTGAGGTGATCTTTTCCGATCAATTTCTTATGAATATTTTAATCGTTTTTAATTTTTAAAATGATCGCATTGCTGTTGCGGTTATTAACCGATAAAGTTAAAAATAAACTAATAGTCCTGACAACTTCAGGAAAACTAACAGACAAAGTGAAATGGTAGCAAAAGAGATTCGTTTCTAACACTTTTTTCCATTTATGCCCATAGTGTTTGTCAAAACATTAATAATTATTATGGAAAGTTCTCAGACAAATAAATTGCTGTCATAGAACGCGCATAAATTCTTAGCAGTTTCTAAGTCATCGTCTTCAGCTGTTACCAAAAATTTTGTATTCAAGCACCACATTTTGAAATCTTTGTAACCGATTTTTCAGTTGTAATATATTAATGTCATTTACGAGATAACTTTAAAATAGCGTTCCGGATTCTAAAACGTACATCTTCATAGAAATCTTCAAACTGATTTTTAATTCTAGGCATATTTTTTTCAACAAAATTATTATCTGTTTCCAACATTTACCAACTGCTTGCTATGGATTTTGTAGGTTACCAGTATTTTATTTCGTTTTTACTAATAAATAGTTAGCTTGTGGTAACAATTTAAAGACTATATCAACCAAACTTACGAAGTAAGTTAGGTTAATAAGATCGCTACGTCGCCGTCGTCGCCGCCGTCGTCCGTTGCACGTTTTTTTCGTTTTACAAACATTTGATATATGGATCTTGTTCAGTTTTTTACGATGATTAAGAATATGCTAGCCAATTTTCGATATCTCATCTAGTTTTCGAGTAATTCGACTTTAAAGTCGAAATTTTGGTTATATAAAACTTCAATATAACAAAATATAAATATTATTTTTAGGTTAATATCGACCTCCTGAGCATATTTTTCCATAGCATCAATACTCTATGTCGATTGGTTTTCGAGTTGTTCGACTTTGAAAAATATGTTCGAAAAATTTTATAAAATTGTTACGTTATAAAAAATAAACTTGTGTGAATTTCTATTACATAATGGCTTTAAGTTTGGTTGTATGGCGTACATGCGGCATAGATTTTTTTAAACTTAGGAATATTTTTTCGAAAAAAGACTTCATAGAAACGTTATTTAAATTTTTGAATCTGTTTAAATTACACAAACCGTCTTGCTCCGCTCTTTCTTTTCTATTCTTCCTTGACAAATTTATATCAGCCAATGCCTTTAAAATATCCATAAAATTATAGCGCAAGCAATGAACACCTTTTCGGATTTAACCTTTTCAACGTTATTGTATTCACGCTTTATCCTGATAGAAGGTACAGGTGTATCCTGTACAGGGCTGTAAATATGGGGGTGTGACACACAGTCGGCAGATTTTCTGCTTTAGTCAGCCTTTTTTGGAAATTATTTTCGTGATTGCTGTTACTATTGCAAATTTCAAAATTTATTCACATAAAAATATAATGCCTTGATGCTGAATATACATGCCTACATATGCGCTATTAGCTTCGTCGTCAAATTTTCATCACAACACACCCCCAGATAACGTGGTCTACTTACGGCCGTGATCCTGTATCCACAAAAGGATGATGTTACGTAACCGTGATTACTACTGATATAGTAGGGGTGGCTAGGACAGTTTTATGTACTAAAAATTTTGAAATTAATTTAGCCTTGAGTTGTTGAAAAAAAAACAAAAAGTTGTTTTTATTCTGTAAGATTTTTGAAAGCTTGTAAGTTGTAAAATAAAAAATAATTTTTCTGAGTTGTAATAGTGGTTGTTTCTTTCATTCCTAAATAAAATACGAATTCGAGAATCATTTACCATTACGGGTAGTTTTGGTAGTGATGCAAGTCTATTGTAAAAGCTTATTGTAAAGGGTATGTTTTGAAACTAAGTTTCTGTATTCGATATAATTCTAATAATTTCTACACTTTGTAATTATGTGCCTACGTTTATACGCGATTTTAAATTTTCTAAAAAAATTGTAACGTGAATTAAATGTCATAAAAATGTTTGATATAGCCCAGTGACTTTAACTTTAGAATAACGTCAAAACTGGATAAAAATACTACATTATCAATATTAGTTTAAATTCTACTATATTTAATGAAATATATACGAATATTCTCATTGGCAAGAGAAATTGGTAGCAACACCGTATAGAACTGCCAACCCCTATTATGTTAAATGACAGTATCCCTCAAGCGCAATTCTAGATATTTGTTTGCATACAGTTGACAACAGGGCCGCGCCAAGCCATGCGGCCGCCTGTGTGCAAAATATAATACTACGCCCCATTTTAGAATTGTCACTAAACATTTATACATAGGTAGGTACACATAATAGAAATTTGAATAAACACTAATACTTACATGTAAATTTGAAATCAATTATATGTTACATCTTAAGCTTAACATATCTGCATAATAACGACATCCAACAATTAACAATAAAAAATACAAATCCATAAAGGAAGGACTAAAAATGCAATACAACATTTAAAAAAGAGAACAATATAACCTATTAAAAACCTTCTGTTCTTGCTTTTTTGTAGGCAAATTCTTTAATTAATTCGTTAATAGGAAGGGAATTCAGAGGTTATTTTTTATAGATATAATTGATAAATTCCTGAGTCTTTCCTGAGCCATACTCAATCTTAAAAAAGTTTTTATTAATTTCAGTTTTGAGAAAGACCTTTCCCCTGATAATACGGATACTGGTAGCGTTAAAAAAATTCGTATACCTACTGCGGTATTTGAAAATGTTGAAATTAATTGATTCTCAGAAATGTATTCGAGAATTGACTCAGGTTCTAAATCTTTTTGCTTTGATAAGTGATATTTTAAGCATTTAATTTCATCAAATAAGTCGTTTGCGTCAATATCTGATTCTCTACTTGACTCATCTTTCAAAAGTACTGATAAACATTTACACGATTTTCTCAATTCTTCTTCAGTTAAGTTAAACATTTCATAAATAAATCCAAATGTATTATTAAATTGCTCCAACCCCTTGAATTTCTCATTAAGAGACGATAAGGTTTGGTCTGGAGAAGAACACATTTACTTTATATAATTAATTTTTGGGTCTATTATTGATTCGTTATTGCTTTCGTAATCAAACTGTTTTTTCTTTTTTCTTTGACGAACAATTTGTGTAGATAAAAAATTAGGCTCAATTTCTAATTCTTCTGCTAGTTCACTCGCGTCGACAAGAATTTCATTAAATCCTTTATCGCTTCTTAAGCCTGTAAAGAAAGTTTTTATATTGTTTATGCAATCCAAACAAGTTTTTGAATTTATACTTCGATTCTGAATTAATTTACTAATAGAATTAATTTTGAATAATATACTATACCAAATTACTACAGAGCATAGAAATTTGTAGTTTTGAATTTTTGTTGCTAGCGATCGAGCCTGGTATAAGATAGTAAAATCTTTTGAAGATGCGTATGCTTCCACTACTTTGACGAGAGCATCATAAACTTGACTAATCTGATATCTCAAAGGTTTTATTGCGTCTATTCTACTGGACCAGCGTGTATCAGTTAGTGGTTTTAAAATTAAATCTGAAATGCATGTCTTTATAACTGACCATCGTTTTGTTGACGCAGAAAAAACACATCTCTTGAACAACATCAAACAATTCCAATATCTCAAAAGAAATTTTAGCAGCATCATTAACAGCTAAATTTAGTGAGTGCGCAGAACAAAAATAAAAAAATACGCGCGGGTTTATATTTAAAATTTGTTTTTGTAAGCCACTATATATCCCACGCATATTTGCCCCATTATCATAGCCTTGAAGACACACGTTGTATATACTTAAATTTAATTTTACTAACATATCTGTCACTTAGTTACATAAGCCAGCACCGGTAGAATCAGTCATAGGACAGAACTCGATGAAATGTTCACGAATTTCAACCTTTTTCGTAGGTTCGTTCAATAAAACAAACCTCAAAATGACACTTAATTGTTCGGTATGATTCACATCTGGTGTACAGTCGAGGATTATAGAATAATATTTATGTTTCCTTACCAGATCTAAAATAGTGTTTTTGATTTTCAATTAAATTAAATTTATTAATTCATTTTAAATTTGATCGTCCAAATAGTTTTTCGAAACAATATCCTTGCTTTGATTTTTATGTGTGCGACGAACATGCTCTTCCATTACAAAATAAAATTTTGAAAACGTTTCTATTAATTTTAAGAAATTTCCATTATTATTGTCATGTAGTTTGCTAGATGCACTACGTAGAGCTAAACATTGGTGACATAAAAACTGTATTGCTGAAATTATTCGTTCAATATGAAACCAGTATTTATTTTCTACATTCAATGAACGTAATTGACTTTGATTCAGAGCAACCCCCTTAAATATCATAGTTGACAAATTCAACCAAGATCCGATATTATTTTCATGTCAGTTACATATTTCGTGCCTATTTAACACTAGTGACAAATGTTTCCAATCGGAACACCCGTCCTTATTAGAGAAGTTAGTTAAAGGCTTACGAAAAACCTTACAAGAGACACAGTAAACCGCATCTTTTGACGTAGAATAAGTCAACCATTCTCTTCTTACTTTTTTCCATTAGCGAGGTTTCGGTAAAAATAACTATCAGAAAACTTTCGTCCATGTGAGTTTATTCGGTAAATTCAGTTCGTCATTTGCCGCGGTTCTTTTTCTGTTAAATATATTGCATCTGCGGATGTAATTATTTCTGGCCATTCGCCAAGGTCATCAGATACTAAGGTGGAAAGTACCCTTGCTGGAACATTTTCAGTATGTACGAGTGTCGTATTGGAGTTCTCCACCGTTTCAACTATATTAGAAGAAACATCAACCTCAGTATTTTCTTTAATATGATCCTGGTTAATACTTATATCAATATCGGGTACAAATGAGGAACAACTAGGGATGGCATCATCGGTAATCTCAAAGAAAACATTTAATTCTGATGGCTTCACCTTTAAATATTTTTTTAAAGTATCAGTTAATCGTTTTTTAGCTTCCATTTTCTGCTGTTTTTGTTGTCAGTACTGGTGGCCTGATAATCACTTTCTTATTCTGTCCTGTAGAAATCGAAGTTGTTAATCTTAATACCAATGTTGTAAAGGTATTTACCATTTTTTACAATCAATGAATTCATTTTCACATCACTGCACTTTTCTCAATACTAAACTAAAAAATAAAAACCAATAAACTGAACAATTAACATCGACTTCCTCAGATGAGTTCTTTTCAACTAACTGTAAACTTGAATACTAGCAAGCAGCAACTGTGTACAAATTAACTGTCAAAGGAATGCTTTTACCTTACAACTACCAAAAAATTAGTCAATAATAACATACTCTAGGAAATTCTTAAATAAATCTTAAAACTGGTGAAGGGTACATTATAAGGACACAAGTAACCCTAGATAAACATATTAAAATGTATAGTTTCTCTTTTGAATACACAATAGAAGAACAAACAAGGGATCGACCGATACATATTATTAGCTAAATACATTACTTTCTTTGAATTCAGGGGATGAGGTTTTTATGTTGTGCTATACTAATTAAATTAACAAAGGATTATTCTTTGTTGTAGAATAAATCTTGTTCTAACCATTCTAAATATCTAAGGTAGAAACTCGCCAATAAAGTTACTTAATTGTATATTTAAAATTTAAAATAATTGATTTTTGTTCCATTAGCGGAAGAAAGAGGAATAAAACTACGGATTTTGCTACTTCTACCTTTGTTTTTGGTACCTGCCGGTACCAGCTTTTTAGTATGTACACGTGCCGGCGTCTCCATTGACAAATAACATAATTTATGTTGTTTGTGGTTGTTCGTACCGAAGTAGTTGAAATCTTAATCTAGCCGTTTCGCCGCTCTTTCACTTGGCCGCCTGTGCTTTTTCCACACATTCGCCATATAGTCGGCGCGGCTCTCGTTGCCAACACATCATTACCACATTTAACGTCATCCTAAAGTTAAAACGAATGGACTATATTAGTTTATACATTTAGACTTCTTGGTTTCGGCACCCTAATAGGATCGGTGCCCTGTGCATTGCCACATCTGCCACCTCGATTTCTACGCCCTTATGTCTTGAGGACTTCCTCTTGATAAAAATTCAACCTTTTCCTAGTTCAAATTTTATCTGACGAAAATTTTTGTTTGAATTTTTAAGTGTGTCCTCTATTATAGGAGTTGCATTTGTATAATTTGGCACAATTTTATCATAGCGTTAATGCTTGGGCAGTTAAAAAAGATGCATAAAATACAATAAACAACAGTCCTGTCTAATGCAAATAAAAATCATTTCCAATACATTTTAATCCCGGAAATCTGAGTCCGAAAAATTCTTTGGTGGAAACACGGATTATCAAAGGTATGACGTAATATCTTTTTTCGAATTTCACCATTTTATATGCTTTTCATCGATATAAACCATTATAATAATTCTAAAAGTAGATTTTGAGTTATTTAATTTTTTTGGCAATGCAAATTGAAAATAAAACCAAACTTCCGTATTTTTCGTTTTTTCTTAATTTTTAAGAATTTCAACTAAACAGAAGTTGATTGCAACAATTAAGATAGATAAAGGCTCGACAAAGCTTATAACTCAAACATAACCAAGAAAATATTCTGAATATGAGGAACCCGGCTGACTTTCATATCCAACAGATTACTAAAATATTGAAAATATGACTATAACCAAAATTAATTTTTTGTTTTTAGTCATTTCGCCTTTAAAGCTTGTTCTCACGACAGAGGCTTTAGCAAACACCGAGTCGTTCGAATTTCGTACTTGTGATTCGTGGTGGGTCGGAGTTTGACGAATGGCCCAGTACGCACGGCACATTATGGCAAATCTCGAGTAGCATCGAGTAGGTCGATCCTATAGCTTTTCATGTCTGAACGTTCTCCAACATTTCACAGGAAAGGTCGTGCTACTCCAAGTCACTTCGAGCAACAATTTTATACGTTTTCGTGACACGAGGTGTTACAAAATTCAGAACACTTCGTCAAGCTACACACTGGGAACAAAACTTAAGTCTATTACAGAGTTATACATTAAGATCGTAAAGATTTGGCAACTACATAATCTATAAGTAAGAAATATGAATATCTTATTTGACGATTTGTCATTTCTATGCTAAAAACCTGAATCGAAATAGTTATTTCCATTTTCCTTCAAAAATGTTTCCATTGATCCCTCTCGGGTGATTTTCCAATGACGCAAAAATTTGAAAAGGGTCACATAATTCTTGATAAGATAGACTCTTCATCGAACAGTGACGAAGAAACAGTTTTGCATGTCGCTACAATCTTTCGATTGTATTGGTATGATTCCGTTCCTTAAATCGACAAAATATGAATGGTTCATGTTTAAATAATCAAATTTATTTTGTCTAAAAGAATTAGACCTCTCAACATTCGCTTATAACCGTTGTTCCTGATTCAAAACACCTTTGAATCAGTTTGACCTGCGTCTGAGAGTCTTGTCTTACACAAACCAAACACAATTTCCCCGATTTCTGCTTCACACTTTAAAAAACTCTTAATTTTAAAATTTATTATTCGTTTGTTCTTTCTTCTTTTAATTTTACTTTCAACAATCTCCACTGTCTTCCTTGTTCCTCTGATTTTTGTTTATGAAATGTCAACAATTCTTCCATCTTGTAGATATAAAATTTTTTTATAGAAGCTGAATAAAAATGTAAAACATAATAAATTCTCACTCGTGTGTTAAAACACTTCTCCTTTAATATAGTAAGCTTCTATAATATGAGCACGTGGATTTCAATCAGCCAGGAATTCTAAAGAATCTGTCAAGATCATGACTCAAAGTTTGGTTTAAAAATTCACAAACTTTTTAAGATAATTTCGTTATCACGTTATGAATTTTTTTGTTGTTGAGATCTAATATTGCTCTGCATTTCCACCGTAATCTGCTTTTTCATGAACTCGAATATATTTGATTTTCACAAAATTGGCAGAGATTATTTCACAATGTTAAAGTCCGAATAAGTTTGTGCAACATCAAATAATTCAAAAGTTTATTTTTGTTACTTATATTTAGATATAATCTATCGGCTCATCTTAGAAATACTGAAAATTAAAAACACTTTTTGATAAGATCAGTTTTAGAATAGTTTCGATAAATTTGTTTAGATGTCGTATGTGTACAGTTTTTAGGTTATCATAGAAACTATTAAAATGAATTACTAACAATACCGACAAGATCTGGCATATCGATAATTTTAGTATCAAAAAAAATTGATTTCCTATTATTATAAACCAGTTCCTGTTTTACGTTTCGAGTAGCTTTCGATCCTTTTTTGTAAAAAAAAAACAATAAGTATGGTCTTATTTTGTTAGGAAAAATCCCCTGCTGTATCAACATCTGTGTAAGCTCTGTAAACACTTGACATGCTAAAAACATATTGTAACATTTCTGCTAATAAGAAATTTAGATTCAATACATCTTCAACTATACATATTGCAAAATACATCGATCAGTAATAACAATTATAAATTTTAATCACAAAAAATACATACATTATTAATTAACTTGCATGGATGTTTGTAACTTTCATGCCTCGACATGGGTGAAAATAATTATTATGAAAGAAAACAATTTATTTTAATTGTGCAATTTTGTTTCTTCTCTTAAAATGTAATATTCTTGTCTTTTCTTTATAAAATAAACGAGAATAATTATTGTTTCCGGACTCGAATTTCTTTTTTCTATTAAGTACAATAAAGCTTTAAATTTACAAATTTCATTTGTACTAAAACCGCAAGTGTACTTTGGCGTTGTAAAAATTTCCGTTTAAATTAAAGTATGATTCACCCAGTTTTTGTAGTTTCATTACAAGCTAAAATCTAGCACTCCTTGGAAATCTGAACTTTAACACACCTAGTTCAAATACAGTTCGCTAGCTCCAAAGAAGAGAGATCAACTTTTGGCCATCTTTTCCCACTTCTATACATAATATTGGTATTTTGTTTAAAATAAGGATTGGTAACTGAATAACAAAACCAGTGTTTACAGCAGCAACATATATATTATAATATTAATTATTACATATGAGGCGCCGTTTGTGTCTATAATAAAAACTGAAATATATATATTTTTTCTAATATATGTAAAATATTTTGTAATATATATTTAAAATATATATATATATATATATATATATATATATATATATATAATATATATTTAAAAATATGTATATTTAAAATGTATATATATATATATATATATATTTAAAAAAAAATATATATATATATATATATATATATATATTGAATTAAGTAACAATGAAATATATATATATATATGTTTTTATTCTGAACGCGTGCGTATATTAGAGATCGCACGTTTTCAGAGTTAAGCACCCTCGCTCTGGTCAGTACTTGGGTGGGTGGACACTGTCTTTTTTAGGAGCGTACATATACATATAGCAGTTGCAGGACCGTGTAGCACATTTCGACATGCACATAAATAATTATTTAACAATCCTGTACACGAGTTCAATGCAAATTTCGGTGCTGCATGTGATTTTCACTTGACATACATTTTATTTATTATTCCTGTTGATGGTTGCAAGACGCCGACACAAAGGAGGGTTACTTATAATCGTAGAAGAGAGTGCTTGCTATTATGTAATGATTATACGACTAATTGCTCGTATTTCAGTCTACTTTTCGGCTGTCTTTTATTAAATTTTTGAGTAATTTTAAGAAAACGCGGAGTTTGAATATTTGCTAGATGCATTCTCATAAGCACTTTACATACCCGGAACGCGACATTAAGTATAGACGACGACGATAGCATGTTGAAAAGCACAGCTTCTCGTCCGATTAAAAATATATATATTTGAAAAAAATATATATTGCAAAATATTTTACATATATATTAGAAAAAATATATATATTTCAGTTTTTATTATAGACACAAACGGCGCCTCATAATTACACCCAATTATTATTTTATTGCACAACTTTGCGTTTGTTTTGTAAACAATAAACCAAAATAACTTATAGTTAAATTATTTAATTCAATTACTACATTGTTGGCTATCATAATAATTACAAATAGTTATGGTAGTGTAGAGATATACTTTGACCCATGCTTATAAGTAATTATGATTTACATAATTGTTTTGAAGCTGTTAGATGTGATAAGGGAAGATTTATTCGTGCTTATGCGAAGTTTTTCAACCATGTAATCAATTATTTACGTAAAAGATTAAGTATTGTATTACTATATCAACATCCTTTATTTTATGTATACAATAGTACTGACATTAGATATATAGCTGCGACCGACCAATGACTCTATTTACACATTAAAGTATAAGTAATTTTCTTAATTATCTTGAACTGCTTAAAACTACAATAAATTTTAAATAGTGATAGCGTGGAAAAATCGATATGGATTACAATTATGTGCTATATACCAGATTAATTTTGCACGTATATTTAATTATTATGCTAATGATTTTTCCTTTCAAACGCGAATACTAGTATCCAAAATTCGTATGTACGGCACTTGTTTCCAATAGTTAAAAACATAACTGACGTAAAGAAGTCTACAGATACGTACTCTAACAAACTTTCAAAATATACATGTGTTTATTCAGGCGAGAGTTTTTAAAAGTCTTTTATAATTGCAAATTGTACATCTTGAGGAAATGATTGGGATGCAGTTAAGTTAGGTTAGCTATAGTCCTCGTGGATACTATTTAACAGTGAATGTATCTGGTAAGGGGCAAAATAGATAAATACCCTAAATCATAATAAATTACGGGTTATAAATACAACAGAGGATCGACTTAAATTTAAATTGCTCAACATGTAAAATAGATAAATGATGGGTATTCAATTGATAATATCATAAATGTATTTATGGCAATATTTGAAAATGACTTCCAATTAAACAGTCTGATTGTTAGATTTTCGTAAATTGTCTGTATAAAATCATGTCGAAATAACTAAGTCGTTTTCCCAAAGTGTTGCAAATATCATAAAACAGGTTAGTGATGTATTCGCTCTGAACTTTTGCCTAGGTTCAGTTCGGTTCGAAAATTTTTTAGTCCAGTTTGAAAAAATATAGTCCGATTAGGTTCGGTTCAGTTTGAAAAATTGAACCGAACCGAACCGGTTTGAAATTTTTATATTTTAAACAACCTGGTTCAACTACAACAATGTAATTATTTCATGTCCTTTTTATACTTTGAAGCTGTTACTTTCAAATATTACCAAAATTGATTTGCGTTTGAGTTTACATAAATCATACTCTTTGTCCAGGTCTGTTTTTAATTACAATATGAATTAATTTGGCAGTAGGAAAATTAGACAGAAAGAGATAAGAAACCACTGGAATATTGTGGTTCAGATGTATAAGGATGATAGCATGGACAGACAAGGTAAATAACAAATAGGTTATAGAAATAGTAGAGGAATAAAGATACCTGTGGAAAACAAAAAAAAATTAGAAATAGAAGGGTAGGATACGTTCTAAGGCATTTTTGGGGAATAGTACAGAATATATTACAAGCAGAGATACGAAAAAAAGAAGTAGAGGTAGACCGAGAACAGACTTTTGCACGCAGATAGTGATAGATGCAGACTATGCAAATTTCAGGGAAATGTGTAGGTTCGTTCGGAATAGGAAACAACGAGGGTACTTGGCTAACCAGTTCCAATACTGAAGACCTAATGATGATGATGATGAATTAATTTCTACTATGTACTTTTTTTAACTAAGGATAACTACAATTGGGTTAATAGTTAAAGGCACCTAGATTTGAAATGTGTGAGAATAATTGAATATGATTTGTACTAGTGTCATTTTGCGGTGCAAAATGGTATCACACGTTCTTTAAGAATGTTTTATTATTAGTTCGTATAAAAGGATAACAGGAGAATAGTTGTACCTGTTTTTTGTCAGTTTATATTTGTAGTTAAAAATTAAGTACTAAGCAAATTTTGTACATTCCATACAATACAAGAACAAGATGCACTTCTCAAAATTTTAACGGCTAATATCCGTGAATCCGAAGTGCGACAGTCTTGCGGGTTGCAGCAAATTGAAGCTTTAGTGAAATACTATCAGTTTTCACAATAAAACCTTTGAGAATTTTTAAAACAAAAGTTAAAAAAGTTGCACTTGACATAATTTACAAAACTTTACACGGCTAATATATCGTAAACCCGAAGCGCGACAGTCTTGCGGTTTGCAGCAAATTGAAGCTCTAGTGAAGCACGATTACTTTTCACAATAAAACCTTTTTTAAAACACAAAAGTTGAAAAGTTGCACCTGACAAAATTTTCAAAACTTTAACGGCGAATATCCCTTGAACCCGAAGCGCGACAGTCTGACGGTTTACAGAAAATTGAAACTCTATTGAAGCACTATCAGTTTTCACAATAAAACCCTTGAGAATTTTTAAAACACAAAAGTTGAAAAAGTCGCATTTGACATAATTTTCAAAACTTTACACGGCTAATATATCGTAAACCCGAAGCGCGACAGTCTTGCGGTTTGCAGCAAATTGAAGCTCTAGTGAAGCACGATTACTTTTCACAATAAAACCTTTTTTAAAACACAAAAGTTGAAAAGTTGCACCTGACAAAATTTTCAAAACTTTAACGGCGAATATCCCTTGAACCCGAAGTGCGACAGTCTGACGGTTTACAGAAAATTGAAACTCTAGTGAAGCACTATCAGTTTTCACAATAAAACCCTTGAGAATTTTTAAAACACAAAAGTTGAAAAAGTCGCATTTGACATAATTTTCAAAACTTTACACGGCTATTATCTCGTAAACCCGAAGCGCGACAGTCTTGCGGTTTGCAGCAAATTGAAGCTCTAGTGAAGCACTATTAGTTTTCACAATAAAATCGTTTAAAAATTTTAAAATACAAAAGTTGAGAAAGTTGCACCTTACAAATTTTTAAAACTTTAACGGCGAATATCCCTTGAACCCGAAGTGCGACAGTCTTGCGGTTTGCAGCAAATTGAAGCTCTAGTGAAGCACAATCAGTTTTCACAATAAAATCCTTGCGAATTTTTAAAACACACAAATTGAAAAAGTTGCACTTGACAATTTTCAAAACTTTTACGGCTAATATCCCTGAACCCGAAATGTGACAGTCTTGCGGTTTGCAGCAAATTAAAGCTTTAGTGAAGCACTATCAGTTTTTACAATAAAACCTTTGAGAATTTTAAAACATAAAAGTTGAAAATGTTGCACTTCATAAAATTTTTAAAACTTTAACGGCTAATATATAGTAAACCCGGAGTGCGACAGTCTTGCGGTTTGCAGCAAATTGAAGCTCTAGTGAAGCACTATCAGTTTTACAATAAAACCTTTTAGTATTTTTAAAAGACAAACGTATTTTCTGATCAGTACTGTAGCTACTACGGTTTCAAAAAACTTTGTGTCCACCGCATCGTAAGGCGGAACGAAATATTCCTAGGGGCTGAGGTTTCTAGTTATTGTCAATAAAATATGCTGTGATGCCATAATACGGCTTGCTATTAATGGCGATCCATCCGTCTAATGTAGAAGATATTTTTAAACTGTTGTTTTACAGAATTTCCATAACAACGCTTTGAGTTCGTCGTATCGTTCTAAAACCATTGTTTTGAGTTTGTCCTGGCGAGTTAAATCCTGGACAGAGCTGATGAAAAAAGGAGCTTGAAGCATTATCATTAAAAGATAAAAGGAAAGTATTTTTGGCTACTCAGTCCACAATAACGCTTTTTTTGGATTTCTACTGTTTTTGATGAAAATAATTCCTGAACCAACAAGGTAGAGTATACAGGATTCTTGCATTATAGTCTGTTATAGTATTACGACTTGCAAAAATGATAAATGAGAACTGCGTTTAATTAAAACAATAAAAATCTTCCACACCTAATGGAGAAAAATTTTATTTTGTTTATTAAATGTACATGTTCGACTGTAGCATACTAAAAAAAGACCGTAGATGTATATCTACTGAAAAATGTCGTATTGTTAACCCTGTTCTGCGGAACCCACCCTACTTTGCGATTTAGCATTAGACTAAGCGAGCCAGAGCATATTTTGTCGCCGTATTCCCAAGGAACGCCGTTTTGTCTACCTTATCAAAATTACTATGACAATCTATACATTTATACCACAATTTTTGTTTCTTTAAACAAATATATATTTTTTTCCATTCCGAAAATTGATCTGCAAGTTTTGAATATGTAGTCCAGTTATGCTTCATTCTGTTCTTTTACAGAGTATTTGTAATTTGTTGGACACTACATACCGTGCTTCCCGCAACACTACCATGTATGCACTTTCGAAGACCAATCTATCCGGATATTACGTACTCTAAAAGGTTAAGATTTTTCAACTGACGTTTGTATATACCTACATTAGAACTCTTGATATTTTTTAAACCTTTCTAATTACGTATTCAATTTGGGTGTTTGTCTTATTATGCTTATTTTATCTTCTTGCAAGGCATTTATTTCGAGTAATGTCCTAATATTCATGCCTGCATATTTTCAAATTTATCCATTTTAAATATGACACGACTTCTTCTAGTAACTTCTTTGATTCAAAAACTAAGCTACATGTAACATCTCTGTTTCGGAGTTGCTTATACAGGTTGCCAGCGGCTCCTAATGAGCATACGAAGATCGAAGTTTTCTATCTAGATGTTCATATTATATTTTCATTGTGATTAATAATACATAGTGCAGATTTTGACCATGCTATCTGAAATATTAATGAAGTCAACAACCTGTCGCTCAGTTTCGTAGAGTGTATCGTTAGTGCGAAACGTTCATTACCATTTCTGCACGTAGACGCACACGCACTCTAGCGTTCATCTTAGCGGCCTTAGGCAATAAAAAGCAAGTCTAAGAGAAACTGTTTTAATCCATATCTTTAATTCAATACAATGGCATCTTCACGAAAAGACACTGTCCATCATTGCGTTCGGCTTAATACTCCCCCTTTGTCCGCTGTCTTCCACTGGGTGATTCCAACAGCAGGCCTCAAGGAATCAACATCTACCTACCTTCGCCTCCTGACGAAACAAGGTGAGTAACTGAATGGTGACAATTCGAAGAAGTTTTCCAGCTATGCGGGGCGACAAGGAATGGTGACTCAAGCGAAATTGTTGGGAGATGCAATCCGTCAGTCCTGTTCCACGAGCTACCTAACGATGGAGCGGCCTGTGGCGAATAGCCATCCTGTCGGTCGAAAACCCAGGTCAAAGGATCCAGGATTTGGATATCGTATAGCTGGAAAGCAGCCAAGAAGAAGATCCGGGAAGCTAGTCACCCTATCAACCACCTGTAACAACACAATAGACAACACAGACCACTAGGTGGAAAACAAACACCTAGAACATAACGCACTATAAATAACGATACACACAAGACAGTAAAAGCCACGCGCCTTGAGAGGGCCAAGATCAACCAAGTTCGTTGTCTTCCACTGGCCCTTAATAAGTGATTAAACTAGAAAACGTCCTCTTTGGAATGTAAGAACAATAAAGCATAGTTTTAACTAACGCCCACTACAGGGTGCCCACAATCTATCTCCGTATATGGGTAACTTTTTTATTATAGAAGATACAATGTTGGTTAAATTAGCAAAGTTGAAGAGAAATTTACGAGTAGTATGATGCTTTTTTGAAAACTCACCTAGATGCTCAACTTTTTTAGATATTTGAAAAAAACTGAAATTTGCCATTTTCTTCAAACGCTAATAACTTTTTTAACGGTTTAACCTATAGAGAAAATAAAAACTGCTTGTAAGGTAACTTTTTACGTAGAATTCAATAGCGTATATGACAATTTTAATTGGAAATGGGTTTTCAAGCTACAAACATAACCTCACTTTTTTTAAATGGAAACCATAGTTCAATATAACCCAAATGGAAAGATTTTTCTTTTCTGATTACACTGATGTAAGGGTTGATGTACTTATTTTCAGTAGTTTCTTCATAATAAAGAAAAAACGATTTATTTATTTGCGGGCATCAAGGACTCCATGGATACATATTTTAAATAAACAAAAAACAACTGACATTTGTCAGATATTATTAGTTAAAGTGTTTATTTGCTCTGGGTTGCAAATTTTGTGTAGAAGACTTTTAAATTTATTTGATTATAATAGAGAATGTATACAAACGACGAAAAAAAATGACATGCTCTTTTGTTACTATGCCTGTAACAGAAATTGTGATGCTGCTGGTGATATGTATTATGAAAGATATTTGGAAAGAAGGCAGCCAGATAAACGATTGTTTTCTAAATTAGAAAACAATTTAAAAGGTTTGGTGCTTTTACAAAACCCAGTACTGATAAAAGAAAATTCAAAACTGATGATGAAGAACGTGTGTTAGCCTACATAAATTTTAAGCCAACAGCGTCCACCGAGAAACTGCAATTGAGTGCGCTACTTCTACAGAAAAAGCTCGCCTAATTTTAAAACAAAACCGCTACAAACCATACAAAACCCATGTTAGCAATACACTGTATCATGGGGATTGTGAGAGAAGACAACAGTTTTGTAGGTGGTTTCTTAATGAAACAAATAATAATCCTGGTTTTAGTCACACTATTATATTTACCGACGAAGCAAAATTTACTAACAAAGGCATGTTTAACAGAAAAAATACAGTCTACTGGAGTCAGGAAAATCCCCATTTAACAGAAGAAAGGCGGGATCAACATCAATTTTCGATAAATGTGTGGTGTGCCATTTTGGTAATAAAATACTTGGGCCTTTCTTCTATAATTATAATTTAAATGGTGTACACTATTTGAATTTTCTACAAAACGAATTGCAAGAAATGCTAGATAATTTGCCACTTCATTTACTGCAAAACTTAAAATATTTTCAGCATGACGGTGCACCTGCTCACAATGCTCAAGCCGTTTCTGAATATCTTGATAATAGTTTTCCAAATTGGATTGGCAATGCAGGTCCTGTTCCATGGCCGGCAAGGTCACCAGAACTATCGCCACTGGATTTTTTTCTTTGGGGTACTGTAAAGGATGTAGTGTATGCTAAAAAATCCAATAACATTGAGCAACTCAAAGATAGTATTACAGCAGCTATTACAAGTATAAAACCACAAACGTTAAATAAGGTGCACCAAAACCTAATTAAAAGGTGCGAAATGTGTTTGCAAGCTAATGGAGGTCATTTTGAGCATATGTTAATGTAGGAGGCATATTTGCATTAATTAATTTTGTTTCCTTTGATTAAGTTATTTGTATTGTATGGATAGTTTATTTTTAAGTATTTTATTTTTCTTAGTTTATAATAAATTTAGTTACAATAAACTTGTGTTTCCATTATTGATTTTACACATTTTGTTTGTTTGTAATATGTATCCATGGACTCCTTGATGTCCGCAAAAATAAATCGTTTTTCTTTATTATGAAGAAACTATTGAAAATAAGTACATCAACCCTTACATCAGGGTAATCAGAAAAAACCTTTCCATTTCGGTTATATTGAACTATGGTTTCCATTTAAAAAGTGAGGTTATGTTTGTAGCTTGAAAACCCATTTCCAATTAAAATTGTCATATACGCTATTGAATTCTACGTAAAAGTTACCTTACAAGCAGTTTTATTTTCTCTATAGGTTAAACCGTTAAAAAGTTATTAGCGTTTGAAGAAAATGGCAAATTTCAGTTTTTTTCAAATATCTAAAAAAGTTGAGCATCTAGGTGAGTTTTCAAAAAAGCATCATACTACTCGTAAATTTCTCTTCAACTTTGCTAATTTAACCAATATTGTATCTTCTATAATAAAAAAGTTACCCATATACGGAGATAGATTGTGGGCACCCTGTATACAGCCAAAAAATATTTTGCAGCAAAGTGGTGGCTGCAAGGAAAGTAGCTTCGAGACCGTTAAACACAAACCCGATTAATCCAATAGGGATATTGGAGCATAGTAACTAATGAGCTTAGAAAATGAATGGTTTATGTAGGCAAAATCACTTACAGAATGAGTATGTGTAAGCTAATTTATGATTATGGTTATTTTGGACACCTATACACCCATACGCGCTCGCACATCCACCCAACGTGGTATGATTAAAAGAAAATTAACTCGTTTTATAAATTTGCTTGGAAAGTAAACTCTGTTGAAGTAACCAAACGTAATACGCTTGAGTTACAACAGCGCCTAGATGTTGCAAATTCTTATTTCAACAAATTTGAAGATGTTCAGGATCAGATGTTAAATCCTTCATCAAAAGCGAATGGAGAATTAGAATATTGTTCAAAATTTGAGGATGACTCTATCAAGCTATTGCGACAGCTAAACTAATTATTAAATTCTAATTTCAATAACTCGGCGAACGCTTCTTCAGGAAAACCAATATTTCAGATGACAGATAGTTCTCAACTCAGAATAAAACTTCTAAGCCTATCTGTTCCCAGGTTTGGAAGAAATTTATACACTTGGATCGAGTTTGGAGAAATATGTACTCGTTTGATGCTTGGCTAAATCTCTATTCGCGACATACTTGAACTACATTACCTTAAAGCGCTGTTCTGAATAACGACTAAAGTAATTAAATCTTTATAGTTCGCCTCATGAATTGCAGGCTAATCTGGAACAGTACATGCGATTCTTATAACGGTGCACAAATGCTGACTTACAATCACTTTGGTTCAATTTTGGATATAGAAATCTTGACAAAGGAATCTGTCTTAAAATTGTGAAATGTAAAGGACAGTCTGTTTAAACATGTGACTGCGTTAAACTCACTGAGGTGCTTTTAAAGAATTTCATTAAGTACACTACATCTAAAAAGCTCGACCCTGAAAGAAATTTCTCAAAAGCACTGAAAATCCGTTAAAAACCTTGCAGGCGAAGTCTCCTAAGCCCAACACAGAAAACTAAGAACAGTCAAAATAATTTCTTACTAGTAACGCAATACTCTTAGTATGCAAGAGCGCGCATAATCTCCAGAATTGCAAAGCATTCTTGAAACTTGTAGTGCCTCAACACACATCCAATGCAAAAGAACTAAATATATGTCTCAATTGCCTCACTAGAGGCTATTTTTTGTCACAGTGCAAGTCAAAATTTATTTGTAGAACATGTAACATGTAACATGAAACAGCATTCATTATTTTGTGTTGATAATTCAAGATTTACAAACCAAGGTTCCTTAAGTGGTACTTCAGAAGCAGCAAACCCCTTTGAACACAATCAGTTTATTTCTGCGTTAAGCTCGAATACCGTTCAAGATATTTTGCCAACTGCTTCAGTGCAGATTTTTGATTCTGCTGGAATTGTGCACAGGAATCCAATCGATTCTGCCTCTCAATCTAAGTTTATTCGAACTACCCTCTGTACTGAATTGAAACTACCTACCTAAGATGCAAGAATCACTCTTCTGGACTAGGGAATATACTACTTCTCAGACTACTCTAAAATATGACAGCGCCGTCCTGATTGACGACAACACTTCATTCGCAATGACAGTGAATATGATATGCAAACCCGATTCTGGGAACTCGAACATTAACCCACCTAAAGGATTTTGTCGATGGAAGGAAATGGATGCGAGTCATATTTCATTCAAAATACTATAAGAAATTCTGATGGTTGATTTGTTGTTTCTATTGCTTTAAAGAAATCTATCTCGAATATAGTTGATTCTTATAAAATGGCCCACAGAAGATTTTTGTCATTAAAAAAACGTTTATTGTCAAATTAAGACTTGTCGGCTCAATATAATAATTTCATGCAAGAGTACGAAGCTTTGGGTCACAAGACTCGTGTTAAGCCCTGCTGTTCTAAATCATCCTTTTATTCACCACACGACGGTCTTCTGTAAAAAGAAAATTTAACAATAAAACTTCGAGTAGTTTTCAATTGTTCTTGTAAATCCACTTCAGGCGAATCTTTAAGTAGTATTCACATGGTAGGCCCTATCATGTAACAGGGATTTATTCTTAATTTTACCTAGGTTTAATAAATCTAAATATGCAATTTTCACCGATATTGAAAAATATATTGTCAGGTGCAAGTGGAATCTGACCAGAGGTCACTTTAAAGAATCTTATGGTATTCGATTTGCAACGATTTCATTCACGGTGTCTAATTCAACTGGTATTGGGTGCCGAAACTCACTACCAGCAATTTACAGAATCATTCTACAAGATTTTTATGTTGACGATTTTCTGACAGGCGCCAACATCTTTTCTAAAACCCAATCTATTTGTAAAAACTAAGAATCTTTTTCAGTTCTGGATGTTTTAATCTTAGGAAATGTATCTCTAATAAACCCAAGATTCTTGATGGACTTTCCAAAGTGCACACTAGGTTTAATCTTGTTATTTCAAACTGAAATCCTCATGTGTTCGATATCAAATTCTTCATACAAGAATATCACTAAGCAAAATACGCTTTTTGAAACGTCGCAGATACTCGACCCTTTACGACTTCTGTCATACATTATAGGTGTTAAAATTATTTTGCAACAATTATGGATGGAAAAACTTTATTGGGACGATCACGTTTCTGAGATTATTCAATTTTTCGTCATGTAATATGCGCAAATGCCGCAGACACTTAAATTCTTTTCAAATGCTTCTCTACTTGGCTTTGCACTCTCGTATACATGCCTAAACGCACACAGATGCGCACGCATACACGCAAACTTACATGCACATGCACATAAACACGTACACATGAGCTCGTTCACGCGCAGTAGCATATGTGGACATGTGCGACCGGGCAACTGCCAACGCGTGCATACCTACACACAGCATGCGGACATCATTTCTTCATTTTCTGCTTTTGTAGAACATTAAAATTTGTTAAAATCTCAAACTTTATTTTTTTGGAGGATCGCAAATATTTTCCTCGCCATATGGAATATCTTGAAAGTGAAAATTGCTACATTGTTAATAAAACTGCAAATTAATAGATGTACTCTAAATATTTACTCAGTATTTTACTAAACGGTTATTGATTATTTTTCACGAGATAATTTTTTTAATATGAATTGTATAAATTCACAGTCAGGTTATATAGCTCAGTACAGATTTAGTGGTAAATCTTATTTTGAAAATGAAATAAAACATTTTAAGTTTTCTTTACACATCATTGGTGTTGTTTCTAGGAAAAGTCACATAAACAATAACCATTTGTTCTTTTAAAACCCCAGAGCTTGAAGAAAAACCTACAATTTTGATGTCTGGTTGTATGGGTTGCTGATATATGGGAAAATAATGATCTTTTCAGTTTTAGACGAAACATGTTTCTATACTTCCTTAAGCACAATTGAGATCAAATTAAGAAAATGGCATTTTTATTACTAATTCACCTTCATTATTAATCGTTTTGTACTAAAGTGAAATTGTTCATACATATATAAACAGCAGGACAATTAAAATTTTAATTTGCCATTGATTTGTTGATTATGTTTTCTATTACCAAACAACAAATTAGTAAATTGGATCATATTAAAAAATTAATTACTTTTAACTACTTCTACCCGTTAATAGCATAACCCAGTTCTACATACAAAAGATATTTATTTGCTTTTTTATTCTTCAGAAATTTTAATTTCCAGTAAGTATCAAGGAGGTGTTGCCAAATTAGTATAGAAGGTTTGTTTATTAAATTTGGTGAATAGTCTAATAAAAACACAAACACAGAATACTCATTGTAAATACATTTATTGGCCTTCGAAGTAGTCATCACCAGACACAATACACTTTTGACAACATTCGTATAGCTTCTGGAAACTGTCGGAAAAGTCTTTTTGGCACCGCTTTTGGAATAGCTATCACACGGTTCTGAATCTCTTTGAGGTCCGCAAATCGTCATCCCTGCGAGGTCCTCTGTAAACGAGGGAACAAAAAATATCAGCAGGAGCAAATTCTGGAGAGTATGGTAGGTGTTCCAAAACATCCACGCTATGCTGAGCCCAAAATTGGCATACAATGATATTCGTATGCGATGGTGCATTGTCGTGCAGTAATATCCAATTTCCGGTCTGGATCATCTATGGCCTAATGCGCCGGGTGTTCTGTAACAATGTTTGAGAACCTTCAGGTAGAATACGCCCAGCAGAGATGAATTTCTTTATGGATGATTTCTTCTTTGTTGAAAAATGTGATCGCATGGTTTTTACCTTGGATTTTTGCACACTGTTCTTGGTTGTCGGGGGGAAGAAGGTGACTACCATTCTAGCAATTGTCTTTGTGTCAGAGGGTCGTACTTGAAACACTAAAACTCGTCCCCTGTGACAATGGAACCCAGAAAGGACGGATCCCGATCACACATGTCAATGAAATCGCCTTGCACGTCTGTTATGTTGTGCGGCACAAATTGAGAACAAGTTTTACGTGTACTTAAATCCTCTTGGATGAAGATTCCCACTGTATTTTAGCTAATACTCACTTCTTTTACTATTAGTCGCAGAGTAGATTGCCGATTTATTGCTAACAACACTCGTAACTGTTCAATTTTTTCCAGTGTCCTACTTGTGGATTACCGATTGGAATGCGGCTCGTCCTTCACCGATTATTTACCAGCGTCAAAGCGTGCAAACCAATCGTACACACACTTTCTACTCACGCAAATTTGCCCGTACACCTGCCCCAACGTTTTATGGTCGTCGTCGTTTTACCAAATAGGTCACTAAAGTTAATGTTGTGTTTTTGCTGCAGGTTTTCGACTCACACTACTCGCAACACTGTGTTGGAATGAACGCAATAGCACTGCTTTAACAGCCTCACGCCCTCCCCAACCGAGGTTAGATCCAGACATGTCCATACATGTCCATGGATGCGAGCTTCATTGTTTCAAGAATTCATTACCGATATATTCACCATTTACCGAATCGAATTGACAAACCTTCGTACTTACCGGTTTCTTTGAAAATGGGTATTTATCCTTATGACATAAGAGCCTGTATGTATGCTGTAACATAAATTTCTTTTTGTATACCATTTCCTGCTTTGGTTACAGCTGAAGATGTTTTATTTTTTATTTACCTGTTGCTGATGTAGTGTCATCATGGACGAAACAAATGGGTTTCCCGTAGATAAAGTGTCTAGAAAACCTGCAAATGATGGTATAGGAGTTGTTCTGTCAATTTCTGAAGACAAGTTTTGTGCTGATGGTTCCCAATCATAGGAAAAATATTTGTGGATGGTCCTATTTCGGTATCAACTTCTAAAAAAAAGTAGTGAATACTTTTCTTAAGATTGAAAAGACAGATTAAGGAAGTCAAAATTGGATTAAAGTCAATGCAGGAACTATTGAATTTTTTCACACACAGTATACACCTGAAATGTTGGAACATTTAGTAGATGCGATTAAGAATAAATTTTTACCGCCTTTAGATCGTCTTCGTTTACTTAGTAATTTATTTGCCATGGTTAAAGTTTAAGAAACCAGTACTGTTGAAGATTTAAAACTATTACTAGCTTACGGTAATGAAACTGAATATACAGTTTGGTCAACCATTAGTGCAATATTAAAAAAAATTAGTATACTTTTGGCATATACAGACGGCGAAGAAAATTTAAAAAATTTGAAAAGAAACTATTAGGTAAAGTTTAACAACGATTGGAATGGTACCCTCAGGCAAATGAAACGTATTTAGATACATTATTACGGGAACTTGTTCTAAGACGACTGTCTAGGCTTGATGACGAAAATACAATTGAAGAAGCCCTTAAACGGTTTGTTGGTCATATAGGAAATGGTCCTATGTTACGAGCTGATTCACGCAGTGCATGTTATTAACCTGTACTTGCAGTGGGAAATCATGGTACTTATGAATCACTAGTGAAGTTGTATCGTTCTACTGATTTACACGAAGAGAAAGATCATATTAACCATTCGTTTGGAGCTACCAAGGATGAAACTTTACTTGCGAGTTGGAGTTCTCAGTGTCTGATGAAATTCGCTCACAAAATACGGTGTTTGTGATAATGTCTTGCTATGACTCAACCAGGAAGATATACAGGGTTGGGATAAAGTATGGAACCAAGTGAATATCTTTAAAACGAAATGGACGATATTTATGAAACTTTGTCGATAAATACAATGAGGTAAAATGCATCTGACGTGATTTTTTTTGTTAATAATGTAGTTCCGGTTTAGCCGGAAATGCCCTCAGTTTTTTTAATTAAATGGGACACCCTGTATATTTTTGCAGATCTTGATAGATCTTGTTATTTCGAATTCATACATACCGGGGTTAATGGAAATAATCTGTAAAAACGAGACACTAAAGCACTTTAGTACAATCACTTTTAAGTTTTTACGCATTAGAATAAAAACCATTTAGATTAGCAAATTGATGTTTACTTTGTATTAAACGTGTACTGTTTAGTAAAGTAGCTGTTGGAAAAATGTCAAGACAAACTGTCAAGTTAATTGTAATTTAAGGTAATAAATTGTACGGTTAAAAATGGTTTTGACGATCGTGTTAGAACTAGGGAAGAAGTTTGTCATATTTTTAATGATTTGCATCCTGAAAGTTATCCTATATCACGTTCAACAGTTACTAAAACATTACAACATTTTAATGCAACAGGGATGGTCAAAAATTTGCCAAAAGCTGGAAGACCACAGACCGCAACGGACGAAGCTATTAGACAAAACATTGCGATTGAATTAAAGGAATCGCCTCAAACTTCTACCACAAATTTGGCACTAAAACACGTTATAAGTCGACGTTCTGTAAGGAAGATATTAAAAAGTGAAAAATATCATCCGTATAAAATACAATTAGTTCAAGAATTGTCTGATGATGATTTTGACCGACGGCTGGAGTTTTGCGAACGAATGATGGACATCTGTAATGTCGACGAGCATTTTGCAAATAATGTAGTGTTTTCGGATGAGGCATCTTTTTGTTTAAATGGAACAGTTAATCGCCATAACTCAAGGTATTGACCAAATGAGAATCCTCATTGGATTTATGAAGCCCATACCCAACTTCCACAAAAGTTGAATGTTTGGATGGGAATTGTGAAAAATAGGCTTATAGGCCCATTTTTTATAGACGGAAACTTGAATGGTGACAAGTATTTAGATTTACTAAATAACCAAATTATTCCTGCACTCCATCAAAATGGGCAGTTACCACAAAATGTTTGGTTTCAACAAGATGGAGCGCCTTCTCACTATGATAGACGGGTTTTGAATTTTTTAGATGCAAATTTTCCAAATCGATGGATTGGACGTAGAGGATTTGTAGAGTGGCCTGCTCGTTCTCCAGACCTCAGTCCGTTAGATTTCTTTCTTTTGGGTTACCTGAAATCACACGTTTACGTTAGACGACCAACATCCCTGCAGGAATTGAAACAAAGAATCATCGATGAATGTGAACTCATCCATGGAGAAGTTTTGGAAAGAGTAATTCAGGAATTTATTAATAGACTTGCATATTGTCAGGAAGTAAACGGCGAGCATTTTGAACATTTAAAATGATTTTGTTTAAATTAAATTCAATATTATTCTCATTCTCGTTAATCTTATAAATAAAATTTATTATTGAGTAAATGTAAAGTGCTTTAGTATCTTGTTTTTATAGATTATTTTTATTAATCCTGGTATGTATGAATTGGAAATAACAAGATATATCAAGATCTGTAAAAATATACAGGGTGTCCCATTTAAATAAAAAAAATTGAGGGCATTTCCGGCTAAATCGGAAGTACATTATTAACAAAAAAATCATATCAGATGCATTTTGCCTCATTGCATTTATCCACAAAGTCTCATAAATATCGTCCTTTGCGTTTTAAAGATATTCACTTGGTTCCATACTTTATCATAACTCTGTATTTCATTATAATGTAATTAAGGAGGCCGCTATGTTTGTGGCCACGTCCCCAATGCCACCCGAAGGTACTACATTGGGTTTAAACGCGAAAAGTAAACGTGCTCCAAATTTAATCTAACTTCAGGTTAATCAATACTAAATAAAAATCTAACAAACTAAAACTAAAGATAGGGTTTAAAGAATGGTATCCCTAGCGTTGATTCTGGAGTTAGCCCGATTCACAAGACACACGCAAAAATGAATGGGGAGGGATCCGTAATATCGGATAGCAGCTGTCTTAAAACTATCCAAATCTAGCTAGCTAATATTAAAAATGGATTCAAATTTTCTATGCATTCGCCAAATGTTTAATAGTGAATCCAGGTATTTCGCTTGTTTTATATATTTACAAATTTGTCTTCCCTGGTCTAAGTATTTATTCAAATTTCATTCTAAATTGGTTCCTAGCGTTCCCTATCATTCGCTAACTTACATATTATAAGTACGATCTTCTTTCCTATATATACGGCTACCAAAAATTGGCGGCAAAACGTCTAGCAAATAAAATCAAGCCACAGAACAAAAATACAGGCAAAAATATAAATATAAATATAAATATAAATATAAATATAAATATAAATATAAATATAAATATAAATATAAATATAAATATAAATATAAATATAAATATAAATATGAATATGAATATGAATATGAATATGAATATGAATATGAATATGAATATGATTATGAATATGAATATGAATATGAATATAAATCTAAATATAAATAGTATAAATATAAATAATATAAATATAAATATAAATAAAGATAAAATAAATGTATAACTAAATTAATAAATATCTAAATAAGCAAATGCATGCAACAGTGCATAAATTAGCAAAAGCATCGCCCAAATTATCAGTTGCACTCTCGCTATTACTGACAAAAACATGCTCGTTAAATTATTTCAAAATCTCCTTATTAATACAAGTCAATGCTTATGCGAGTACAGCCGCCACATTTTTAATCCTACCTCGTATATAAATTTTCCAAGCATCCGAAGATCTGATCGTCTTCTTACGTCTATTGGTATCTTACTGCTAAAGGGAGATGATGCACTGTTAAAGTTCTGGTGGTTATGCACTCAACGTTGTAGGGGGGATTACAATCACTATCACTTTTAAGTCCTGGGGGGGGGATGCGCTGCGCGGTTTCACTCTATTTTATTTTCTTATTTATTTGCTGATTTAAGTTAATTAGGGTTTACTGATTTATTTTGTTGTTATTTATTTGTTTTAGTTTATTCCTGATTCCCATTTTTTCGGGCGTATAAGGTGGGACAGCGATTGTTTTAGTGGCGTGGGGTTTGTCCTGTATATTAGATTTTGGTTATTGATTTTTGCTTTTGTTTTTGCTTTTCATTTTTTTTTATTTTCTATGTATTTTTTTTTTAATTTTATACAGGTTTTGGTTATATCATGCTCATGCCGTTTCTCATGCCAAGTCAATATCAAAAATTTTCAATCCTCCCCTACCCCCTCCGATTTACGCGCAGTTATCTCCGTCTAATCTCGCGACCCTTCCCGAAAATTCTTTGAAGACTGTCCAGAACGCCTTCTGGTTAGCCACTTGCGCGACTTCTCCTAGGCTCTTTGGCTATGCTAGTCCTGCAATGGCTAATTTCAAATCAGCTAACCCTCGATTTGCCAGCTCGAGTGGACAGTCGAACAGCACGTGCTCTGCGCTTTCTGCGCCCTCACCGCATTCGCAGCGGTCGTTGTCGGTTAAACCGAACCTTTGTAAATACGCTTTTAGGGCGCCGTGCCCTGTTATCAGTTGCACCATTTTATGATCGAGTTTTGCTTCGATCTTACCACTAACTTCTATGCTCGGTATGAATTTATGGGTCAACCTGCCCGTGGCAACGTTGTTCCACCTCTCTTCTCATTGTCGGATTGACTTTCCGCGCAGCTTTCTTTTAATTATAGATTTCGGTATCGACGAATGTGATATTCGAAAGTCGCCCGTCGCGACCTTTTTAGCTAATTCATCCGCCCTATCGTTTCCTACGTTACCATCGTGCGACCTAACCCAACAGAATTTTAAATGTCGAAACTCGAGCGCCGTATGCGCTATTCTCCAGACGTCCGTTTGGAGGTATGTCGAGGTGTTCATGTTTGTGAAGATATATGACATGGGAATTTTTCAAAAAACACTAGCAAGAATCTGTTATCCGTTACAATGGCGGTTTTCTTCTTAACCGAGTTGTTAAATTTGTAGGAGAAAATGTTGCCACTGAAGAAATGACAGGAGAAGTTGCTTCAGTTTTCAAAGAACATCACCTTCCCCGGTACTGAACGCACTGTACAACAGGCTGTAGAAACTCTACGACTCAACGCAGCATCTTTTGCTCGAGATACAGATGCTGTAAGATCATATCTAAAATCGTTCTAAATATTTATTATCAATTGATTAATATTTACTTTTATACTTTACCTCTGTGCCAATATTTATTAGTAAAATATATATTTGTACTTAAAAAAATTAAAAGACGCTTTCTGAATAACTATCCAGAACCCAAATCGTGGTTAAATGGATAACGGTCTCGTTCAAGACCTCAGAACTATCTAGCTACGCAGAATAATACTCAAAAAACTGTTAAAAGGTGTATGGTCGTATGCGTGTAGCACTATTCAACTGAAATATTCTTGTACGTCTTGAAATTCGTCAATTGGGGTCCGGGGGGGTTGTTATTATACCATGATGACCGCTGCTGGTTGGTAGAGGGTGAAGATGTGGGTGAAGCTGAATGTCATGATTTCTTTCTGCTGTAGGGAGAGAGAATCAAGATTCGCGTCGACAGGTTTACAAGTTAGTTGCAAAAGGCAAGCTGATTATTAATACTGCAATATTTTAACATGAAATTATAACTTGAGGTTTTATGCAACGGTTTTCTGTTGAGCTAGTAATTAAAAGGAGAAAAATACATGCTCCATGGCAGGGTTCGAATTTGTAACCTTCCAATTTCTACTTGGACGCGCAATCCGATTGAGCGAATTATGCTAGAGGGTGTTTATGAATATTTATACATCGTTTATTGCAGATTTTTGTATGGTGTGTGAGATCAGAGAACGTAACAAATCTAATGAGTTTCTGTAGCTGTACAAAGAAACCTGTAATTATTTATTCAGTCTTTGTAAATCGTCAAAATGCACAACTAGTAGAGACTTTTGGCAACACCACGCTAAATATCCCGGTATTGATAAGGTCAGGTGACGCCATACGCTATTTTTCTTTAACGGTTTAAGTTGCATTATAGTTTTTGCACATTTATTGTGCGGTAAATCGTTTGCTGTTTGAAATTAACCTCAAATTGCTTAGTTTGGTATACTGAATTGTAAGTGATTCTTTAATTTCGTATTATACAGCGATAAATTTATAATCCTACAAACCGTTATTATTGCTCTATCTATTTTCACTAATTAGAATGAATAATTTATTGAATGTAGTAACCTTGGACAGCCTGAATATGAATGGTATAGAGGATGTCGGACTTCTCAACATTTTAAGATACCCTACGCAATGGCCCAATAATGACAGTGTTACGTTCCATTTCGTAGTTTGAATACTTTCTGCATTTTACATTCTCTATACCTTGTTTTGGCAAATATTTGCCTTCACGATTGAAAAATTGTTCAATTATAATACAGTTATAATACTAGGTCATCTAAGTATAATAAATATTGAATACTACTTATCGTAAGCGACGTGTATAATTGACAGACTTTCCAAACTTGAACCAAACATTTATTAAAATATGGTACAGAAAGTATAAAATGCAGAAAGTATTTAAACTACGAAATAGAAGGTGACATATTTCTCAATCAAAATTCAAAGGTCGTGGTAGGAAGTAAAACGACGGACCAAGCAATAAATACAACAATAGTAAGGACAGAAAGGAGACTCTTTTTAAACAACAAAGCAGGACCAAAAAGGGAAAGAAAGAGGAGAATATTTATCCGGTTCGAAGTTCTAAAGTACCGGACAAAACCAGGAACGTAGAAAACTATGGGAAAATGGAAGGTACAGGAAAGCAATTAACGAGAGCGAAGATGAAATGCCATCAATACTGCAAAGGTTTCCGAAAAACCGTACCAAATCAGGGTATATAGGGTGTAAATTGCAGTAAGTATACAAACTACGAAATGCAACAACTGCTTTGATTCGTGTTAGAGACGTTCTGTTTCTTGGCATTGCCTTTCTGTGCCAGATCTAAAATTGGTTCTATTTCAATAATTAATGTGAATAAAATTTAGACAGTTCTATTTTCTTCTGTTGTCTTTAATAAATAACTTCATTAGATATTCAATGTGATCTCTTATAGCATGCACCGAAAAATCTTTTCAGTAGTCTGCACAATAATTTTGTATTCGACGCTAATTGCATGAATTTTCAAAAGTGTTTCCATAAGCACCAGCCGAAGAATTTTTAAATCATGGGAAAACATTATTCTTAGTAGCGTATTTGAACTCGAAGACATTTTATAACAAACCTTTGCAACAATATAAGCCACTATAAAGTCGCAAACGTATAAACTACTAATTTATGATAAAAGCGCGTTTATTTAAGCTATCTAACGTTGAATCATTATAATAACTCACGTTCAAGAACTTCGTAATTTTTTTAAAATACCGATATCCCAATATTATATCGTACGCTAAATACTTGGGCATGTGCGTATTAAAAAATTTATAAAAAAACTGTAATTATTTGATGCGAAAATTCTCTAATATCTTTAAACATTGATTTTTTCCGATTGTTACGGACTAGAAAGTCATCTTTATTTTTGTAATTGTTTTAACATTATTGAAAAATTGGGCTAGAGAGGTTTGTAAATATTCGTCATGTGTTTGAGGAACTGTTCAGTTGAGGAGATATGCAAATAAAGAAAAGTGTCGATAGGAACAGAAACAATATTAGAATCTTAACCTACTAATATTATAAGAGAACCGTGTAAAGGATCCGAAATGCATGCGTGTATGCATCTACACTTTCAATACAGTACACACTCTTTATTCATTACATTTCGATTACAAACTATATCTTTAATTCTTTTTACGTAGTAAGTTTTCAGGAAAATTCCTGGATTGTTTATTTTTCGAACATTCCCTGAATCGTTTGTTTAGTACTCTACTCATCTTCAGCTATTTTCTACGAATTTTTAGCTTTATTTATTATTACCTGGAAGTTTGCGACATTAATAAAATAAATATTTACTTCCTACTTTATTGATAGCTGTTTGTAGAACTTTAATAGTGTGACTAAAATTGTAAGTGTTTTAAATATATAAAACGTATGACAGACAATGGAGCAATTGATTTTTATTATCAATGCTACGTTCCAAGACAATAGCCTTATATTCGTAATGAACATACAAGGACAATTAATGATTTAACAGTCTGTTGGGATTGTTAATCTTTTTATACTAAAAATAAATATTTATCATCTGTATAAAAGTATTTATTATACAGTACGATTTACAGAGTTTTTACTTGGGTCACTGCTTCTGAAATTTATTTATGCAACGTATTGTCTTGTAGCAAACTATTACTTTGTTACAAAGCATCTTGATTTAACGTCTTTGATAATGTTGTTTTATGGTGTACCACCACTAGTATCTATAAGAAGCTGTAATCAAGTGTATTAGCGAATGGCAGTTTCTATATCAGCTACAAAGTTGTAGCAACCAAAAATAATGTTCTGTCAAAGTCTATACAGTACTTAAAGTTAATGTAATTTTTGAATTGTTGGAAACTTCACCTGCTTGAGGAGCAGTAGATCAATAAAAATCAGGCATTATTACATTTTGATGTGTATTACTGATTATTGCTTTACATTAATGGCGGACATAACATTTCTCCCCCGTCCCCTGCCAGTTTCTAAAAAGACCCTTGCTTTAAGAACTTCAAGCTTAACAATTATTATGCATCCCATGTAAATATGTATAAATTAATATTCAATGTCTGTTATCTGATAATTACACAGGCATCAAATATGAAAATTAAGATTCTTTAGGTATAATAAGAACAATAGGAATGCGCAACGTAACTTACTTAAGAATGTTAAGAAATAGTATTATTAACATACGCATAGCAAAAGCTAAATAAACAACCTAAAATCGTATTTAGAGCGAGATACAAGCGAAAAACGAATGACCTAAGTGGTTAAATTAAATATGCCTTATAGCATGCACCAAAAACTAATAGAAAAATGAATTATTATTATACTATAAAATAATCCCGTTCTGAATGACTTGCACCTTGAAGAAGCTCTAAATTACTAGAACGAGTGTAACGGCTTCAGAGTTCCAATGATCTAAAGAGCCGAACAACAGGTTTAACCAAATTAGTGGGGTTTTTAGTGAGGACCCGACTAAGACAGGCCCCCGAAAGAGGGCGGCAGCTTTTTCGATACTTAGAGTGTCAAAGACCATAGGGTTTGGTATGACATTCTAAGACACACTGCTGCGATGTGGAAGGCAACGGAAAACCACCGCATCACCTTTCAAGTACACAGCGTACTTAAATTATAACTTAAGATGATGGCATCCTCTGGGGTAAAAAATTCCGAAGTAAAAATAGTCCCCCATTCGAATCTGCGGGAGGGGACTGCTTCGGAGGATGTGATCGGAAAGTTTAGAGGAGTCGAGAACATTCTGCGAGTCGGAGCGTGGAGTGTCAGGAGTATGAAGCAACTAGGCAAGCTAGAGAACTGAAATGGATAGGTTAGCATTAGGCATAGTACGGATCAGTGAAGTTCGGTGGCCAGAAGCGGGGGATTTTTGGAGCGAGGACCTTAAGGTAATTCACACAGGCTCGGAGGAAGAAAATTCGGATGTGAGGATAGCTACGAAAAAAAGATGGGACACTGTGCAGAAAACTACCTACAAAAGAACCAAAGAGTACTCATGCTTAGATTAGGATTTATACCGGTAAATACAGCAATAACACAAGTATACGTGCCCACCTCTAGCTATAGCTAGGAAAAGGTAGAAGCGATCTACAAAGATATCATAGACATACTAAAATACGTGAAAGGACGTGAAAAATTAATAATTACAGGAGATGAAGATAAGGAAATTGCTGTAATTAGTGTATTTGGTTTAGGCACAAGAAACGACATGGGAAATAGGTTGGTAGAATTTTGCGACAAAAACAATTTAACCATCAAAAACCCATTATGTCAACATCATGCTAGAAGACGATACGCGTGGAAAATGTTAGGAGATATAGGAAAATATCACATACATTGCATTCTTGTTAGACAGCGGTTTAGGAATCAAGTAAAAGACTGTAAAAGCAACCCAGAAGCAGATATAGACACTGACAACAACATCGTATTTATGAAGACCGGTCTTAAATTTAAAAATTGAAAAAAAAGAACGAAAAAAGACACTTTGACTTTGAGAAACTAAAAGATAAAGATATCCACGAAAGATTTGAAAAATTCAAATGAATTGCTGAAAAATATCGAGAAAATTTCCCATACTAAGGAAGTGGAAACAGAATAGAATAACATTAAATCCAGCTTAGACATGCCGGCCAGAGATATTCTGGACTATACACAAAAAGAAAATAAGAAACCATGAATAACAAAGGATATTTTGAATTTACTTGAAGAAAGACGAAGATACAAAAACAGACCGAACGAACTTGGAAAAGAGAGATTCAAAACCATAAAATGGGAAATTATTCGCAAATGCAGAAAGCTAAAGAGCAATGAATTGATGAAAAATGCAAAGAGGTACAAACTAAGATGGAAATAGGAAAGACCAACGAAGCATACAAACTAATTAGAATGAATTTTAGCGATATAAAACCGTATAACAAAAATATAAGGGGCGCGGAAAGAGGCATTATTATAGAAAATGTAGAGAAAGTGGTTACATGGCTAGAATATATACAGAATTTATATGCAGAAGAAGAAATAACAGCAGTAGAGCAGGAATCAGACATTGAAAACGGTGACATGGGATATCCTGTACTTAGAGATGAGTTTGAATTAGTATTAAAACGCCTGAAAAATGGTAAGGCACCGGGTACAGACAAGGTGCAAGCAGAAACTATAAAAGCTGATGGACAGGCAGTAACAGAACGTCTTTTCCAGCTTGTAAGCCATATTTATGAGACAGGCGGGAACCCAAGCATTTCAAACGTATCATCATAGTTACTTTAAAAAAAAGAAAGGCTCGGATAGGTGTGAAAATTTGCAAACAATAAGTTTTACAGCACACGTGTCAATAGCATTAACTTGACTTATACAAAGACGAATGGAAAAACAGGCCGAAGAAGCGCTGGGAGAAGATCAATTTGGGTTTGGGCGAAACAGGGGAACACGGGAGGCTATTTTAGCTCTGAGGTTGATAATGGAGAAGACGACAGAAAAAGGAGAAAGCGCGTATATAGGGTTTCTAGATCTGGAAATAGCATTCGTCAATGTAAAATTGAAAAAATATTGGAAATACTCAAAAAGATTGGAATGAGTTTTAGAAATAGACGTACATAGCTTGTATAAAGAACAAACAGCTGTAATAGGATTAGAGCATGAACGTAGAAAAGTAGATATTAGGAAAGGGGTGAAACAGGGATGTGCCCTATCCCCCCAAACTTTTAACGTGTACATCCAAGAGGCCATGAATACTGTCAAATGCAGGAAGATATTTGGAATTATTATGCCGGAACAAAAGACTGATATGCTTATATTTGCAGATGATATAGCGGAGTTAGCATCTAGCAAGAAAGAGTTGGACGCAGCTCTTGATGAAATGGAAACAGTTCTAACAGAGAGATAGGGTATGAAAATTAACAAAAATAAAACTAAAGTACTAGTATTTAAGAGTATCTTGATTACAAATAGGAAACGAGAACTTACAAAGGTTAAGGATTCCTGATACCTAGGAAGCCAAATAACGCAAGATGGGAAAAGCGCTACACATAACAAGAAAAAGCAATTACTGTGTTCAAAGACAACAAACATAGAAACAAGGAAAAGATTGCTGAAAGCATTTGTTTGGTGCACAGCACTGTAGAGTCGTGAAACTTGGACAGTACAAGAAGCGGACAGGAAAAAAATAGAAGTCTTTGAAATGTTGTGCTACAGACGTATGATGAAGATATCATGGACAGACAAAGTTAAGAGAGGTTCTAAAAATGTTAGGGGAAAAAAGGGATATGTCAAAAACATTAAAAAAAATAGGAGAGAGAATGATAGGCATGATGAAATAGGTTGGAATAAATTAGAAGCAGAGATAGGAAAAAAGGAAGCTATATGTAGACCTAGTTTAAACTATCGCACACAGATAGTCAAAGATGTGTGAATTTCAGGGAAATGTGTAGGCTAGTTGAGAATACAAATCAATACAAACCTTATTGCAGTCGTCACTTGCGGGAATTCTGGCTGAGGCCCCTGAATAACATCGCTATCAACTTATTTATCAGGTAACAACAACTATCTACTTACCAAACACGCAAACGGGTATTTCAGATTTTAGTCCTCTTAAATTGAAAAAATTTTAACTCTATGAATATTTAAAACTTTACTGAACAATTCTTTAAAGCATCACATGAACTTTCATTAACCTAAATTAGTAATTAAATCAGACGTAAAAAAGTTAGGTTAATGACAGTTCATGTGATGCTTTAAAGAATTGTTCAGTAAAGTTTTAAATACTTATAGAGTTACAATTTTTTTAATTATAAGAGGAATAAAATCTGAAACACCTGTTTGCGTGGTAGGTAAATAGATGTTTGTCACTTGATAAATAAATTGATACCAATGTTACTCAGAGGCCTCAACCAGAATTCCCGCACGTGACGGCTTCAACAAGGACGACACCTGTGAAGATAACAGCTTAAAAAAGACACAACTGAACAGCGTGCACGGTCAACGGCTTTCCATATTTTACGATTCCTTCACAAAACGCATTTTGTGGATTCCGTGCGAATTTCCTTATTAAACTTCAGATTAGTTATACTGACAATTGGTAACAATACACTCTTAAGAAATTACTGCAGCACCGGGTGCGTTCAGAGTGGCAACTAATGGTGTTTGAGATGTCCCAAACTTATTGGTTAGAATTCACCATGTGCGAATTCTATTAAAATAATACGTATTTTTGATACCAGAGTAAATACGCCAAGATCTAAATTATTTCCAGGTGCTCCCGAGAAAATTAAGTATAGCGTGCTTCTCTTAATAATGTAATGTCACGTGAACCCGCAACTAAATGCTGAAATGTAAACCTTCGTCAGATTTAACAATTTCAAATTAATAAAAGCTAAGTAAACTTACCCACTTTCGGCTTTGCAAAATAAAACAACGTGAACAAAGTAACTTTTGATCACAGAAGTATCTGATGCTTTTCAGACGAAGCTCAAATTAAAAAAAGACCCGTCTTCGTGCAGTGCTTAAATCAAAAAAAGAAGACAAAATTTGCGTATCTATAAAAGTAGATAATATCCCTCCTAACCACAGGTGGTTCCCCAACAATAACTAACATAATATTGTTTTCAACCGAATACGTTACCGCAAGGTCTGTATGTATGGTTGTCGAGCTACAAGAATAAGTAGAATACATTGCGTAACTAACAAAAAATTCTAACAGAAAAATTTAACCTGTTACACTACACCAAAACGAAAATCTTCTAAGACTGTAACGATTTCAAAACAAAAATTTAGGAAAATGTCTACACAGCTTTATAACGATAATGAAATTTATATCACTGTCCTATTCAAACGAAAATATAATTTAAAGTACGAGAACGTGAAATACAATTAAACTACGATTTGCTCGAAGGTTAATGGACGACAGTAGTAAAGGGTGAAATCAAGCATAACATACTCATTTACTTTAATGTCATCTATGATGCTGGACTGTAACTTGATTTGACTGTATAGCGATATTGATCACTTATAGTTAACACTCACAAACAAAGGTATTGTTAATGCCTTTTAATAGTTTAATTTATTATACATATAAAGTGAATATTATTTGTAGAAATTATTAAGTACTTCCTTGACTTGTACATAAGTAACCCCCATCATTCACGATCCAATTCGAACCAACCCGAACTTTAGTGCTTTTGTTCCTGCCGTAACTTTACAAAAGAGTCGTTCTCGAACTTTGTGCGCAACAAGTCGTGTGTTATATACGACCAGTCAGAACCTACGTTAAGGTAACAATTCGCCCAAGTGCGTGTCGTTTTTTGTTGTTAATAATATTTAGTATCGGCATTAAAACATTAGTGCTTCACATCATTAACAACCTATTTACCTACAGTCCACATTGACAACTCGAAGATATCAACAGCAGACATTTAGAAGTACACCAGCGTGATTGTGAGTATTAACCTGTGTAAGTTATTCTTTTTAATCTTCACGACATACTGTACAGGTATAGCTATTGAAAACCAAAAGGTTCCAAAATAGAATTAATGATCTTATCAGTGCCAACACGGCATTGTTCGTCATGGAATAAGCGCAACAGACCTAATTTACTTTGTTGTAGAACGAAGTAACGAACTTTTTTAGTATTATTGGTAGAATATCCTATGTGACCGAGACGACCGTCTTTTTCTGTATATTGTTTGCAGTTTAGGTTACCTTCGCGTAAATCAGTTACTAATTTTTTAACTTCCGCACTACATTTTTGCTAAATATACAACCAAGAACCTAATTTGGAAACACAGAAAACGTTAATCGAATTGCGGCTTTGGTAATCGACATGAATTAAAATGGAACCCTTACGGTATACAATTTCATAGTCAAAGTCTTGTATGTAGGCCTACAAGCGGGCAATTCTTGGTACTAGGTACCTTTTATTCACCGTAGTTTTGACTGAATCGTAATCGATGACAATAATAAATTTCACACTTATTAGATAAACACGAAAATGTTTCAAAAAATTTACAATAGCCAAGGTTTCCAATTCGTGAGAATGGCATTTTATCTCTGTCGAAGAGGTACGCTTGCTATAATATTCGACTATTCTGTTTTGTTCGTCATATTTTTGAAACACTATTCCTGCATAACCCAGTGCACTAGTATCTGTATGTAATTCTGTAGGTATATTAGGATCAAAACTACACGAGGAGTTCGGAGGTGATTCATCAAATAACATAATTTTTCGCTTCTTCGTGTTCATTAGTCCATTCAAAGAGAACATTGTTTTTAGTCAATCGGGGTTATGCAAGCGGTTTTACTAGCAAAATCACGCACAAATTTTCGGAAATATTCTACCAAACCCATATACTGCCTTGCTTGTTTTACACTAATTGGCGATTTGCCTTGTGTTAAGGCTTCGACCTTTCTAGCTCCTTACCACGTAAGTACCTTCATGGAATTTTTTCTAGCAAGAAATTCAAGTTTTGGCTGAAGAAAAGCACATTTTTAAATATTCAAAGAAAAACTGTATCTTCGTAACCACTTGAAGACTAACTGGAGACGATCTAGGTATTATTCAACAGTTTTTGTGGGGATTAGCACATCATCGACATAAACGACTACAAACTTATATTTCAAATCACTTAATGCATTGTTAATATCCCTGTGGAAAACTGGAGGTGAATTAGCTAAACCAAAAGCCATTTGTAAACACTCATAGTGCCCGTCGGGCGTTATGAATGCAGTTTTACTAATTGAATCCGGGTGAAGTGGTATCTCATAAAACGCGGAAGCCATAGCGAGCGTTGTAAAATATTTCCCCTTACGCAATCTATCCAACTGTTCGATACGAGGAAGAGTGTATTTATTTTTAATAGTGTGAGTATTTACTTCTCTATAGTCTAAGCATACACGGTGAGATGAATCTTTCTTTTTTACTAGTAAAAATAGGACTAGCGTACGCTGAATTACTCTTTCGAATGATGCCATTTAAGAGTAAATCATTGATAGTTTTTCGCACATCAGCACGCTCGTTTACGACAAGCTGATAGGGATACCGATTAACTACAAAATTGTCGATCAGTTTAATTTCTAAGTAGGCATTATTAACAAGAGAAACAGCTGATCCCGTAACAATGATATCGGAAAATCCTTGTAACGCCATTTTCACTTGTTCAAAAAACTAGGGAGACATATTAAGTTGGTTATCAATATCATAGGCAATTCTTAGAATATCGGGCAGCTGACTATTTATAATACGTGTACCTGTATATTCAGTAACCGCTGCCAAAATCATCTCTATAAACAAGTTACATCCAATAATAATTCTAATCCAAATTGTTTCTAGGTCATCATCATCATTTGGTCTTCAGTTCTAGAACTGTTTGGACGCGTACCGTCATTGTTTCCTAGTCTGAACTAACCTACACATTTCCCTGAAATTTGCACACTCTGCATCTATCACTATTTGTGTGCGAAAGCCTGATTCGGTCTACTTCTACCTCTCTTTTCCTATCACTGCTTGTAATATAGCCCGTACTATTCCCCAGAAAAGTCTTAGAACGTATCCTGTCCTTCTATCTCTCAAATTTTTTTCGTTTTCCACGGATATCTTTATTCCTCTACTATTTCTACAACCTATTTGTTATTAACTATGTCTGTCCAAGCTACCATCCTCATACATCTGAAGCACAACATTCCAGAAGGCTTGTATCTCTTTCTGTCTGCTTTTCCTACTGCCCCTATTTCACAGACGTACTGTGCTGTGCTCCACATTATGCTTTGAACAGTTTTCTTCTTGTATCTATGTTCGTTGTCTTTGAACATAGCTGTTGCTCTTTCTTGTTTGAAGCAGTTCGGTCACCTTCTATTGTTTTACAGTTATATACCCTATTTCCCCGATATTCAGTCGTATGTGAAGGGGTGTAAGCAGCCTTAGGCTGCCAAGTTCCCCCAGCACTTGAATCTTTGACGAATTAAAAGTTTTTCCAATTTATCCTTTCGCACAATCAACATTAGTTAAAAATATTTCACAACCAACACCTGTAGTTGATTATAATAATAATTAGATTTAAAAGCACTTCTTTTTTCGTCATTGGGTTTTACGTCTTGAGACTGGTTGGGCTTATACCTCAGCTATGTTTTGAGCTAGCCTACACAGTTCCCTGCAATTCTTACAACAGCCTAAATACATCTCGATTCTCTTCTATTGTTTCCTAATTACATGCCCTATTTCACCGAAACTCATTGGTATGTGAAAGGGGTTAAGAAACCTGTGGCTGCCAAGGATCCCCCAACACTTAGACATTTGCCGTAATAATAGTTTTCAAATAAATCCTTTCGCACAATTAACATTAGTTGAGAGTATTGCAAAACCAATATCTGTAGTTGTTTATAATAATCACCATGTTTAAGTACAGTTATTATTTTTGTCATTAGTTTTTACATCTTGCGACTGGTTGGAAGCGTACCTCCATTGATTTCTATTCTGAGCTAGCCTACACATTTCCCTGAAATTCTCACAGCCTACATCTTTCACTATCTGTGTACAGTAGTCTAACCTAGGTTTATTAGGTCTACTAGGTACCAAAACAAAATCCATCCTTATGTGATTTGTCGTAATTTCTACATTTGCTTCAAATTTATACTTTTTGTTTGTGTTAAACTTAAAGCAGTGTTGTTTTCATTATTTCTTACGTCACTATGCGATAAGCTATAACCAGTAGTAGTATTAGCACAACAATTACATTGTACGTATCTTGTACGGTACCACTTAAAGCACATGATGTTGTTGTTATGCATTACAGTTTCATCTAATCGTGGTCTTTTAGCAATATGAGAGTCATTAACCTTATGCACAAAAATATCCCGTTTAATCACACCATTTAAATAAGAAATAAGATCAAGCATTTTAGTAAAACTACGCATTTTTACTGCTTCTTGTACGTTAGCATCTTCGATACCATACGTGACTAATTCAAATACGTCTGGAACTTTACAATTAGCTCTCAAATTTTTTAATAACGCTAGGTTTCAGTGAGCGTTACTTACGTACGTATTACACTTTGAACTGTTAAACTTAGCAGCTTCGTAAAGCAGACGCCCCAAAATTTTTCTACGTGGGAAAGATTTCAAATATTCTCCCTTAAAAGTCTTCCAGTTTTTTACGTCCAACACCCAGTTATCAAACGAACTTTTATCATCGCTTGTCAGAAAGCGTCTTAGTTTAGATAATACATGTATATCAGATCACTCAAATTCGTCCTAAACTTTTTCGACCTGTTCAATCCAGATCTATCATCGTCTACGTCAGGCTTAAACAATGGCAAGTGTATCTTTTCGGGGCCATCCTGCTCTTTGCATCACAGATTAGCAGTTATTGGAGAGCAACGAACGGCCCATGCATGAACATGATCGGCAAGTTGCAAGTAACAACCAGGAAACTAGAACATACTTTAGACACCGACATTGTTAGTAAACGTGAGCGAATCCCACTTTTAATTTTAGCACTTATTTAGCAGTAATTAAAACTGTTGGGTCACTATTTTTAACTTTTATTAATAATTTGCATTAGAATGTAATAATTAGTAATAGTACTTAACAACAAATAAACAACCCAAAACTATTGTCAAGGTAGCTAGTTGACACAGGCCGCACGACTGCACGAACGCCTCAACGTATTGTTGTCCAACTAGACAGGAAGCGACCTTGGATGACATCACGGCGCACTACTCATCTTCGTTAGCAATATCATTGGTCTTTTTTTACCAACGGGATCGGCGCTAACAACATAACAGTTTGTATACTTGTACCATATGCTCATAGCAATAGGGTATATAAGCAATTTACTATAGTAACGTATACTTTTTTGTTTTAGCTGTGCATACTATTTTTTTTATTTGTTTGCATTGTTTAAAATAAATTTATGTTTATTTTGGTGGGCGGGATGTTTAGGCAACAGGTACTCCCTCTCTTATTCCTTATTGATCACCTTCTATACCATGCATACTTTAAAACCTCACCTAAAAATTTATGCAACTGGTTGCATTATTTTTTGTCATATATTTTAATTTGGTCCGAGCTCATTTTAGCTCGAGCTCTCTGCTGACATTTGTTATTACCCGAGTTATATATCCCCCAAATTATATGTGTATTATAAAATAGAATCTAATAGGAAATTATTAGAAATTATTAAGAAATTACTAAGTGAAGTTGTACAAAGTAATACAAGGACAATTAATAAAGTTTATTAACAGTTCATGAGAACGGATGCAATACTTTGTATCCAGACTATAGTGACATTGCTAGTGGCAGGTCACAGGCGGTCAAGATATTGCAATTACCTAGAAAGTAAGATTATAACAATGTAACAATGAATAGAATTAAGAATAAGCAAACATGAACTCTGCAAGTTCCCACAGAATTGTGAGGGGCAGGGACATTATAAATAGACCGGGAGTCCGAGTCAAAGTATTCAGCTTTAACATTGCAGTTGCTTAGGCTACTCAAAATAGTACAATTAATTCTTTTTTCGACTTAGAGTAATTTTAATTAAGTTTGTAAAATTCCATATTCAATTCTGTACTAATCAAATAAATTGTTAAGAAGTTTTGGAAGTGTTTTTTAAAAACACAGCTCCCAAGGCCCGAACCTTAACTCCCGTACGTTAAAATTAAACTGTTTAAAATTTAATCTTTGGAGAAACTTAAATTTTGATTTGCTTTTTACACCTTAAAAATTTAGAGGTTGCTAACGTAATTCAGGCAGGGTTGCCAGATTCGTTTATTTCATGTCTAAGTCCTATTAAATCACACCTGCAATTTTATAGCTTTGTAGGAGCCTAGTCAGCGTCGTGCTGAAAGGAATCTCTCAGTTTCTTCTTTACAAAGTGCTATTTTACAACATCAACACTGTATTTCACAACTTAAAAATGTTTCCAGGATGAAATCCTAGTGTTTGTTAACCTTTCTTATACTGGCTTCACAACGTTACAAAAGTGTTTCGAAGTAATTTAGAAAAAAAACTTAATGCACCTCACAATTTAATATTAAAGCACCTACTCGGCTATTCCTGGTTAAAAAGACAACCTATTGTCCAGCTTCTTTCTAAGTAGTACATATTTAATGCCCCTAACCAATGATTGGATCCTTGGAATACGTAATACGTAGAATCCCTATCCATTTTCGTTAAATAAGAAATGTAGCACGACTGTTTTAAACAAAGGAACGCCCTCAGTAGGTCATTGCATTGAGAATTAATAATACAAACATTCTCCCAAGCGATATCGTCATTAAATAAAACAAACAGCTGACAAAGCAAATACAAATGTCTCCTGGGAAACACACATGGAATAACAACAAGTTTTGCTTTAATTTGATCATAGTAAGTGATGTCAAAACCTTTGACTGTTGCTTTAAGCAAAACCAGTTAAAATTTTCATTAGCGTTGATTAATGGAAGAATTTTTCTAATTTTTATTTAAAGATGTGCTAGTCATTCTCTTTATTAAAATATGCCAAAATCGGGGAAGATAATTGTTAGCGAAACAGCATTAGGAGGGTGATTAATGATTTTGTTACGTTGATGATGATGTTTTGTAATGTTCCGTAAAAGCTTTGTCATATTGCTTTAGAGTACAAATTCATAATAAAAACGTGTTTCTTTATAAATTGCTCTTTTATTAAGTGTTGAAGTTTCTGGGGGATAAAATTGACTGTGATTAGAGCAGCTGATTTAATTAAAACACGTACAAGTAAAAAGCAGTTTTCACCATCTTGTGCCTTCTCACAAAAGGATGGGAATTACAAGTTCGAGAAGGCTAATGCAATAAATAGAACGTACTGGTAGTATGTAATTTTACTGCTTTGTTCTTGTCGTTGGTGAAATCACAGCTATTGTAAACCAATTTAAAATTATAGCCTTTGGTAATTGAATAATTTATGAGAGCAATGCATCCCTAAATGTAGGAAATCCATGTCTATATCACAAAAAAACGCGGACTGTATAATGCATTGAAAGCATGAGCGAACAGCAAAATATAAATTACATAGAAACAAAAAATGAATTTAAATAGGTCGCTCGAACATTGTAGAATTTAAAATAAGGTCATTTTATGTCCTATTCATCTACTATTAAAACAATCCAAGCCCTACTTAACTGTTTTAAACATTAATGAACGTACAAAAAACATCGAGGGATAGAATTTAAACAAGTTTCAGTTTATTGTAAATTAGGAGCTTGGTGGTGGCGCTACAATGGGCGGCGAAATTTTACACCAGATATTGCTTTCATCAAAGGAGCTCTATTTGCCATAAACTTAAACTGTCTGAAGTTCATTGTAAAAAAATTACTAAGGGCCGATTTTTCAATCGAGGTTCAAATCATCGTTTAGCTAAACTGATCCTGTCCGTTGATCTTAGATCACGGCATGGCGAATTTTTCAATATTATTTACTGTCAAATTCTCATGAACCAGTATTTCTTGCTGCTTATATAAAGTTGGTAATAAACGTCATTCTGACGCTAATTTCAGTACGTAATTTTACTGTCAAATTGCTGTTGATGTCCTGTTTGGTACAGTATCAAACCTGAAGGTTTATTTACAACTAATGGATTCTGCAATAAGAGCACCGAATTTTAGTGCCTCAGAAGAGCTGTTATTGGTTATTTAAATTGTGTAAATATATTGTATATTACTTTCAACAGTTAATTATAGGTATCATTGGTGGCCAAATACAAAAACACTATTGAAAACAACAAAACCTATGCTGTTACTTCCCAAACTACAATGCAAGCGTAGGTAAAACTTGCCGCAGAGTACAATGCGAATACGAATACCTTTCGTGACTTTACTACCCCCAAGCGAAAGTATGAAAATCAAAAAAAGCGAACAAAATGGATTTTTGCAGAAAAAAATGTTACGCCAGAGGTACTAGTGGGGACCACCAATTAAAATAATGGTGACAGAAATCGACAATTCTATCAAGGAAATATTAGGCACTCAAGTAGTGGGCATGAACTCAGAATTTGATGATGTTATAGTTGTGAAGGATATGTTAGCTCCTTCCACTAGGAGCCCTCGGAGTAAACACAAACTCGAAGTTTTACCTTAAAGTTGTAACAATTACGATTTTCGGCTATTAGATATACGCTTTTGTTCAATACAACTAGTCAATAAATATTAAATTTCCATTGAAACCTTATATTATGAATTCATACATAGTACGCCATCTACATTAGAATAGCCAAAGTAAATTTTAAGTACTCTTCTATTTGCTTGTATCTTGATTCAATATCCCGCTTCCTGGCGCATGCTTGAAAAGTTAACATTGCCTCGTGGTCGAAGCCATTTTGATATCAGATGTAATCCGAATACCAGTGTTATCGAGGGCCTACAGGTTTTTAATTAAACATGCCGCCCCAACAGATAGTCAAGTGGAGTCAACGTATACCATGGGTTTAGTTTTAGTTGTAGCATCGACCTAAGATGGCTGTAAATATATTTCTACGGTAAGAAAATAATTCGCAAACTTATCTCTAAATTCTATTTTCCCGTTTGATTTCAGCGCAAGTTTTTAAGTTTAGAGTTTTAAAGCTTAAAGTATCAAGTATTAAATATGAAGGCAGTATTAATTCCGAGTTTAAAATATTAATTTCAAGTTTCACGTAATAAAACAATAGAAATTACGTATTATATAAAACAATCGTTAACCATATGGCAAGTACGAGACTGAAATGCAGCTTCAATTGTTGCTAGGCAAAAGTATGGAAATCCCCGCGAATGTTTGGTTAGTATAGAGGACACCTGTTTCAGCTGCGCACAGCCACAATTGTAAGTACATAGATGTTAAAGAAAATTCAGCCGCCAAGCAGATATCCAGCGGTGAGTCATCTTCCATTTTATACCTATATTCTTTTCAAGGAACATTCATTTAAGATGCACTAATAATTTTTGAAGAAGCGATATATATGTTTATTTAAATTAATTCTCGAAATTTTGTGAAGGTTTGAAGATCAGTTAATTTGATTCACGTAAAATTTATTTTGAAATTTAGTAATTGGATAATGCATAAATGACCTTAATATTTTCAAGGTATTTTTGTAAGATTAATTTTGAAGTTACAAAGTTGTATTAAAATGTTTGCATAACTGAACATGTGATACGATAAGAATTGTTTGCCGAATTATTGTGTATAACAGATTTTGATAGTACACCTGAAGTATAGCTTAATGTTTATAATAAGTATTTTTCTTTGACCTTTGATTCTATTAAAGATATCTATTAAAAATATAGTGTTATAACCAGCAAATTTCTTTTTAAAAATTAAATTTGTTTCTTGTAAATTGAACAGGATCTTATTCAAGTATCATGATGTAACTGTAACATAAAAAATGAAAATCATATATTTCTTATAGAGAATTAAAGTAAATTATGCAATTAAAAAGATATCCCACGAATGCTCGGAGATTAATGTTAAATCGTAATGAAGGAACTGTTTCGAAAGTCTCCGTATAGATAGCTTTATATAAACAATGTATATATATATATATATATATATATATATATATATATTTTGAAATTAATAGAAAAAATAATAAGTTGTCATAAAATTTTCTTTCATCGAAGTTAGCAGTAATTGTCCTACAGAAGTAAACAGTTTACAAATATGAAATTTTGGTATTGAAGAAAGATATTATTGGTGTTAAAGTTAAAAGTTTTTTTGAAAGTATGATTTTGAGTAGTGGATTTATTTATAATTTTTTTGTGATAAAGTGACTAGGCTCTAACGAAGTCCTAGTTTGAACATGTTTAGTGTGGTTAAATTTTCAGATAGCACGAGATCGTCGTTCCCATTTCAGAATGCAGAGACCAAAGTAAGTATTTTTGTTTATGTTGTTCGTCTTAAATTTTTTTCCTTCGAAGATTTTGTACTACAAAATTATTTTTAAGTTTTATATTATATTTCTTTATCCTCGTGACTATCAGCTATAAATTATACCTCCCAATTTTCTAAATCTTGATCTGATATCACAAGGTCGAGAATTTCTTCTTTTTCTTTTAAGCCCAAGGTAATGTCGGATGGAGAATGGCTTGAGACACAGAAAAACTCTTAAGATGTAAACGGCTAGTCGAGTGTTAGCTCTGGGTAGATCATGAGCTAGGGTCATGGGTGAATAAAAGACCAAAAATACTTTTAATGAGCGCCACCGAATTTTTTAATACAATAACCAACAATATTTAACTGTGCTTGTATGAGGGGATTGCGGAAACCTTATCTTAACACCACTAACGTAGCCATAAAACTTGAATTTCACTCTTTCGGACACACTTACTAAGACCTCAACCACCAGATGTCAAACAGATGTCTCAGCTTTACCTGTGAACAAACAAAAACACAACATGGACACCATTTGTGTCCTCAAAAACATTTGCCAAAAATAGAATAATAGAATTTAGGCATCTAAAATATACTGAGGGAATTTATTTTCATTACACACCCTTTTTATTTAAGGAGGTCTTGCACTTTTTTTTTAAATGTTGAATAATAAAACGTCTTTCAAAAACAAAAGGGATTCTATTAGGATAAATTTCTGATTATATACATGTGACTGCAATATTTAAGTTTGTATCTTTCTCATAATTTTTTATAATAATTCTAATGAAGTTTTACATTCAAAATTAAGATCTATGTGTAGATCATATCTATAAAATTTGATTAGATAAACATATAATTTATTAACTGTTCATAACACATAAGTTTCTTTTAATCAGAGAAGTACTTCCTTGATCATTACAACAAAAATTAATTATCAAATAGCAGACATTTTAAAATGCAAATATTCTAATTTAATTGTAATCTACAATAAACACGCGAATTGCATATATCAATGAAAGTGCCTTTACATGACCTGAAAGTCTTTAAACATAATGTAAACTTAATCAAGACAGCATATGGCGTCTAGATTGGAAAACGGAATCTACATATTTTTTTGTCTGACATAGGTTGTCATTCAGAATTTCATAATATACACTGTTTGCGTACATGTGCAAACAAACTGTAAAACAAGATACTTATTCGTTAATGTTACTGGCTTCTTAAAAAAAACTACTTTATATTTACGTTGCTCAAACAATTAATGTTGGATAATTCATAATAATTTACTATAATTTCAAAGCTATCAATAGTTAAAAACACTCACGTGCATCAAAAATGTACTACAGGTGCCAGACCTTGACGTCAGCTGTCGGACATTTCCATCGTAATATCCGTGTGCGATATTAGTCATCGGTAAGTTTGAAATATCGAGGTCCCATGTGGAATCAGCGTTTACTTTACTGCATATTAAATTGAATAGAACGAAACCATAAATCTTTGCTTTAAATTACTGCCATAAAAATTTGTTTTAGTTTATTATCGAATATGTTATTGAAGATATGTCCTTAAGATATTGCATGTCTAAAATGATGTCCAAAGGAGTTCCATATTCTCAGGCCTGTCGGGATCAACTGAACTGCTCGGAGCGAGGCTTATCAAAAATCATGCTCACGCAACCGCTGTTAGGCTCGACCTCCAGACACCAAGAATTTATTATTCTCTACTTTTTCCTAACTTTGTTAGAAGCCATGTGTTTCGACAGGGCCATTTTGACTTTACCTCGTCTGCAAAAGCGGCTTGCCCTTTCGAACGTTGAGAATAAAGTGCCGACTGACAACTTGACAGCGCTTGGTAACGAACTTTAGAGTATAGATATACAAGAATCCATGCGTTATTACGAATATTATGTATTAATTTTTATTGGATGATAATTCACAAATTAAATACTTTAAAATACAGCTGTTTTATTTTTATTTTATTGAACTAAATGTAACTAGAAAAAAAATACGTTACAATTTCCGTATCTGATCTTCGGATAGTTTCTTATCAAACACTCATTAAGATACAGTGGCGTCCAATAAAATTTCTTTTGTTTTATGGTTTACCATCCTACGACCCTAGCTCATAGCTCTCCCCTAAGTTGAAGAAGCTTAGCTGGCTGGAAGATCTCTTTAGAGGGACCCTTTTTCTCTCAAAGCCATTTAACATTCTTTTTACCCTGGGCTTAACCGTTAAACAGGAACCCTTCGTAATCTGTCGAGGCTCTGCGGCCTATATGGAAGAGCGAACATACTATTTACCTTTTGAAGGATTTAGTATCCTACAAAGTTAGGGTTTATTATGTCCCAAAAAACTGGACTGACAGTACTATATTACTAGACAGACTACTAGATCATCGAATAACGCATAAACTACTAACTAATGGTAGTACAATTAACACTCGGCCAAACTGTCCAAGGCAACGACCTCGTTGACGTGCCAAATTAAACACACGAGCTTATCTAAAAGCAAAATTTTGCACTATGTTAACAAAGCACATTATTTTAAAAAAATTAAAACGAAACAAAACAATCAGTCTAAACAATAATTTGCCAAATGTTTAGGCATTTTAACCACTGGACCACTTCGCGTAGATAAAGTATGATTATCATTCCAAGCGACCTTTTTACTCTTATCGTACTTTGAACACGTATCCTCACATTGTTCTATTGAAACTTTTTTCTTTTCTAAAAGCACAAGCCTCACGCATGGGCAAGTGTAACGAAGTCTTCCGACATAACTAGGGGTCTATTCCTTGGGTGGAGCTATGAGAAATGGGGGTAAGTCGAATTTTGATTGTAAGTTGAACTTAATCCAAAACAAATAGGCGCCACCAAGTCCTGACTTATTTATGATAATTACGTGGTATATTTCTAGGGGCGGACGTGGAAACCCAAAGAAAAAAAGTCGCCTTCAGTGACAAAAACCCGTCTTAACTGAATAAGACGCTGCTCCTGTAAGAAATTGCAATAATTAGCTTAATAAAAGGGTGGAACACTATTTGTGTCCCACAAGCATACCTAAAGAAATATTAAAAAAATATCTCCTATATAAGTTGACCTCAAAATTCCACTCTTAAGGATATTAGTTTCCTGTAGTTAGGTTTGACCATATTTGATCAAAATAAAAAACTTTAATCTTGAACCAATAATTTACTCAAAAGATTCTCTTGTAAAACAAAATTCAATGCAACAAAATTTCATAAATAATTAAATGAGTTCATGGGTTTTAAATTAAGGTTTATCAAAATAGTTGATAATCAAGCATTTTAAAACTTAGTGTGAACTTGTTACAAAAAAAGGTTCGACCCGTGCAGATCTGTTCGAGAGGGTTACAAATTAAAACATAGTTACTCAAGTTTCCTTATCTAAATTATTTGTGTTAGTTTCAATTTCTAATATAAAAGGCAGATCACAAAAATATTCTTGTTTACTCAACTTGGGCAAACGCTGTTCGAAGCATATATTTTCTAGAACACATGTGTCAGCAGTATATTGCAGACAAACAAGTGACGTCAATAACACCTGTCGCTGTTACTAACAGTACAAAATAAACCACGTGTATGGTTTCTTAAACCATTAAAAATTGTGAATTATAATTTTAACACTGGAAACTTCCAGCACAACAAATAATTGAAATTTTATAATATTCGTGCTTTTATGCACTAAACAAAATAGCGTGTTTCTAACTTGAAACACGAAAAATTACTTAAAGTTATCTACGAACCAAAACTGCGTTTTGTAGCTGTGAAGAGGTGTTGTAATATCAAACGTAATCACCATACATCCGTCAGCTGCTGCAATATGTTGAACCCCGCTGCCTTATCAAATAACATCCTAACGTTGTGTACTAAAATGGTCTTCTATAAATTATTCAAATTTTCCATCATCAAAGTTGCTTTCTACAGACTGTAATACAAAGTGGTTTTAACATCAGTGGTTGGAATAGTTGTTTTCAAAGTTGCTTTTAATGTGGTTATTTGCGCGCTAAATAAAATATCTCAATTAAACAAATTAAATAACGTTCGTAGGATACCAACCGCTATTTAAAGATGGGTCTCGACTGCTTAAAATGTAACCGCAAATTGGCGGCCTGCTTCCAATCGTACATTTTGACTCAACAATCTCAAATGGCCGACTGGTTATCACGCTCGCTCGGACGACGGCGTGTCCCAGGTGGGGGCTTTCAACCAAAACGCGCCTGCGAACAGTTATTGAAGACACAGATATTTGACTAAACATAGAATGCTACATATAGATACAGCTTTAGCGTATTACCAAAGTTGTTAAATGTATTTTACTTATAATTTTAATAAAAGCGTTTTATAACTTTGCACTTTTATGGATGGATTTAATAACCAAGAAATAAAATTGTTACACTATATTGCCTGTGACGGATTCACTTTCTGAAGCTTCGTTAACTTTACCATTTACTGAACCATCACAATCTGAATCAGATTCATTTTCTTGAACACGGCAAATCTTTAACTGACTTAAATGTGCTGTTGTCGAAAATTGTCGACCTGGGGTGCCGTCAATATTACATATTCTATAAATATTGCCTGGGATTATTTCGCCTATCACATAAGGATCTCTATATTTCTTCTGGGTTTTTGTCAAGACATTTATAATACTGCACAGATAAGGATCACTACGCTATATCATCGTTATATAGAAGTTTTCATCCATGGTTTGCAAGACTTCTATACGTTCCTCTATTTCTTTACACATATCTGACTCTGGCCATATAAGCACTCTCGATAATGCGTCCACATGCTGCATTTTCGCACCAGGTGTATATTTTATCACCATGTCGTATTCTGCTAGTATTGTACACCAACGCATTATTTGCGCGTTTTTTGTTTTCATCGTGTTTAAATATATCAATGTTTGACAGTCCGTATAAACATGAAATGGAATTCTAATTAAGAATTTTCGTAACCTCTTAATACAGTAGATAATCGCTAGTAACTCCAGTTTAGATGAATGGTAATTTTTTTTGGCGTCTGTCGTTTTTTTACTTACATAATAAACTGGCTTCATTTCACGCCCCTCTGGCGTACGTTGCATTAATATTCCAGAGATGCCAATTGTACTTGCATCTGTAAACAATGCGGTTTCAAAAGCTGTGACATTATACAATTTTAAAATTGGCTCGCTTATTAATGAATCCCGCAAATCTACAAAAGCTTGTTCTTGTTTTTCCTTTCACGCGAAAATACTATTCTTTCGAGTCAATTCAGTTAAAGGATTTGCGCGTAATGCGAAATCCTTAATGAAACGACGGAAATACGACGTTAAACCTAGAAATCTTCGTAACTCGTGAACATTTCTTGGTCTGGGAAATTCACTTATCGCTTTCGTCTTGCCCTCGCCAGGTTTAATGCTACCTTCCGAAATTATGAATCCTAAAAATTCAACTTCACGACACCCAAATTGACATTTTTTCAATTTCAATGTCAATTTTGCACTTCTTAACGCATCGAAAACTTGTCTCAACTTCATAAACATTTCGCTCCAATTGCGCGCAGGTATGATTTTAAATCATCAAGATACGACATCGCTGCCTAATTTTACAATGGACCCCAAACTAACGACATCAGCCTACTAAACTCGTAAGGACCGTTCGTTAGTCCAAAAATTAAACGCTCAAACTGTCCTGTGCAATCTGGTGTTACAAATGCTGTTTTTGCTTTCGCTTCTTCTGTCAAGGGAATCTGTAGGTATCTGTGAGCCATGTCCAACGTCGTAAACAATACCCCCTGACTAATATTTTCAAAATGTTTGCTATTGTCGCAATAGGAAAGCTACTTTTTATCGTTTGCCTATTCAATGCACGGTAATCGATGACTAGGCGTGGTTCACCAGAGTTTTTACTCACTAATAATATCGGGCTTGCATACGGTGAAGAAGTATCCGTCACTATTCCGGCCTTTTTCCATTCGTCGACAATACCTTGAATTATTTTTCGATGCGCCACGCTAGTTTTATATGGTTTACTTTTTACTGGGATTTCCGTATCCTCAATTGTAACACTCATTAGGTCGGTACACCCTAATTCGAATAAGGTAAACGCTAAACAGTCCCTATATTCATTGCAAAGTTTTAAAAGTTTTTTTCGTATCGCTGATTCCACATTTTGGTCTACGTTTAACATATCCGTAGTAATATCGCCAGGTGGCAACTTCACACTGTAATGGATGTCTGTATAATATTTGTCCAAGCGGCATCTAATTTCACAAATAGCCTTCATGATGCTTCTTCATCGCTCTGCAATTTTCAGTTGGTTAGTCTCAACAATATCTAGCCGTCCATGATATGATTCAGCGGGGCTGTTTGAGAAATGTCATGCACGTTTAAGATCCCTACCTTGTTTGAAACAGCAAGAGTTCGGCAGAATTTATAATCTCCAGGTTAAAAGCTCGCTTCCTGACTAATGTAGTACCCTTCGGGTCGATCATTTGAAGGTCAATAGGGGTATGATTCAGCGTGGCTTCGTAGGTTAGACAAGTTCGCGCATGACGACTGATTCCAAGGTTTTCGCTTCTATTCCCGACACGGACCATTTCAAAAATGTTAGGCAAGTATTTTTGAAAAAGATACACTCTCGTTCGGATGAGAAGTAAAATGTTGTTCTCGTGTGTGTGTTGTCACGCCTTGCTTAAAATAGGAAGGGTTCGGCAAAATCCAAAATTTTCAACTAAAAAACACGCTTCTTGGCCAATGTAGTACTTCGGGTGGAGCATTGGAAAAACTCAAACCTACGGTATAATTAAGCGTTTTTAAGAAGCCTACCATGGTTGGACGACAAGTTCAATTAGTGATTATATGCATTTAGTCTCAACGTCCAATAAGAAGAAGACGAAGTCCATGGAATAAATACTGTCATCTTGAGAAAGATATACAGTTTAACGCCATTTGAATCAATTTTTGGCTGCAAGCGATGAGTTTGGAGAAGTATTGCTAGGGCTAACAGTGACAGTGGAAAGACGACACAACCAACTGGATAAAACTAAGCGTAGAGAAAAATTGGGCATTTGTGCGAGTCGCGTTATTATTGCACTGCAATTTCTGTCCAACTATAGATCAAATTTATTCCATTGTAAAGATTTCCTCAACTGTGGTTTACAACCTATCTTTATGACAGGAGATGAATTTATTGCCGAAATTACATTATATTTTCTAAATTATTTTTGCAATTTTTCTGAAACTTGAGTTCCCTAACTCCTCTTCACAAATTTAGCAGGTGTGATCTCAACGCTTTTTCTATGTCTGTAGAGTGTAGTTAAAAAATATCTTGATTATTAAGGTATTGGTCTTTTGGAAATTGTTAAAATAAAAAACTGTTAAGGCGAACTCCATATCGCCCATAACTATATTTATATTCGTGAGTCAACTAATCGCAACAGTACAGTTGAGGGAATCTCTACAATCGAATAAAATTGATCTACAGTTTGACAGAAATTGCAGTGCAATAATAACGCGACTCGCACAAATTCCCACTCTTTCTTTACGCTTATTTTTTCTCAGTTGGTTGTATAATCATCTCACTGTCACTGTTAGCCCTTGTAATACTTCTTCAAACTCATCGCTTGTAGCCAAAAATAGATTGAAATGGCGTTAAACTCTATATCTTTCTCAAGATGACTATTTATTCTATGGTCCTCGTCTTCTGTTTATTAGATGTTGAGACTAAATGCATGTCATCACTAATTGAACTTGTCGTCCAACCATGGTAGGCTTCTTAAAAACGCTTAATTATGCCGTATGTTTGAGTTTTTCCAATTCTCCGTCCGAAGGTACTACATTGGCTAGGAAGCAAGTTTTTTTACCTGGAAATTTTGAATTTTGCCGAACCTTTGCTATTCCATGCAAGGTAGGGTTCTTTAACGTACATGACGACACTCACACATGAGACCTACATTTTACCTCTCATCCGAACGAGGGTGTATTTTTTGAAAAATGCTCTTCTAACATTTTTGAAATGGTCCGTGTCGGGAATTGAGGCGGAGGCCTTAGGATCAGTCGTCATACGTGAACTTGTCTAACCTACGAAGCGGCGCTGAATTATACCCCTATTGACCTTCCAATGCTCGATCCGAAGGTCCTACATTAGTCAGGAAGCTTTTTACCTGGAGATTTTAAATTTTGTCGAACCTTTGCTGTTCCAAACAAGGTAGGGATCTTTAACGTGCGTGACAACGCTCACACATTTTACCTCTCATCCGAACAAGTGCGTATTTCTGTGAAAAATGTTCGCCTAACATTTCTCAAACAGTCCTGCTGAATCATGTCATGGAAGACTATATATTGTTGAGCCTATCCAACTGAAAATTGCAGAGCGGTGAAGATGCAACTTGAAGGCCATTTGTGTAATTAGATGCCGCTTGGACAAATATTAGGCAGACATCCATTACAGTGTAAAATTGCCACCTGGATTATGTTTAAGATGACCAGACCTACTACATTTCGTGGAAACAAAGTTCTGGGCTTGTGTTCTGTTAATATACGTTTTAATGCATCAGATGCATTCATTTAAATACTGAGTTTTCACGAATTCGAACAATTAGAATTGGAATGTAAGACAACAAGCAAGGTTTATACGAATTTAGAAGACCCTCTTATGCTATCATATTTCTACCGAATTAAGAAAACCTTTTGTTAGACTGATAACAAAGAATCCCCTACAAGTTATTAAATACCTGACCTAATCATAAGTTTGGCCCTAAAACGACAAAAATTAAAATGGAATTGTTTAAGAAAAGTTCCAGTGTATCTCGATTACTTTTATCATTCATCATTAAGAATCTTGTGCCGAAACAATCAATTTTGTAGGATCAATTTATAACCGAAGATTATCTCTAGCATTTTTTTTAATACTTCAACCAAGTGGTTTAAGTAAACGATTATTTCCAAAGAAAGAATTAGTGTTTTTAAAGGGGAATTGGAGGGGTACGGACCCATAATCGCTAAAAGAGACATTACAGTGATGTTTATTGTAATTTATGCAGTGTACCCTATAAAAACAGAGGAAAAAGTCGAATGTTGGAACATTAAATAGCTTAAAACATAAATGAAATGACGACAATAAAATCCATAATGTGAATATTTAATTAATTTTTACAAAAAAGATTGCCCGGAAAAAGGAAGATGTTTTTACGTATCATTTTTTCTGTCAGGGTAAAAACTCCAAATAATTCAACAGCAATTTTAAGTTGCTTTAAAAATAGAATGATTTTATATTTTATTGTATCCTTACAAAAAAAAACCTATAATTGTATAGTGCCTTCATGAGATATGCAAAAACAAATCGTTAACGAAATGGGGACACTTTATTTCTATTTCTACAGACTCTCCTGATAGGAGCAACATAAAACTATTCCTTATAATGGTTCATTATTTTTTGTCGCCAGAGGGTGTTGGTGTTCAGCTGATTGATTAGCACCGAGCTGAAAATGAGAAATCAAAACTTTGTTAGAGAAAGCAGTGACTACTTCAAAGAACAAAGATGAGCTACATAAAGTGATAGAACTTTGTGCTGACAATACAAATGCAAACTTGGATGGTATAAACCGAAATGGAAAAAATAATTTATTCTGCCGAGTGAATGTTAAATGTGCTGAAACCTTAATAAGGATTGGCTATGGAGATCGATTTTTAGATAAAGGCGTGCGGTTTTTTTTTGACTTTGACATTGAGTGTTTCTAAAATCGGGAAACATTTTACGCTTGACAGTTTGATATAAAAATTTTAAATGTATTTAAGACGGACGGAATGGATATGACCAATGCCTTAGTTCAAGCAAGACAAGGCGGTTTTCAACGATTTCTGCAATTTAAAGGGTGTTGCAACTGTTTGATTAGCTACGAATTTACTTTCATCCAGACGATAGCAATTGTGCGAAACTAATTATCCTTTTTTGTGAGGAAAGAACACGTAGTGAAACGGTAGTTTTTGCTTTCACTTTCGTTGCTGTACACTGAAACAATTAAATAAATAAGGGAACATTTTCCTATTGTGCGGGAGACTTTGGTAAAAATTAAAAGGATAGTTACCTCTTTAGAAAATAGAAGAGGAGAAAGGTTTATAGGGACGATGGGGAAAATGTTCTTGGGCAATTTTCTAAAGACTATGAAATAATTAATCGGAATAAGTAGGTGCTCAAAAGTTCAAAAAGAAATGTATGATGCATGCATTTGATATTTTAATAAGTGAATACATACCTCTGAAGAATTAAATTATTTGCGTACGTTAATGTGCAGAAATTCTAAATTGGAAACGAATAAGAAGTACATGTACAAAATTTGTTAACGAAAAAAAAAACTGTAGATTTCACTGACAATCTTTTTTACGAGTATATGAGTATCAAATTATTATTAATATAATCAAAATTTAGCGACTAAAAGGACGAAGTGGTATACGAAAGACCAAGGAGCGTTGAGTAGGGATCTTCATCTTTCTGACGAGGATAAATTTTCTATTTATGCCATATCGAGAATTGTTGAACCTTTTTTTTGTTCACTCTCCTGATACATTCGGTCCGTGGAAAACAGTTTCTCAGTAGGTATCAACTATTGGACACTGAAGAAAAAGTTACGTTTCGAAAACTTGCAGTCTATTTTTTTAATGCTTAAAATTAATGAAAATGAATGATTCAATAATTTTTATACGTAACTAGAAAGAAATGATTACTGGAAGCAATCCAGTTTATTGTAAAATGATTGAAGATGAAGCAAGAAGTTCAAGAACGTGTGTACGAGAAAGGGTAAAGTTATTAACATATAGAATGAGTAAAATGACTGACTAATTTGTTTTCGGGACCTTTAGATATGCATAACGCTCTGCAGAAAGAATTGTGATTAGATTTGAATTAGCATATGGTTTATTATTATATTAAGTAGTTGGTATTCCACAGTCGTGAAGGTCAACAAATGATTTAATAAACCAATAAAAACAGTGTAATAATAATTAATGTAATGAACATTCTGAAGAGGATATTTATTCGGTTTTTACTAAAGCGGCCTTAAATCTCTCTATTGGCAAGGTAACGCAATACGATAGTGTTGTTCTCGAAGTGTTTATTGACACACATTCTAGATATTTCCTAACTACTGTTCCACTGCTGTCATAGTGGGATTTCTTGAAGAGAACAGGATATTGGTGCAATTCCTGGTGAAAGAAGATGGATTTGTAAGTACGCATCAGCTGGTGGTTTCCAAGAGTCGAAATCTACAACGGAATGTCGGAAGGGCACTTTGGCGTCGTGTAGACTCCAGAGAAACTCCATACAAGGTTTTACTGTGTAGGCTACATGGAAGACGTCGGGGAATAGTGCAAGAGGTGTCAGATATGTGCGCCGGTGGGTAACTAGATAGCATTCATGAGGCAATACCACCTAGGAAGTCCGTTTGAAAGAGTGGCTATTGACATCGCAGGCCATGGACTACTTTATAAAATGGATTGAGACGTATTACATACCCAACTAGGAGACTGCAACCGTCGCTGACGTATTAGTTAGAGGGCTGCCATTTTGCAATGACTTTGAAGCTGTACGCTGACCAAGGCAGAAATTTTGAGTCGGCTCTATTTCAAAAAGCTTGCCGGTTGCTTGGAGTGAGAAAGACCAGAACGACACAGTTGTATCCTCAATCGAATGATGCGGTATAACCCACGAATCGCCACTTATGAAAGTATCTATCCTGAACATCAAAGAGACTGGGACCGATATATAAACTTATTTTTATCGGCCTACCGATTTGCGAATCACGAGATTACTGGACAGACTCCTGCATGTGTTGTACTAAGGCGAGGGATACGTTTGCCACGTAACCTCGTGACTTTGAGTTCGGTAGTAAGCTTGGAGAAGATGCTGTAGACAAAATTTATGCCAAAAGACTCCTATGAAAAATGCTTGACATTTATGGAGACGTAAGAAAAAATATTCTAATTGCGAGCGACTGGGTGAAGACCAGGTATGACATCAAGGCGCAAGGTCTGGTTTTCAAACGAGACGCCGATTACGGATGTACAATCCTAGATGAAGGTGTATATTGTCGCCAAAGTTACAAAGAAATTGGAAGGGTGCTCGCCAAGTACTGGAACGAATAAACGATGTAGTGTATAGCATTTGTAAATTCCCACAGGCCAAAACACTAGTGGTGCACATTGATAGACAGTGACGATTAAGACAATGCCAGAGGACATGGCGAATATGAAACGAAGAAGTTCGCCCAAGGCTTCGTCAATATGATGAATGGTTCGTGTTTGTGGTACAGTGATACCGGCAGGAGACCAACAGAAATCTATTTGATGTGTCGTCGAAATACCATTTTACACCTTGCGCAGTGCTAAATTTTAATATGTCCCGAGGGATTACTACACAGTTCAGAAGTAAATTTGGTGATTTTTTTTCATGGGGATCAGAGAAGCTTTTATAGCCTACCTTCGGCTGGCGTTTGCGGCATCAAATACCGAGGGGGTGTGGGAGTAACGCTATAAGCTGCGGATAACCACTAAACTCTTTTCTTCTCTCTCTAGTGCTATAGTGCCTTGGTATCGCCACGTGAGCATTTCTTCAAGGCACTGAGGGGCATGATTGTTTATTTCTTGTAGATTTCTAGTGTCTTATCTGTCTTTCATAGTTCTCTTTCTCCTTCATGATATAAATAATCATTTGGTGATCTAGATCAGCTTTGCCAACAACAATCAGAGGTGGGCAAGACCATACACCTTAGAGAGACATTGTCTTATGTATTATCTACTGACAAAGCAATTGTCCTTTGGTAAATCTAGTTACCACGACTTGTGGAGGGCATTAGTGGGTCTTAAAATCCAAATGCTAGAATTTGGGTAGAAGAAGTTAGCAATAACTAAAATTTGTTGTAAGCTTAATATATCGGACTGGAGGTTAGTAGAAGACTGAAGTTGAGAGTTTAGTATGCGGCTTTAACCCAAATGGGACAGCACCCGCTATTAAGAGTGTGGATTTCTACTTCCATCAATATGAAAAATGTAAGAATGGCCCCGATTGTTCTTACCGTCACATGGACGTCCAGTTTCCGACCCACTACATGTTCTAGATCAGAACAGTTTTAAGAAGGGCGTAGTGTAGCAGTATTTAAGAAATATAATGAACATTTTGGAAAGGACCTTTATTCTGTTTTTATTAAAACGGTCTTATATCTGTCTAGCTATAAAAAAGGATGATTGACAGCTATCGCAAAGAATAGGGTTGTTCTTGAAGCGTTTGATGACGCGTATTCTAGATATTTCTCCTTTTTTCTTGAACAAAGGATTATGGCATATAATTGTGAACCCCGTTGCGACAGTTTAGTTTAATTTGAACTCTGTCCTAATAAACGTTCGATATACATAAACTAATATAAAGATAAATTCGCTTATGTGTTAAATAAATTATCAGTAAGATTAGTGCTATGATAATGTTTAATTCGTCGTATTTAAAAGATTAAATTAGTATCTACAAATAGTGACTAAGTTGGTGTTAATGTAAACAAGACTCTGTCGGTACTTTTAAGAACGAAGAATAATTACAGACTTGTATTTAAAGACATAATGATCAATTAGAAAATTTGTTATAATAGTATAATTTGATGTCTTACTGGTGAGTTTTATGCATACCACATTATACTCACATTTTTGTGATATACCCATAGCGGTTTTATCATAATTGACCATTCTACATTGCTTAGTGCGGAAAGGTCTTAAATGTCTAACAACGGTAGGTAATTACAACCAGCGCTTGCAAGACCAGAGAAATTGCTAACCGATTTAACGGATTTGGTAGAATAGACTTTATTGAGACCGATTTTGTCTACAATTATTTTTACAAAAACAAGTTTAGTCAAAATATGGATTTTCGCAGAATCTGATTTCGCCAAAATGGATTTTTACGCAAACTGGCTTTCGGTTTTACGAAACGGTGTGTTGCAGCGTCAAGCGTGCTCGAAACGAAGTAACCATGATCCACATAGCCTCCAGTTGACTGAAGATGGTGGCAACAGAGATACTTTAGGTGACGGAGTGCTTCTATAGTAGAGGCGCTTGCTGGATCATAATATGTACCTCGATGATGTTTATTTGCCCAGGCATCAAGGCGGTGTCCAGCTATTGAAAGCGCCAGTGCTGATGACGTTGCTCACAAAACTAGGGAAACACTGGCGTCAGAGCTAAGTGAAACCGTGGTGCTGGCATAGAAACTGTTGCACTTAGACTATTGGAAGTGCCGAAAAGGTCGTCTTAGCTAACGGAAACGCAGAGAAGAACTGACTTGAATTTGAAATTCGACTTTCTATTATCCACTGCCTAGAAAGAAAAAATCTTTGATCGTCCGTGGTCTGTTGCAGACTAATTCGCCTTCTTATGTAAACATACTGACTCTAAATTAGGCAGTATTCCAGATTTGCATAGAATTAGATTGTTAAAGATGTACGAGATCGTTATGGCTGGAGTCGTGCTGTAGCGGCAATAGTGGGGGTCTGGTAACAATATCACTTATGCTACGTTATTCATTGAAGTAACCAAACAATTATACGTATTGCGGTTTGATTAATATCCCGACACGGTCCGCTTGAAAAATGTTAGGCGAGCATTCTAAAAATACACCCTCGTTCGGATGAGAGGTAAAATGGAGGTCCCGTGTGTAAGTGGTGTCACGCACGTTAAAGATCCCTACCTTGCCTGGAACAGCAAGGATTCGGCAAAATTCAAAATTTTCAAGATTAAAAAACTCGCTTCCTGGCCAATGTAGTACCTTCGGGTGGAATATTGGAAAATCACATGTAAGGTTCCATTAATATCTCAGTTCTATTACGCTATAAATCGTTTTTATTAGAAAAATTGTAGCACATAAAAATAAATCTAATTTTTTTTTCAAATTTTAATAGATATCACCAAAATTCTTTTTGAAGTATTAATTAATATTTTTTTAGAGTTCCAAGGTTATAACCAGATTAAACAGCTTGATGACAAATATATTGTACGAAACTGATAACTTGTGTAAATTTTTAACCGCAGCTTGAAATTTCTTAAAAAGTATTCGCGCATCACGCTTATAGTCAGCATTTTGCCAAAAAGATTTGGCGGCTTACAGATTTTTTCAATACTGTTTAGTACATTCAGCATGTTAATATCTTTTGCCAATACTAATAAAGTCGCTTTTCCAACCAACAATTTAAATTCTAGCAAGATGGTTTGACAAGAAAATTGTTCTAATAAATTTAATTTTACTGAAATGGGAGTTGTCAAAACTTTTCTGGCCAAATACAATCTATCTAAACTCGATTTGGCCAAATTGATTCTGTCATAGCTTATTTTTATTTTATTAAAACTTTATATACCAAAATTACCAACATTAGCATGGTTCTTATCAAACTAGTTTACTAAGACCGATATGACAAAATAAACTTTGCAAAACCGATTTTATCTAAACAAGTTTACCAAAACCATTTTAAACAAAATCTACATATTTAAAAATTGTTGTATACAACGGCCGTTCACATTTATGTTAAAAAACATGTCGACATCCCTTGTAAATCTAACATAAAGAGTAATTAAATAGACGAATTCTGACTATTACGAATAAATTTACACAACGCTTTTACCAATTCCGACATGTAGTCCAAATACGTAAAGCAAAATGCACTATCTATGACTTCTAGTGCAAACTTTTATACCAAAACAGACTTGTGATAGTAGTAAGTAGTAGTAAGTAGTAAGTAAGATAGTAGTAAGTGATTGCACTTTGCTAGTGCCGACATATACAGCGTATTTTAATGTTTTACATTACATACAGGTTAAAAGAATATTTAGTAATTTAGTTTTAGGATCGAACATTCTACTGACTGATACACAACTTTTCCAAATCTATTTACATATGTATAAAGCACATAACCAAAACAAAATTGATTTGGAGATTAAAAATTTGTCAGTTTAGAGTTATACTACTATCAACGTTGATCCGACGTCGTTCAAAAACTTAACAATTGCGGTCAGTCGCCTAACATCTTGAGGTCGTTATTTGATTAGTTAAATATACCTTCAAACTATTTAGTTGAATAATGACCACCATTCAATATTTTCTGATCTAACTAAAACGAACGCAACGTATAAGTCGGACTCAATTGTCACATGAATGTTCTTATATAACCAGCAAATACATTAGTAGAGTTCCGACGTTATATTAACGTCATATGGAGTTTGTAGTCGGTAAAATGTTACTTAGGAATTTTTATATGCTGATATATTTACACCAATAAGCAGCTCCTAATGAAATGGAAACAGTTCTAACAGAGAGAGAGATGGTATGAAAATTAACAAAAATAAAACTAAAGTTCTAGTATGCAAAGGAGGGGAAAATAAATCAAAACCAAGAATACAAATAGATAACGAGAACTTACCAAAGGGTAAGGATTTCTGCTAGCTACGGGAGATGGAAAAAGTGCAAAAGATATAAAACGAAAATTAGCACAAGACCGTGCAGCATTTAACAAGAAAACGCAACTACTATGTTCAAAGGCAACAAACATAGAAACACGGAAAAGATTGCGAAAGCATATGTGTGGAGCACAACACGTACGGCTATGTAACTTGAACAGTAGAAGAAGTGGACAGGAAAAAGATAGCAGCCTTTGAAATGTGGTGCTACAGACATTCGATGATAGTATGATTGACAGACAAAGTTAAGAACAGAAAGGTTCTAGAAATGGCAGGGGAAGAAAGAAATATGTGGAAAACAGTAAAAAGTAGGAGAGACATGATGATAGGTCACATATTAAGGCATGAGGGAATAGTGTGCAATATACTAAAAACAGAGATAGAAAAAAATGGAGGTAGATGTAGACCTAGGTTAGACTATTGCACACAAATAGTCAAAGTTGTAGGCTGTAGGAATTTCAGGGAACTGTGTAGGCTAGCTCAGAATTGAAATCAATGGAAGTACGCGTGCAACTTGTTCCAAGACTGAAAACCTAATGAGGAAAAACTAATTGCACTTAAACCTGATGAGTACAAGGAACAAATACAGGTGTTGGTTTTGAAATACATTCAACTAATCCTGATTGTGCGAAAAGATTTATTGTCAAATGTTCAAGTGTTTGGGGATATTGGTAGTCACAGGCTGCTTAACCCCCTTCATTTACCACCGAATATCTTTGAAATAGGGTATATATTTACAAAATAATAGAATTGGAACCGAACTGTATCTAACAAGAAAGAGCAACGTCTATGATCGAAGACAACAAACATAGGAACAAGGACAAAAGTGCTGCAAGCATATCACTGCACTGTACGTCTATGAAATAGGGACAGTAGGAGAAGCAGACAGGAAAAGGGGGAAGCCTTTTTTAATGTTATGCTTTAGATGTATGTTGTATGATAGCAAGGAGAGATATAGTTAATAACAAAGAGGTTATAGAAATAGTAGGGAATTAAAAATATTTGTGGAAAACAAAAAAAAATAGGAGAAATATAAGGACAGGATACGTTCTAAGGAATTTGTGGGGAATAGTGCGGGCTATATTAAAAGCAGATATAGAAAAAAAAGGTAGATGTAGAGCTAGACCAGAGTATTGCACGCAGATAGTGAAAGATATAGGCTGTGGGAATTTCAGGGTAATGTATAGGTTAGCTCAGAATAGGAAACGATGGGGATACGCGTCTAACCAGTTCCAGGACTGAAGACTTATTAATGATGATGAACTTCTATATAAGGTAATAGCTTTTCAACGTTTCTTTATCTTTCCTCTGACGTTTTAAGTCTTTTGCAGCCTCCGCAACCAAAAACGGTCGAGTCTATCCGTGCCAGGGCAATTCATTTATACCCTGTCGTGCACATAGCCTTTTCATCACACCTGGAAAAGGTTAGGTTGCAATTTTTTTGATTTTCCGGTTGATTTTAAACAATGAAATGAACATATGTGACTGATCAACATACCCCATGTGCATATTGTACCTTTTCACTAGTTTTAGACATGAAACGTCTTACGATGAGCCATCCTTTCTTCTTGTAATGGTTTCCACATAGTTTTGACTATGAACGTTTCTTAGAAATTAGACGGGCCTTTTGTCGATTCACCTCAGATAAAGTAATCACTCTGTATTTATTGCCCAGTTGGAAGTGCCCCTTACAACCTCAGTACTATTTTTAACTATATGCTTTGGTTCGTCTTTCCTGCCCTTTCTTTTTGTCCCACAAGCATAAATGTTTTCTCCTTGTACAGATCGCATAGCAGTCCCAGAGATGAAAAAAATTATCAAACTATATTTTGTGATGATTTCCCACTAGCGCACGTGTTGGATCCTTGACCACTTTTGCACTTAGCCGTTCCCCCACTCCATCTCTTGTTCTTCCAGAATTTATTTGAATTTGTGATGCAAATCCGCACTGGTCTGCCCGGAGCAGTATTTTGTACCCCATTGATGGACTTGAGAAACGTATACCCACGAGTTACAATTTGTCCCTTGAATTTGACCATGTACTCGTCAATACTTTGATTTTCACTTGGTTTGTAACAGTTGCCAAAAGTTTCTGATAATGCATCAAGAAGTGGTCGTAGTTTGTATAACTTGTAAAACCTGCTTCGCCTTTTTGTGGTTGAACAGAATTGTCATTGAGGTGCATATTAGACAAGCGCCAACAGAACCGGTCTCTGGACACAGAGGTTGATATAAAAGAATCTTTTATTTGTAAATTCAACGACCAGCAATACCAGTAATTTGGATTTTTTGTAAGTCCCATCATAATATCTATACCAAAGAAACATTTAATTTCTTCAGAATTAGTTGTCAGGAATCGTTTTCCAAATTGCTGTGTTGCCTATAAATTTTTTATATGCTATTTTGTCGATAAGTTTCTTTATTAATAAATAATACAATGTTTTTGTAAGCCTTTTAATATTTTCAGATATATTAGGACCAGATTCCTCAGTGAATGAAACAAAATTTGGATCTTTTGTCCATTCGCACGGCTTCGGCTTCGGTTTTGTAACAAAATGAGAAACCGTAGAATCATCTTCACTTTCGAATTTTAAATCAATGTTACTAATAGGATCATTAATGCCAGAATCAATGAAATTCTGCAAAATCGCCATCGTCAAGAGCGTCATTAAGATATGCAATGCCATCAGTTGATGGAGCACTTGAAGTAATTGAATCGGGATCAGATGGAATCGAATCGATAAGGGCGAAGGTGTAAAGTTGCTCAAATCCATGACGGTATGACTAAATAATTTTTCTGTCAAAATCACACTTCAGACCTAGTGGTTCCGTTTGGAACCACACATTTTTCAAACAACTGTGCTATTTTTTTTGCTTTTATATTAGTAATTTGAATCAATAGAAATAAAAGAATATATCTTTCAGGGGGAGGACGAAAGAAATTTACGAAAAATATTAATAATTTTTAAAAAAAAGTTCCACTTATTAGGTTAGGTCAGACGCACGCGACAAACATCCGAAACAACACCATTCATATGCGAATAATGCGGACTATCAAATGCGTAAAATCTTTCAAACTTGCAGAACATGGAGGGGTTCATTGTAAAACGTTAGCAAGCGTGGTTCTATATAACGCGGACTAGGCACATTTGGGAAGCAACTGAATTTGTGGTACCTCTGCGGGATCACATGGCAACAAAGGCTTAGGCAAGATGTAAATCTCAAAATTAAGAAACCAAAATGCTCTTAGCTTTTACAACGTATCTCCTATAATTGAGTGACAGAATAACAGTGCAAAACAGTATGTCGTATACCATTATAAAATGCACTACATGTACAGCACGAAAGTAAAGGGTTAAAAAATTAACTTTTTACTTACGATGCCTTTGACGCTGGCCTGCAGCTCCAACCCAAATTTCTTTTAATGTTGTGTATTCTCAGTTGATTGTAGTGCCACTTTCAACTAAGTATTCATTGTTCAACAAAATATCCAATTCTGTGACACGGAACTTATTGTACACTAATCGTTAATGTTTTTAACTCTAAACATCACCGCTCCATGCAATAACTTGACGACGTACTTGAATTGGATGAATACAACGAATGGATGGAGTTGGAGGTGGATCTGTTGTGATTGGGGAGTTTGTCAGGAAGGGAAAGTGTGCTTCTATACGTATATCAAAATAGGATATGAAAAATTGCATAAAAGTAATACTTTATGAGCAGGTAGGCGAAAGTTGGACACATGAAAAAAATTGCGGCGATACGAGAAGATTGCAAAGATGTGTTAGACAAAGAAAAGACAAAGGAAAAATTAAAAGATTATTTTGTGCCAGTGTCCCGACTTAGATACATGTGGGTTTTACGAGCTATATGCGTTTGTAGTTAGTAAGAAAGAGTCTTTTAGTTATATCGCCGTTCTTGCGGAAAAGGATGGTACTAAATTGATAAACTATTTAAAAGGTTTTTCTAAGAACGTATTTATCAAAATGGCAGATGACATAGACGAACTAAGGAAGGTGGAATTCGTAACCTTGGCGTACACATTGTATATTTACCTAGTAATGAACATTTCGGATCATTAAAACTAAGGGTCTTACAACCTATAAGGATCATATATTTCCAAAAGTGGTGGACATTTAACTACACAATAGTGTGTGGGAGAATCAGGAATGTCTCCAATATCAACAAGAGGAAATCGAGCAAGTCAACAAGATACGTGTGCAGAATGTAGTTGGAAAGCCGCGACTAAAAGATTGCCACAAGGTTGCAGGAATTACACGAAGGAATTGGACTCGTTGTTTATGGAATCAAAAACTTGATGTACAGAAACAAACTTCGGCACATTTTGCAGTTCGAAAATCTTGACGGCCTCTATGTATTCAATTATTGGCTAGAAAAGGAGGTAGAAGACTTGGGTATCGATTTGAATTTCAAACTACTGGTAAAACTAGATAAAATTAAAACTACTCGGATTAAACATAAAGAAGGGGTAGTTTTCTGTGCGTAACTTGGTACTAAAATTAAGTTTTATTTAGTTTATGCTTGGCCGGCTGAACGTTTTTAAATTATGTTATTTATCTAATGTTAAATAGAGCTTTAGAATAACACTACCTTGCTTTTTATTGTTAGAAGGCGGTGACGTCATCGTGACCTTGGAAAAGTAGCTGAAACTAGGTAACCTAGAGCATATTTTGGATTTTTACCTATATGAGGTGTGTATCCAATTATTGGCTAGAAAAGGAGATAGAAGATTTGGGTATCGATTGGAATTTTAAACTACGAATAAAACTGAATGTAATTAAAACTACCCCGAACCTACATCAAGAAAGGACAGGTTTCTGTGCGTAACTTGGCATTAAAATTTAGGTTTATTTGGCTTATGCTTGGCCGGCTAAACGTTTTTAAATTATGTTATTTATCTAACGTTAAAATAAAGCTATAGAATAGTATTGCCTTGCTCTTTTTTTTTAAGAAGATACTGTGACGTCATCGTAACCTTGGAGAAGTAGCTGAAACTAGGTAGCCGAGGGCATAGCGTTGTGGGTTTCTACCTATATAAGGTGGGAAGTAGTGATGTGGGAGATGTGAGGTGGAAAGTGGTAAGGTGGGGAAGTGTGAGGTGGGAAGTTGTGATATGGAAGGTGTGAGGTGGAAAGTGGTGAGGCGAGAGGTGAAAAATGGCGAGGTGGAAAGTGGTGAGGTGGGAGGGTAGTGGTGGTGAATCTGGGTTTGACCTTTTCTACCTACTATTACGGATGTTAGAAAAGTAAAAAATACAAAAATGGGATTAACAATAAATTATGAAAAATATTTCATATGCAGCCGCTATCTGAATAGTCAAATTCCGAATTTTAATATTTGGCGAAGTTAATTAAAAATAACGATGTTAAAATCTAAATTTCCATGTTTCAATTGCTTATCAATGCAATGAGAATTTTCAAGAATCGTCATGTTGGAAATAGATAAGCGGACCACTACTTACCGGCAACTGTCGATAGTATTTCCCACCTACGACTTCTTTTCCACGTTATTTAGCGATGATACTGCTGTCTAATAAAGTTATCAATTTTCGATCTAAGAACAAAGAATTTATTCAATTCGACTTAGGAAGCGCAATAACAAATTAATCCGTTTGGAAAAACCAAATGCATGTATGCCAGGTGATTAATAAAATTATTGTCATATACGTCAATCGTATTTCTCTTTTCCATAGTTGGATTGGAGTTGTTTATTGTTTGGGTACTGTAAGGGTGTAAGAACCATCACGGCGAATTACCAACCAGCACGTAATTACTGAGACACATTGGAACTTCTTACTATGCAATCATCGAGCAAAGTGGCTTCCACTGCACTGTTTACCCAAAAATCTCACGAACAAAGGCGGTTCAAATTAACGAACAGGTAAAAGGTGGCAGAAGCTTCTTTTGTTAAACTAAAGAATATTTATAGTTACACTACTAAACTACCAAATGCTGAAGATGTATCAAGTGAAGACCCCAAGCGTTGACAGTAAATTCTAAAAATGAAATTATAGGTTGGGGGCATCCATTTAAAAAAAAACTGTTATATTTAGTACTTTTAGAAATCTTTTATATTATTAAAATAATTTTAGAAAGTGCTGATACAACCCCCATTCAGACCAATAATGAAGTATTTTTTAAAACCAATGGATGAGCTTATTTCGTGTCGAATAATCTAAAACCCGGTATACTCTCTAAAATGTTATAGATCATAAATAAAGGCTTGAATAAATGATCAAGCAGTTTCTAAATATAGAATGTTATCTACACACGGAAGAACATAAAAAAACGAATTTACTAGAGGCATCTCTGTTTAATCGTATCTTTCGAAATTCCATTCGAATATTTACATAAATTTGTTAACATCATTACTCTTCATTTGACTGTTGTACGTGGGCAAACATTACGATTACAACATATACATCTCCGCAAAGTTCGCAGTCTGCTAATTAGTAGTGATGGAAAATATTTTTAACTAATCACACTCGATTACACCCCATGTTTTATTCGCAGATGGCATTCCTAGCAGCTGCAACCCAGGTATAAACAACTTGAAACGTCCCTCGTTTCATTCGGTAAGGCAGTAATTCTTTTTGTAAAATAGATCTTAAGAAGCAGTCCTAAAGGCATTCAGTTCCTTTTTGTCATTTCAGGTTAGGGCGCATTGAGTAGTTCTTCGGTTTTATGAGGCTAAAAAGAGATCGCTCTAAAATTGCAGCCGCGCAAGTATAAAGAATGTGAATAAAACGTATCCCTCTTAAGCTTGCAATGTATGTTTTATTACATCTACTTCCTTTTTCGTTGCAAGTTAATTAACAGAATGTGATGAGTAATTTTTCAGGTAGTACATAAACGTTGGTGGTCTTGTACTTAAACCCAAAATGTATTTGTTTCAATTCTTTTGTACTGGGAGAAGTTTCTGGCAAACAAGGTCGTTTACATATAATTATAGTTGAATTAGTTCCTGAGAATGTTCATAAAGGTGTTGAAATATCTTTTTATAATACCTGCAATTTGGATGACTAGGAAAGACCTCTGTTTATAATATCTCGTGTTATACTGGCAAATTTCGTAGTAATTGGTCTAGCTACAAGAAAAACTAGAACGGTAATGATGTGATTATAGAAGACCGAAACAGAACCTGCAAGTCTAAATTTCATATGCTTTTACCCATAATACTTAAACGCTTTAAATTGTTCACGTTCGAACCTCGCTCTACTATTCTTTGCTTTTAACGAATTTGGTAACTTTAGTAGAATAGAGTGAGTAATAGCATTATTCTCGCTCTCCTTTTCTTTTACAGATATAACTATTTATTTACAGAACTATTTATATTCTAATAACAGCGTGAACAAACATAAATTTAATAAAAAAAAGCAATTACCGTGTTCAAAGACAGCAAACATAGAAACAAGGAAAAATTTTCTGAAAGCATATGTGTGGGGCACAGCACTGTATGACTGTGAAATGTGGACAATGGGAGAAGCGGAGAGGAAAAGGTAGAGGCTTTTGAAATGTGTGGATACATAGGTATGATGAAAATATCATGGACAAACAAAGTTATAAACAAAGAAGTTCTAGAAATGGTAGGGGAAGAAAGAAATATGTGGAAAACAGTAAAAATAGTAGAAATAGAATGATAGGTCACATAACGAGGGACCAGGGGATAGTGCGGAATATATTAGAAGCAAAGATAGGAAAAAGAGAGGTAGATGTAGGCCTAGGTCAGACTATTGCACAGAGATAGTTAAAAATGTAGGCTATGGGAATTTCAGGGAAGCGTGTAGGCTAGCTCGGAATAGAAATCAATATTAGGTATGCGTCCAACCAGTTCCAGGACGGAAAAAATAATTGTACTTAAACCTGATTACTATAAGCAACTACAAGTGTTGGTTTTGCAATATTCTCAACTAATGCTAATTATGTGAAAGAATTTACTGGAAAACTAGTAATTCGGCAAATTCTGTGTTGGGGAATCTTCGTAGGCGTAGACTGCTTAATCCCCTTCACATACCTTACATGTGATTTTCCAATGCTCCACCTGACGGTACTGCATTGGCCAGGAAGCGAGTCTTTTACCTGGAAAATTTGGAATTTTGCCGAACCCTTGCTGTTCCAAGCAAGATAGGGATCTTTAACGTGCTTGACAACACTCACACACGGGACATCCATTTTACCTCTCATCCGAACGAGGGTGAATTTTTGTGAAAAATGCTCACCTAACATTTTTCGGACTGTGTCGTGATTTGAACCGAGGACATTGGACACCCCTTTCACATACCACTGAATATCGGTAAAACAGGGCATACATTTAGAAAACAATAGAAAGGGCATCGAGCCGGATCTAGGCTGTAGGAATGTCAGGGAACTGTGTAGGCTAGCTCAGAATAGACATCAGCGTAGGTACGCTTGCAACCTGTTCCAAGACTGAAAACCTAATGACGAAAAACTAATTGCGCTTAAACCCGATGCGTACTAGAAACAAATACAGTTGTTGGTTTTGCAATACTTTCAACTAATACTGATTGTGCGAAAGGATTTATTGGAAAATTATTAATTCGGCAAATGTTCAAGAGTTGAGGGATCTTGGTAGCCACAGGCTATTTAAGCCTCTTCACATACCACTGAATATGTGTAAAATAGGGTACATATTTACAATACAATAGAAGAGGAACCGACCTGTATCAAGGCAGTGGGAATCTCAGGGAACTGTGTAGGCTGGTTCAAAATAGAAATTAGTGGAGGCACGTGTCCAACCAGTTCTACGACAGAAAACCTGACAAAAAATAATAGCACTTAAACCTGAAGATTACTATAACAAATATAGTTTTGAAATATTTTCAACTAATGTCGATTGTACTAAAAGATTTATTGGAAAACTATTAATCCGGTAAATGTTCAAGTTTTGGGGGAGCTTGGTAGCTACAGGCTGCTTAACCCCCTCCACATACCCCTGAATATCGGTGAGATGGGGTGTATATTTACAAAACAATAGAAGGGGAAAACGAGCTGTATGTAGACCGTGGAAATTTTATGGAACCGTGTATGCTAGCTCAGAATAGAAATCAGTAGACGTACGCGTCCAACCAGTTCCAAGACGGAAGATCTAATAACGAAAAAATAATAGCACTCAAACCTGATGATTATTATAAACAACTACAGGGGTTGGTTTTGCAAAATTTCCAACTAATCGTGTTTGTGCGAAAGGATTTGTTGGAAAAACTATTACTTCAGCAAATGTCTGTGTTGGGGATCTTGGCAGCCACAGGCTGCTTAACTACCTTCACATGCCACTGAATTTTGATAAAATAGGGTATATATAGAAAACAATAGAAGGAAAACCGGGCTGTATCTAACAAGAAAGAACGGTGGCTACGTTTGAAGACAACAAACATAGAAACAAGGAAACATTATTGAACGCATACGTGTGGAGGACAGCATTGTACGCCTATGAAATAACGACAGTAGGAGAACCAGATAGGAAAAGCAAGGAGCCCTTTGGAATGTTATGTTTCAGATGTATGATGATGATAGCATGGACAGACAAAGTTAATAACAAAGAGGTTATAAAATAATAGGGAAATAAAAATATCTGTGGAAAACAAAAATAGGGGAAATAGAAGGACAGGATACGTTCTAAGGCATTTTTTGGAAATAGTGCAGGCTATACTTACAATCAAATACAGGAAAAATGAGAGGTTGATGAGGACCTAGATCAGACTATTGCACGCCGATAGTAAAAGATGCAGACTGGAAATTTTAGGGAAATTTATACTTTAGTTCAGAATTGGAAACAATGGAAGTACGCGTCTAACTAGTTCCAGGACTGAAAACTTAATGATGATGATGTACATAAATTCAAATTATAAAACACATCCCATATATATATATATATATATATATATATATATATAAAGAACTGTACATCCTTAAAATTCAAAAATAATCAAACCTATTTCGCGGGTAGTTATTTTAACTCTAAAGATACTAAATGTCTCTCGATAACAGATAGCATTTCCAATTCTTTCGTACTATAAGGATACGATGCAAATAGATTTTTGAAATTTTAGCATTGTCATAGGCATTTTTGAATTTTTATTTTTGGTTTTTAGATTTTCATTTTATCACACTTTTGCATCTTCATGTTTGCAAATTTTTATATTTTCGTGTTTTTACTTTGCTTCCATGTTGTTGGATTTTAGTTTTTTTTCTAAATTTTCCTATTCCCGTTTTTTTAATATTTTAATATTTGTGTAACTTCTTTATTTCGCGTCTTGGTTTATTTTTTTATATTTTCTCTTTTCTAATCCCTTTACACTTCTAAAACATTTATTAACTTTTTTTAACATTTATTGACTTTTTTATAGTTAAATATTTTATTTACTTGTATTGTCATGTCTCCATGATTTGATGTTTTGATTTGTCCTTTTATTTTTTTATAATTTTAGTATTTCAATCTTTTAATATTTGGATGTTTTCCTAGTTTTATAGTTTCGTATAATATATTCTTGTATTTTTGCGCCTTGTATTTTTTTGTTTTCATATTTTTAAGTTCCATATTTTCTATATTTCTTTATTGTTTTAATTTCTACTATTTTTGTATGCTTTTTAGTTTTAACATTTTATATTTTTAGCATTGTGTATTTTTGAATTCTTCGCTGTTTCATGTTGCAAATATTAAATTTTTACATTAGTAATATATTATTAGTATTTTGGGACTTTCGAATTGTTCTATTCATTTTTATTTTTACATTTTCTTATATTTTCATATTTAGGGTTTTCGTGTTTCGATATTATTGTGTGCATGTCTTTTCTTAGTTTTATATATTTTATGTTCGTACTTCCTTATAGCTTCAAATTTTAATATTTTCGTGTATCTCATTTTCGTATTATTGTATTTTCAGCTTGTATATTGACATATATTGTATTTTGACATTTTCATACTTTTCACATTTTTTATTATTTTTGCTTTTGGATGGTTATATTTTGAATTTTGATGTTGCGTTTTTATATTGATGTATTTTTGCATACACCTATTTGTGAAATTCTGTGATTTTGATTTTTCGCCTTCTCACATTGTAGATTCAGTACCAACCCTTCATACATCTCCTTCTGGTACGTTCCGGCATTTTCCTGAATGTTGTTGTAAACCTCCAATACATTTGATATGGAATATATGCTTTATATGCATTTTTCTACGTTCGTCATAAAACTCGCTTTTTTAAAAGTATTTTCCGTTCATAAAGTATGTGAATATTGAATCGATCAGAAAACGTTAAAAAAGAGTCCTAGCGGTTCATTTTTTCACGCTTTTGCGTTAAAAAAAGAGTCAGCGTGTCATTTTTAACGCAATTAAAAATGTTTGTACAAACGCAGTGTGCTTTTAATGCTCCGCCTATGTCATCAATTAGTCATCTAAACTGTAAAAACTGTTCTTAAACGTTTGAGATAGTTACCTGTTATTCCGTTAATAAAAGTAGAGTGATGGATAATGATAGTGATGAATCATTTATCTGCACACTCGAAGATGTTGTGCAAGCGGCAAATGCAGCTACAATCAATCTTTTGCCTGAGAAATCCAAGGAGCAGTATTTAAAAGAATATAATTTTATCGAATTTATTTATCTATGGACGTAAAAAAAGTTTTGTAGGAAACTCTTACATAAAGTAACTTTTTTCACTCGTGAAAATAAGTATTACTTTACTTACTTGTTGCATAAATAACTATCTACTATTCGATATACTTCGATTTAATAATTTGAACATCAAAATAATTGAAATTACTTAAATTAACAGGATTTCACTTAGATACACGTATTTTTGTTATTAATTACAAATGAAAATCCTTTTAGAATATTTACAAATGCGATTTTGCCATTAGTACATATAATTGAAATTCTTGTAAAGTATTTTTGTGCATTAGACGTAAATCTATTTAAAATACGATCTTCCAATTATACTATATGAATGAGATTTATTTTATAACTATGTTTATATGCGTTAACTTAACTAATAAACATCTATACAGAGCATTTTAAAAATATGTTCTCATGTATGTATGCAAATAAGTAGATACATAAATTGCTTCATTTTCTAGAATTTATAAAATAAATTTTTTGTCATGGGTTATAATATGACCTGACCTTGCTATGACTTTTAATCACTGAGTATAAAAATTAATTGCGGGTTTTTATTCATAACAAAATAGTAACAAGATGTATCTGTGAACGTTCTCTTATGAAGAATCGAAAGAGAATTTACCTGCACAAATCATGTTAATAATTTGCACAGCCATTAATAAAACAATAATTTGATTGGTTCATAATGGGAATAAACATCTATTGACTAGTTTCTACCTTTTGGGCTTAATAAGAATGGAGTGTTTTATAACCCTTATGAAACAACCAAATACAATTACCAATAAAAACTGTGAAAGAACCTTCGTGTAATTGCAAGAGTAAAATAGAACCTCCATCAGGTGATAACCACCAGCACTGTGTCAGTGAATGTAGAAAAGTTAATTCGAAATTAAAACGCCATTTCATAAATCGCCATGCAAATAAGTTTTCATCTGAGCTTTTTGGTATTGTTACAAGTAAACATTCTTATAAGTAATGATACACCGTTCCGTGGCGACGCTTGGTATACTATCCTGCAGGGTAAAAATCGTGGTATAGTTCAGTATAAAAATTAATTGCATTCCGCAAATATTCTCTGTTTATAACAAAATAGTAGTAATATATATATATATATATATATATATATATATATATTTTGCTGTGATAAGGGGTTGTTTAGGGGTGTATTAAATAGCAAGGGTCGTGCAGTAACCATAAATTGCAATAGGAAGCAGAAAACTGCATTTATTTAGCAGAAAATTAAGTAATTTGGACATTATGTAAATAGTACGCATTTAACACCCTGTATATAGACTATAATTAGTTTTAAACAATGCGAATAAGCATATCTTACAACAATAGTACTCGTATTTAGCAGAGAAATAGGTAATTCATACATTAGGTAAATAACAAGTATTCAACACTCGGTGTATAGATCTTTATTAATATTAAGTAATGCAAAGTAAGAATATCTTTCAGTAAAAGTACGCCTATTCAGGAGAAAATGGTAGTAAATGTAATTAAACACGCATTGAGAAGTGTCCTGATTAGTTATAATATAATACGAAGATAAGAGATAAAACTTAACAAAGCTTTGTGTAAGTGCGTGGAAACAATAAACATTTTGGATAAGAAAACGCAGTTCAAACACGCGTAAAATAAACGAAAGTGGAAATAAAATTAATCATTTATTATGTTCATTTATGGAAAAGGCGATATCTATACAAAACAACGTATGGTCAAGATAACGAGGTATTTATAAGCAAATAACCATTACATGGGAAACCGATATATTACATCAGAAACCACTTCAAATGCATGAAATACAAAGACTTTATTGGTTAAGATATCTACAGATTTGTTGAAAACCCAGCCCACATGCAAGTGGGATGAGCCTATATTAACACCGAGCAATGATAAGACAGTTCAGCTGCGTCACTGTGAATTAAAAAGTCACGCGTAATTTAATATTTAATCATATATAATAGTGGACGTTATAGTGACAAATAAAGTGCAACTATGAAGACTTCTTTTGCCGTTTAACGCGAGTAGAATTTGGGGGTAATTTATTTAAACTAAATATTAATAATAATAGGGCTCCTAATGGATGGTATAATAATTCGAGTATATGATATAATACTTCGAGTATATGGTATAATATTTCGAAGGTGTGGATAATTTAAATGCATGGATAATTTAAATGTTATGGTATAATAATTCGAATGTGGGGATATGTTAAATGGATTGATATAATTGGGCGATAGGATATTTCAAATGTGTTAAATCAGCGTGGACGATTTTGGTACAATTTTGAGTTGCGAGAATCAATGCAAATAAAATAAAGAAGCACGAAGTAATTTATGGAAAGCAAGGGGTTCAATTAAACAGAGCAGTGATAGACGAATGTAACAGGTCAGATTTAGTTTTAAGGTATTTTTTCTATTTAAATTTCAATACTGAATTTACTTAATTTATATAAAAGTGTAAGGAAGTCAGCAACAAACATTGCACACGTTAAAAGTACGTAATATTATAAAGGGGTCCAGAACGTTCAGGTCTCTTTGGTAAAAAGGGTAGTTTTGGTTACTTTAGATTGATTGCAAAGCATATAAATTTTGGGGTAAATAATACTTATGATATTGATTGATTGAGGAGTGTATTTTTAATATTTTTCAAAACTTGTAAATAATATTTCTTTTCATTATATGGAATTAATTGACTTCGTTTTATAATTCAAACGAATAGGTAATCAGAAAGGGGTGGAGAAAAAAAATTTGATCATCGTAACGTTGTGCACTCTGTGTAGATTAATAAAAGCTAGCCGTGGCATAATAATCAAATTAGTGAAATTTAAATTGGATAAGAAAACACAGAGAGGTGGAGTTATAGAAAACGTCATAACACCGAGTACGGCGTTATCATATCAATATATATATATATATATATATATATATATATATATAAACGCACACGCGCAAGCACGCAGTCACGCACGCAGGCAGTCACGCATGCAGGACGCACGCACGCACGCAGGTACGCGCGCGCGCGCACACACACACACAGCGATCAACCTATTTGGATGGCTAGTGGTGGTTCATTGACAATTGGAGAATGTGTTTAACTGTTTATTGGAAAATTAATGTTACTTTATTTCTCACTGATTTAATAAAAATAGTTGAAAAAGCCTTATTGGTCGAGTACCGAAGGTAGCGACTCAATGAAATCGAGAATTTTCAAGCATCCTTGGAAGTTAAATCCTTTCAGATAGGCAAACTTATTCATTTACTGCACGACCCTTGAGAATATGAATAAGAACTGTAGTAAAATTAGATCATTGACAATATGTCGGAAGTGATCTCGCTTTTTTTTACACAAGTAGTAGTAGGGAGGAATTTTAGCGAAAAAAGGGCTATCAGTTCCTAATAATCATTGGTGTTGAAATAAAACACTTGGAGCTTCAATAAAAGCTCGATAGGTTCATAAATTGAAACCATTTAATTTTATGGTGTCAAATAAAAACCTGTAGTCTCATCAGAAACGAATTTTTATCTTCCTTTTATTACAACTGTTGTAAGATTGTCTGGCTTTTAAACCTCCTAAAGCACTTTTATTTTTAAAATAATTATACGTTCTGGGAATTTTGTATTACAAATTTTTAGATTCACGTTCCAGGTTTTATTGCTTTATTCGAGGAATAAATGTAAGCTGACGTTACTGCTGAAAGGTTCGTAAATCGTTGTACCTGCAGTAGGTTTCGGTTTAATCCACTTCCATACAATCAAAGCTTTATAAAACTATTTTTATCCGCGCCGTTCTGGTTTTTGTTACCAGATACCCTTCGATTAACACCAACTAAACCGGCGCCGACATTGTCAAAGACTCGGCTGAAGTGAAGTAAATGCTGAAGGGAATTAAGATATCCCGATATCTTCTCTTCTATTCTGAATGTAACTAACACATGGCTATCCGTTTCTGGAATTGTAGTTGTTTATTTGATTTTCTTAGGTATCTGAAAGAATAAATCTCTACTCTTGCTTCCTGTACCGTTGTTAGGTCTCGTAATCTGGGAATTTTACAGTTTACTATAAAAATAGACCAGGTGTTAGTTTATGTGTGAAAATATTGAGGTGCAACATTTGTTTGGGTTTATAGACTTTTTCTATTTTAATAATCTGTTCCTACCGACAGGAGTCTGAGATGAAACTTTTAGACATCTTCTATTTTCTACTCTTCTGTTTGTATGCCGTTACACAAGGGTTGCCTTTTACGCTTCGGGATTGCGTGAAACTATTGCTGCCATCTGGCAACTGACGTTTCTATCGTAAAGTGCGACATTTTAAACGGGATACGTGTTTAGAACGTATTAAGGTATGAGTAACATTCGTGCTGTTTACAGTTACTTGAAAAATTTATCTCGGCTAAAAATGGAATTAAATCGGTAGCATTTTCGGGCGATTATATTTTGCAATTGTAGACGTGAATTAACCCAACAACAGTGATTCGATTTTTAGCGATGTTGCACCATTAAAGAGTACTATTTATAGACCGTTTGACGCCTTAGTTCTAGCCGTAGTTTTCTTGTTCCTAAAAACATAAGGCTATCCGGGAGCTATACCACGAGATCGCCGTGTGACATCGTGAGATCGAGGCGGGAATTACTGGGACTATTATACATTCGATATTGAACGAACGTTTGACCGTCAAAAAGATTTGTTGGCGGTTGGATTCAACGCAGTTTGACAATCGCTCATACGCAGGGTAGTTCGATCGGTCGAAAAAATCAATCAAAAAATACAATTGCCTAGCTTGAAAACAAGTTTACGACCTCGTGATAGTGACAAATCATGAATATACGAATATGAACACAAAAGTAAAAACAGTCGACTCTAGGGGGTCCCTCAAAATGAACAAAATTCAACAAATCTTGCTCGTTCACGATGTACTTCTCGAATCAAAAGGTTGCCTGTTTGTTACAGGTGTATTAAGCGTTAAATGAATTAAATTTTGATTTGCCTTGAGGAGGTGGGGACCCCGTGTTAATATAAGGGTGCGTCGGCTAACTGCAATGGTGCGGAAGTGGGTTCCTATGGATAACGAGAAAAAAATAATAAAGAATATTAAATAAATACAAAATAATAAATAACAAAGCTTAAATTCAAAAGTTCTACGTTCCATTAGAACTTACCTTGAAAATGTTTTTCCTACTGTCAAAATCGAGGGTGCCAAACCGTCTGTCACAGTAATTCTTTTGATGTTGTTTCTATACGGAAGACGAGTTTTCCACATAAAATTCCTTTACTTTGGTTTGGTATTCTAAAGTTGGTCTCAATTAAAGAAATTTGTGTAAGTAAAATGCTCCTTCCAAATAAGATTCCAGCACTGGGTTAGCTGGATATCTTTTACAAATCACTGACTTTACCCAGTTCTTAATTAATGGAAAATAAGTTCACCTAGACTTAAACTCTATTAGCACAAAATTGTTTCAAGACACTTTCCTAAAAAAATTTATTAACCCAAAATCTGAACAGGTAGTGCTAAAACAAATCCTAAAGAAAAAAGAATATTAAATCTAAGCCTTTGACAAAGTTATTCGCCACTCCAAATTTTTCCTGCTTCTTTATTTAATTATGACATTCACATATCTTAGTTATCGGTTTATAGAAAAATAATAAAGAATATTAAATAAATACAAAATAATAAATAATAATAAATAACAAAGCAGTTAAATACCAACTTTTCCGTATCCTTTTATTGTCCATTCCAAACGGTTATACTGTTACTAACCTAATTTAACTGTTAAATCAGGCAGTTAATATCACTAATTAGTCCAACCAAAGAACTATTTTCACTTAATTAATGTACTATTACCAAAATACATACAATTGATATTTAAAAATTCACAGCATCCTTTGTAAAACGTTACATAAAGGTACGTAAGAGTACTTACTTTTTGATTCCAGCATTTTCAACAACCATTAGTATTTTTCCTTTTATTATTTCTTATATATTCAAACACAGCAACTCTTTGACTCTGAACGTCACAAAGTTCTATTTGAATAGAAGGATGACTCACCAGATCCTACCCCCTTTGTTTCCAAACGGTTATCACTACATTATATCCGCACGCGCGTGTTTATGAAACAACCCTGCTACTTGCAGTTGTGTTTCATTTTTCGTGTCGAAGGCGGTCTGTTCCCTCCGCGAATGCAATCAAAGTGTTCTTGGAGCTCTGTACATTTACCCTTACTTTTTAATTCACATTATTTCACTTCTTCATAAAACTAACATATCAACTCAAAATCCCGCTGCTACATCCGCGCTCGTCTATTCACGCGTCACTCTATACGTTGAGGTTGATGCATCGCTGGTTTATAATCAGTTTTTCCAACTCTCAGTCAAATGTAATTATTGTTCTTTAATTCCTTTTCTACTTCGTATGTTGTCGGTGATTTGCATGTTATTGCGCTAGCTTGCTATTGAGTTTATGATAAATGACACGTGAGATTCGTATGTTATCATGTAATTTAGATAGGGTGTTTTTTATTTCTTTATTTGAAGCCATATATGTGCATACAATGTAAACTATTAAAGTATTGTGTGAAAAGTTTGTCATCTTTGGAACGCTATACTTTTGTATTCTCAATGCACAGCGTCTGGTTTGTTACATTATTAAAGTATATCGGTCGTTTCCTTTTGTAATAATTGCAAATATCTATTAAATGTACTTCGTTCCACTAAAATTTCTTAAACTTATATTTGGGATGCATACATTAACAAATCCATTATAATTACATAAATCTCAAGTTTAATGAAAAAATGACATGATTTCACTACCAACGTTAACAGTTATATATTGTTTATATTTTTCTGATTTAAAGAAATTTACTGTTCTTATTCTTGATTTGAGTTCCAATATGTACTTAGCAGGAATAAAACGATTATAGTTGTGGTTTTCAGCTTATGATTCGAATGCAAATACGGATATCGTGTCGGTCTTGTGTTTTAACACTATTCTACATGAAACTAAAATTATTCGGGGTTTTTTCATAAAAGATTTGTCCATTCATTATTAAGTTTCTTTTTTTTTCACCTCTGATTGTTAGCGTAACACAACGTGTTACATACTTTTTTCAGAAAAACTGTTTATATCGCAACCGTTCTTTTAGAGAAACGTAAAGTGGTCAATTCCAAATGCTGCACAAGCAGGAGTCTTTGTAGAAATAAGGAAAAGGAACCGCCACGAGAATGCGAACTCTCACAAATCGGCTTAAACAAGTGACTTTTTGAGCTTTCAAAACGTCGATTTGATTGGTCATCTATCGTATATTTCTGACTTGGTTCTTGTGAAGTTTCTTTCATTCCCGCATATCAAGAAAAAATTTCGAGGGCAATGCTTTTTGACGCCTGAAGAAGCGGTAACTTGCTCAAAGTGCATGGTTGTGGGTTGTCTTAATCGGAGCGGAAAAGGCGCTTCGAAAATTAGTTCAAATGGATGCAAAATAGAAAATATTTTGAAAAACAACGAAGCTACTTTTGTTCGTAAATAATTGATTTTGCTCTCAAATCCTGAAATACAGGGTCGCTTACTTGTAGATAAGTGCAAGCAAAGCGGTTAGTTATAGTTTTGCAATTTTAATTTTAATATACATTCAATTTTTGCTATAAATCTCTTGTAATATTAACAAATGGTCGTTTCGAAAATGACGAACATACTGACATGCTAATAATTGATTTTTTGTAGCTTTCTCAAACTATTCGGCTAAAAGCTCTGAAGTATCCCCAATTTAATAGATGATGTAAATGTTAACATTTAGTTCTCGGTGATTAGCGATTTCGAAATCCCTATAAAAAATAAAAAACATATGTTTATCTGATTGATTATAAATATGTCAATTACTTGCAAGTGTGTTATCAGAACTCTACAAGTTAAGCTTTCCAAAGCTTACAACCGAGCATAGAACAGCCTCCACATCCGCATTCCAAACCCTCTTGCACGTCCCGCTTATAGGACTAACTCTCCACTCATGTATTCAAATCCGAAATCTTATACAAAACAGACCCATTACCTTACACGACTTAACCCTCTATCCCGACCATTACCGTACACTTCCCAGAAGAGAGATCAATAAATTAATTCACCAATCTCACATCCAGTCCTGGCAAGAATCCCGGACCCTCCCACAAAACGGTAGATTTACCCATGACATCTTCCTCAATATCACAGATATTCTTCAACACATAGGGCAATTGCATCCATCAACCTTCCAATTCCTTACTAGATACGGTTCCTTCAGAGTTAAACTACACCAATTACATTTAATTCTATCTCCCAATTGCTCATGCGACGACCAGACCCCAGAAACACCATTCCATTTCATTTACTCGTCCTCTTGCCCTACTCTAACAATTACACCTTAAATTAATTAGCCCCATTCACTCCCTTACCCAACCTCAACTTTCTCGCAGCCAATTTCCCACAACAAACCAACAAACTTTTATCGACATCCTATTAAACAAACCCCTTATCCAAACCTCGCGATAAGCACACTGACAACAACACTATACATGCATACATCTACACACCCAAGTAATGTCTTGCCACACCAGACGTACGCATGCACACCTTCACACACTCACCATCCACACACCCACCATACCATCGAACGAAGCTAGCAGCGACACAGGAAAAGGCGTCAAGCCCCAACCGTAGACCCAACCAACAAGCTACAGTAATTCTTTATCACTTAATAATGCACAGCTAGGTTGGATCTAGGCTTCTGTATAGTTATAAATAGATGTGTATGATGATAATGATGATGATGATGAGTTAGTTCGTATTTTTACCTTATAGTTAGCAGTCGAGGTCGCTGATAATACATGTTTACAGAATTGTAAGCGTAACACGATTATATCCTCTCGCTCTGAAATACCTAGCTGATTATCTGAACCGAAACGGTACGTATGAAAACATTCGTCTCATCGAAATCTCTGTAGTGTTCAGCGATGAAGCTTTGTTTATTTGAATAATGAGGTTAACAGACAATGCAACGAAATCAACATGGTGTGAATTATAAACGAGGATAAAAATTTAAGATGTGTGGTTTGTGAAAGGTTCATATAGTGTAACCATTCTTTGATGAATATGTACATGTGGAGACCTATCTGGCAATGCGGATAGATTAACCTCTGTGAAGTTGGCATGACATTTTTTAAATTTTGAAAAAGCAATGATAGTTCTAGTAGCACTTTTCATAGTTCTAGAGTTCCTGATAGAAAATAAAAAGAGTTCCGCATTTTTAATTACAAAAAATGGCATATGAAAAATTGTCGTGCTAACTTCGCGAATCTAGCACGACACCTCCTCTAATCTATAAGAAACCAATAAATATCACAATTTTTAGCAAGAGTTCCCGTTAGTTCTAATCGAGTTCCATCTCTCTATGTAATTAAAATAAAAATTGCAACAATTAGGTTATTTGCTTAAACGAGGTATATTGTACCCAGCACGACACGCGACTTAAAAAGTATCGTGCTGATTCTTTCTAGCGCATTTTTCGATATATATCGACAGTTTTACATGAGTTCTAACAACTACGACCACTTCTAGCCTGAGTTCCAGTGGCTAACCATTATTAAATAATTTTTTAAATTTCGGTCTAGCACGACACTCGGAAAAAAGTGTCGTCTTGTTCATATCTAGCGAATTTTTCGATATATATCGACAGTTCTACATAAGTTCTAACAACTACGACCACTTTTAGCCTGAGTTCCAGTGTCTAACCATTTTTAAATAATTCTTTAATTTTTGATCTAGCACGACACTCGGAAAAAAGTGCCGTGCTGATCATTTCTAGCGAATTTTTCAATATATATCGACAGTTCTACATGAGTTCTAACAACTACGACCACTTTTAGCCTGAGTTCCTGTGTCTAACCCTTTTTAAATAATCCTTTAATTTTTGGTCTAGCACGACACTCGGAAAAAAGTGTCGTGCTGATCATTTCTAGCGAATTTTTCGATATATATATATCGACAGTTCTACATGAGTTCTAACAACTACGACCACCTTTAGCCTGAGTTCCAGTGGCTAACCACTTTTAAATAATTTTTTAATTTTCGGTCTAGCTCAACACTCGGAAAAAAGGTGCCGTGCTGATCATTTCTAGCGAATTTTTCGATATATATCGACGGTTCTACATGAGTTCTAAAAACTACTACCACTTTTAGCCTGAGTTCCAGTGTCTAACCATTTTTAAATAATTTTTTAATTTTTGGTCCAGCACGACACTCGGAAAAAAGTGTCGTCCTGTTAATATCTAGCGAATTTTTCGATATATATCGACAGTTCTACAAGAGTTCTAACAACTACGACCACTTTTAGCCTGAGTTCCAGTGTCTAACCATTTTTAAATAATTTTATAATTTTCGGTCTAGCACGAAACTCAGAAAAAAGTGTCGTGTTCATCATTTCTAGCGAAATTTTCGATATATATCGACATTTCTATATGAGTTCTAACAACTAGGATTACTTTTAGCCTGAGTTCCAGTGTATAACCGTTTTTAAATAATCCTTTAATTTTTGGTCTAGCACGACCCTCGGAAAAAAGTGTCGTGCTGATCATTTCTAGCGAATTTTTCGATATATATATATATATATATATATATATATCAACAGTTCTACATGAGTTGTAACAACTACGACCACGAACCACGAACCTGTGTTCCTCCCCAAGAAAAGTCTTATAAGAGGCAAGAAAAGACCTTTTGATTATTATAGAATTGAGACAGAAAGATTGCTTTTATTTAAAAGCCGACAAGGGTAATAGGTAGGTCATTCTAGACAAACAGGACTATGTTGATATAGTAGAAACTTTGATATCTAAGGGTCCTTATAGACCAATAGTCACAAATAGGAAAAATGAAATACCTTTTTTCGAGTGTCGTGCTAGACCAATAATTAAAAAATTATTTAAAAATGGTTAGACACTGTCACTCAGGCTAAAAGTGATCTTAGTTGTTAGAACTTATGTAGAACTGTCGAGATATATCGAAAAATTCTCTAGAAATGATCAGAACGACACTTTTTTCCGAGTGTCGTGCTAGTTCGAAAATTAAAAGATTATTTAAAAATGGTTAGTCACTGAAACTCATGCTAAAAGTGATCGTAGTTGTTAGAACTCATGTAGAACTATCGATACATATCGAAAAATTCGCTAGAAATAATCATCCGACACTTTTTTCCGAGTGTCGTGCTAGACCAAAAATTAAAGGATTATTTAAAAAGGGTTAGACACAGGAACTCAGGCTAAAAGTGGTCGTAGTTGTTAGAACTCATGTAGAACTGTCGATATATATTGAAAAATTCGCTAGAAATGATCAGCACGGCACTTTTTTCCGAGTGTCGTGCTAGATCAAAAATTAAAGAATTATTTAAAAATGGTTAGACACTGGAACTCAGGCTAAAAGTGGTCGTAGTTGTTAGAACTTATGTAGAACTGTCGATATATATCGAAAAATTCGCTAGATATGAACAAGACGACACTTTTTTCCGAGTGTCGTGCTAGACCGAAATTTAAAAAATTATTTAAAAATGGTTAGCCACTGGAACTCTGGTTAAAAGTGATCGTAGTTGTTGGAGCTCATGTAGAACTGTTGATATATATCGAAAAATGCGCTAGAAAGAATCAGCACGACACTTTTTCGTCGAGTGTCGTGCTGGGTACAATATACGTCGTTTATGCAAATAACCTAATTGTTGCAATTTTTTATTTTAATTACATATAGAGATGGAACTGGATTAAAACTAAGGGGAACTCTTGCTAAAAGTTGTGATATTTATTGGTTTCTTATAGATTAGAGGAGTAAGTGTCGTGCTAGGTACGTGAAGTTAGCACGACAATTTTTCATTTGCTATTTTTTGTATTAAAAATGCGGAACTCTTTTTATTTTCCATGAGGAACTCTAGAACTATGAAAAGTGCTACTAGAACTATCTTTGTTTTTTTAAAATTTAAAGAATGTCGTGCCAACTTCACAGGGGTGATAGATTAGTGATGTCACAATTTCATGAATGGTTTTAACAGGATGGCCCTTGTCTATTTTGGCAATTTCTGTAAGTGTATTGGAAGATGTGATCATGTGATCTGATCTTAGCCACTGGTTTTCTTTTCTGGCGTATGTTAAAGCAGAATCTGTGTCCAATGAAAATTCCAGGCGTAAACACTTAATTGAATACATACAGAGTGAAATGTGCTCAAATTGACGGTAATGGAGTTTACGTTGATTTTACATCGCAAATGATAGATCAAGTTATTTAACATCAAATGAAATATTGATAAATTTTATTTCTTGAAAATATGTGTTTTTATGTACAAAGTTCTTACAATGAACAAAAACACGATTTGGCTTTCAAGTCACAATCTCGCCAAAGCATCCCGTTTAAGAACATGTGGGTTAAATGGGTAAAATCGTAAAAAAAACACAGTCATTTTTACCCAATTAAACAGAAGTATTTCCAGTGAAATAAAAATACCAAAAGTCTTTACATATTTGATGTTACGGAACTCACTTCGCTCGTTCCGGTATTATCACACTCGTCATAAGGGATTTGCAGAGTATGTAAATAAATAATGCAGGAAATCGAATGAAAAAATTTAATTGGTATAGGCACCCGAATTTCGTGAGTTTTAAAGAATAGTACCTATATGTTTCAGTTATCGATAAAAAGTTCATTTGAGAACAACTTGCAATATTGGAAACTGAACCTGTTCGACAAAAAGATTCATCAGATCCATTAGAAAATTAGCTGTACGTTCGAGGTTCATTCCTTTCAGGAACTAATTCTTGATGGTCAAATGAAGTCCGAGGTATGATGTGTTATCTAAGGTATTTCTAACTAGACCAAACTGTAGATTTGGATACCCTTGATTTATGTTTCATTCCGATAAACACGTTAAACTCTCTAAGGTACAGAAAATCAGTATGCAAAGGTTACCAATTACCACAACGTTTCCTCATAATTGTTAGGTAAATACGGTATTTATGAAAAGCTAAACCTGGTTAAAACATAAACTACGTCAGCGAAAGTAAGAATTTCCACGTACAAAATTGCATGTAATCCCGGATGGCAGTTTCCAACCTATTAGTGAGTGTTAGTGCACAACACTACTTCGTGATTCCCGCTTTATTCAGCAAACTAAAGCTTGTATTTCCATTCAGGAAGTATTCTTATCTGCTGATTTAGCATTTTGCAATTCTAAGATGTTCACGAAAGTGGAGAAAAGTAAAAAGTAGATAAATAATGGCAAATTGTAGAAAGTTTTCTAAATAATTTCACTTTAAAAAGTCACTTTACAATTGAATCAGGCAAAATCAAGCTATTGAATTACAGTTGACGTTTCGTTACTGTATGCATTTGTAGACAAGAATAATCATTCGTAGTTTGCAATATGCCCAAGGGATGTTTGGCGTACATCGATAGCTTTCTACATATAGTTGAAAGTTATTTACGTTCAGAAATGCTATAGCAGAATGTAGCCATAGTGTATAAAACGTTTGAAAATTAATAGTGATTTTTACTAATGTGTGTCAGATTTACTGTAAATATGGTATTGTAGATATGGATATTCTGAATATATATATATATATATATATATATATATATATATATATTACTCAAATTTAGACCAGGGTAGAAAATTAATTAACGACATTAAATAATTTTAATCACCCTGTATAAAAAACAAATAGAAATTACGTGCGAAATTTATATTAATTAATTCAATTTTTAAGTAACGGGTATTAAACAAAGTGTACAGATAATAATTAATATTTAATTAGTATTCGCTAAAAATTAAAGGGTAGAAGTCAATGCCATTCATTATTATTTTAATTGGAGTTAATTGAACCATTAGTAATATATAATAAGCATAAAAGCCTGTGAAAATCCAAGGTTGGTTAAAATACCATGAAATAAAGCTCTAAGAATTATATTAAAACGTTCATTACGAGCACCCACCTGCAAACTTTTAAATGTCAAATTCTAATAAATTCGAGCTGATAAACATGCAGATTCTACGTATATTGGAAACGGTCGGATGTTTTAGCAGGAAATGCTAGATGAGGGTGTTCGGTCTCTTTGTCGCACGTTTGCGTGTTTAATTTTAAGTCGTAATTTTTGTAGTCGTAAATCTAATAGTAAAACTGTCATCCCTTGTTCCCTTATATCCTGCCATAAAAATTCGTTGGGCATGTGTGAATAAGTGGACAGAGTAGTGAACAAACACTTGCTTATGGATATTGAAGCAGAACGGTCGTCGGTTTCTTCGTTCAGTGTACCGTAAGTTAGTCAAGTGCCCCAGACTTTCGTTGTTAAACCCTAAAAAACATAGTGCAAGTGTTACGTAACATATAAACTCAACTCGCATACAGTCCACTTGGTTGAAAGAATAGGAACTGCAGCTTAGAAAAACACAAAACACCGCGGAGGTAAGTTGATTTATAAATTTATAAGACCCCCCGCGCGTGTACAAAATTGGCCTTCATCGCTGGATCTTTAATTAAATAATTAGTTCCTATCCTTTAAGCTC